>SMSR01015921.1:0-87153 GCA_019453355.1 Ceratina japonica | reverse complement strand
TGACCTTAACGCACAAACAAACGGCCAGTCGATTTTACCGATAGACATGATCGATTTTTACAATACCGGTAATTGTACCATGGGTTAGACCCGGAAATTATTTCACGGTCGAGGAGTACGTCAGTCGATGGCAAAATGCGCGCTGCATCGCCGGTTTTAAACATTGAAATTACACAAGTGGTTAGCAGTAAATTCGCCGTTAAACCTTTACCTTGTGACGCTGTAAATGTAATAACAAACTCGTATCGGCTTTACTGCTCGATCTTGGCCGTTCCTCGTAAAAATAAAAGTAAGCAAACCGAAATCCTGGTATATGGTTTTGCGTTATCAATCTTCGAAGTACCGGCATCGCCTCACAAATCATTTAATCAGAAAAATAACAAGAAAATCTCTTTTGGCCATGATATTAAAGGAACAGAATTACGGCCTGGATACTGTCCAAAATCTCTGGTGCTAATAAATCAACGTTTCGCGGGAATTCATATTATAATCGGAAATATGATACGCGTGCAGCAAATTGGACCGTGATACGGATTTTAACGAAATGAACGTATAATTAAAAAAAACTCAGTTCCATTTCCTCACGAGATACGTGTTCGTACGTACAAAAAATTGGAATTCGTGGAATTTGTATCGCTTACGGTGGTAATCGCGGGTATCTTTGTAAAATGAAATGGATTTGTCAAATCGTCGGGAAGGTAATTGTCCATACGAGGGGCCACGTTAATTAGTGACTCGCGTTTAATGGAACGTAGCTTCGAGTACGCTCCTCAATTTTGGGAATTCTAGAAGCTTGCCGAACGCCACGGCTGCCTGTTTTTCCTCCTTCCCTTTCAGAGGAATCGCTCCGCCCGTGATTAATGGAACTCGTTGAGTAATTAATTCTAATTTAACAGGTTGTGTAACAGGTTGTTTGAAAGGAGTGAAAATTAATCGAGAAACACGACTAGCGCAGGCTTCGCTCAGCGTAATACTACGGAATTACATAGAAAAACTAATTATGTTCATTCATTATTTGAATGTAAAAAAGAAATGCGACTCCCTTTCTAGTAATAATAGATGTAGCTGCTCGCTTTCGTTCTCTACGCGTACTCGCCACAATTTGACCTCTTCAGAACGCGCGAGCTATAACGAGTTACCAAAAGGCAAAGGCTAAAATAACGAAGCTATTTCAGCCCCGACCGCAGGAAATAATAATGTGTGGTTCCGTGGAAAGTTTCCTCGGCTCGTCGAAAATTCTCGGATTGACGGAAAATTATTGGTAAAATCCATCGACTGGCGGGCGCAGCGAGGCGAGGCAAACTGCCGCTAATCACCGGCGAAAATCTCGATTTAATGGTCGGCGAGGGGGTTGGACTGGACCGGTGCACGTGGAGGCTGCCGATGCGCAGCGCCTAGCCGAACAAAAACCGTCGTCTGGTCCGCTCGCGTGCGTCGCCACGATAAATGCCACCGCGCATCGCTGCATACACACTCCGTTACGTTTTATGCAAAATAGCCGAGCCGCGGATTTATCGATGAATTCGCACACGCGGACGTTTCCGTGAATCCGTCTTCATTCTATCTTTTCCCCCTCGAATACCTCTGCCGAGCTACCCCCAAAACTACTATTTCGCATTTCTCGCTTAGATTTAAACAGACTTTATGAAGATGCGAAAATGATGAGTGCTTTCAGACGATTAGTGTCACATTTTCCTTATTATAAGAAACAGGATTCTCTATTATAAGACTTGATACTGCACGCTATAGATTATTATTAGACGAGACGTGTACATCATCAAGTATACTCTAATCTTAAATTCATCGCATCCTCGAGTTCCATTATCGACAACGCCACTCTATCATGTTCCACTAGTAATACACAAGACTTTAACCCTTAATCGACAACCCATAAATCTCTAACGTTCAAAACAAAGGACTACTCCGGGGAAGTATGTCGATCCGAGACACAATATTCGTCCGTAATAAGAAACGAACGATTGACAAAAACGTGATGGATTTGATACGTAATCCAACCAATCGTAAGCCGCAAATGATACCGAAAGAAGGGTATGCCGCGTTTGGCATCCGGACGAAAATCGGGCGCCAAAGGGTGGTCACCCCCGCGGCGAGTTCGGGCTCAGGTTCTTAAAAAGTCAATTTCACGGGGCGAACGGCCAAAGGGGGATCGACAGGTTGATCGCGCGCGGGACCCTCCCTATGCGCCCTGTCCATCCCCCGGCGTTTTTACAGATGCGGACGTGAAACGAGCGGCGGTCGCGTCGCGAAGAAGAGCATAAGCGAGCGCCACCCCTTCATATTGATCGTAGCCGGCTGCTAAACATGGCGCCGGGGGTGGCGTTCGCGATCGGCCTGATCCTCGTCGTCGGACAGCTGAAGGAAGGGCCCGGCACCCTCGCGAAGACCTTCACCTTCCCCGAATATCCGTACAAGGAGACTACCAAGAATGTAAGTGCTATCATCGACCTACGAGCGTGACAATCAGTATGCCGTCGAACGTTTACACGCTGGATAAGGTTATGGTTTAGGGGTTGTTTTGGGGGTGCACCGCTTTTTGCACTGCACCGGTCTTATATCTGACAAAAATATTCACTGTGATAGTAGAAATAAAAGAAGATTCTAATCAGATTCTATAATAAAAAATCGAATCGATTCTTCTGATTTATATTTAAAATCGAGGGGAAGTATGGTTGCACAGTTCAATAGTTATGGTTGTTCTATCTTTAATGATACTCCGCGGTTTCATATTTCTCATTGAATGTTCATTACTTTCAATACTGTATTTTGCCATACGTAATGTGTACAGATTGCTTCGAGTGGAGCTAGTATTCCCACGAGGAACATAAAATTAATTCTGTAATGCTGGCCGAAGGATTGGCATTAGTTCAAAGACGAGGCTGTTACTCGGTAATAAAGTAGAAACAAAGAATCTTAGCAATCATTTTCAGGTCGATTTAATGTTTATCTTCCCGATATTTCCAATTATTTCTATTATTTCGCTTGAAAATTGTATGATAATAAAACGCGTTCGGACGTGAATGAATTTAGACAGAGAGAAAGGAAACTGTCTTCAAAGGAAATTGAACGAGCAACAGCAGCAGTAATAGAACTCATGCGAGGACTAATTGAGGTTAATCTTTCGAACAGGCACGAGCCAATTGTTACGCTCAATTTTATGCGGTTATTGTGCGCGAGAAGCGCAATCGACTGTGTTTTTCACCGCGTGCCAAGAGTCCCTTTAGATAGTTCGCAACAATACAGTTTCTCCAGCCTGTTTATTCGAGTGGAGCATATTTCAATATCAATTTCGCTTTGACCGGTATCTCATCGCGATATAACTCTCTCCGTTCCCCACTCTCCCGCAGGAACTTCTCTTCAGGCAGTTCGAGCAGGCTTGCGAGGAAAGCGGCGCTTGCAAGATTATATCGCCAGAAAGAAACAGCATGGCCAAAACTAGATGCATTCGCGAATGCGTGTCACCGTCCTGTTACAAAGAAATCTACTTGTTCGACCAGGTATTCGAACTGAAACTAATTTCGCAAATCATTTACAACCCATTTGCATTATTAATATAAACATAATTTTCAATCGTTACCACCAAAATAAAAATAATTCAACAGTATATTGTATAATTCAATTCATATTGTATAATTCAATAATAATTCAATAGTATATTTGTATAATTATCATTTTATTGAACGACGGCATGTGATGGAAATGAGTTAACAGACTGCGCCAGGTCTATGGAATGTAACGACTGATTGCAGCTAGAAGAAGGCGAGATCGACGTCAGATTAAACTCCTTCAAGGGTTGCTTCATGCAGCGCAACGGGCGACCGCGAAAGTAACAAAAACTTGCTGTCCCTTGGAAAGAAGCTGAAGGGACGAGTACGACCGGCGAGAGGCGGGCGAGCATGAACTCTATAAGCGACGCGACAGACGCACACCGCACGAACCGCGCGTCCGACCAGTTCCCGAGATAAAAGAAATATGACAATTTTTAAGATACATCATCCGGCCGATGCATTTAGAGAGCGAGAAGAGCAATCAAGCTATTTAGCAGACGCAACAACAGACAGAAACAGAAAACACTATATTTCAGGATTACGCTGAAGCGCACGCGGACGGATTAAATTCGTCCCCGATTAATCTTTTTCTACTTTTTGTACGCACGTATTAAACATGTTACAATGTTATATCGAGGCAATGTTGCACGGATCGAATAAACTGTTAAAGCAAACCTTCGGAAGTGTCACAGAATAATTCCTATCTAATCCTCGTACTGCGATAGCTAAAAACGTTATGACAGTACCGTAGATAAATTAGCATAATATGTTTATAATTAAAAGAATTTTCTAATTGACGAATATAATTTAAAGAAAAATATTTCGCAACACTCACCGCCTGAAGAAGACTGGAAAATCCAGCGCTGGTTTTTGAAGCTTTCACTCCCTTCACGTAGCTCCTGATCAGATCCAAAGTCTCCTCGAATGGTGTTTTGCGAAGGGATCTCTCGTTCCACGGTGCCTCGTCATCGCAGTATCTCTTGCGGCAGGTAAGCCAAGTCGCAACGTATTCCAAAAAATCGGAAGATATGTAACGCGTCTCCAAGACGCTACATACGATATCACATGTAGTCATCAAGGTGCACAGGTGATACATCAGCCATTCCACGTGCTGACGACAAAATTCTAGGAAGGCTTGCAAACATTTGTAAAGCGTATCCCTTTGCGACGGATCCCACTGTAAAAAATGTCAATCAATCATTAATTGACAGACATGAAATATTTTTGTTACAATTAATGTTTCACTGACTTATTTTTCGTTGTGCATAATTTTAAAAATAAAACATTCAGCTTTATGGTTCAGATTGTTAAATCGAAAATATTTGATTTCCGTAAATTCTCGTTAAAATATATATTTCATTTGAGCTGAGCAAAATTCATCAGATAATATTTATTGCCCAGCATTATTCATTAATATAATGAACTTAAAGTCACTCACTATTTCATGGACGATAAAAAGAGTTTCATAGAGGTTGATCACATCCTCGACGTGTTCTTTGTCGAACCCGTTCAATCTGATGAGTGACCCGTCAATATTTTGAGTAAAAAGTTCCAGCACGAGTTGTATTGCGTTGATCGACGAATGGACGGACCTCCTCGTATTTAACAGCAAATCGGCTAAGCTCTGCACGTCAATCGGCATCGGCTCAACGCGCCGGGACACGCAACGCCGGATGGATTGCTGATCGCTCGACAATCTATTATTTGCGGACCGTGCAATATCCTCGCACACCTGGATCGACGATTTTTTCTGCCAACGAACGATAAAAGCGAGCAGCTTCAAGCAGACGGCGGACAGCTCGGTCGTCTCCGTTGAGAAACCTTGAACGACCAACTCCTTCAACAAGTCCGGAGTTGAGCAGCACTTCTCGAGAACTATTAGGTACAGAAAAAAAAAGAAGAAAAGGAAGAAGAAGAAGATGTAGGAACGTGGAATTGTTTTCTGTATTTATCGAGTGTAGGTCTCCGTGAAATATGTACTCGTGAAAGACTGGATCCTCACGGACGTGACCAGCAACGCGTACGACTGCATTATTGCTAGCGTCCTCAGCTTCGAGTCCGCCTCTTGGCGTACAATGATCGCTAGGAGACCGTCCGCGCAACGATTTCTAACGCTCGACGTCAACGAGTCCGGCGTTGACACGTTGGTCAATTCTAACACCGCCTTCATCTGTTCATCTGTTATTTATTTTTCAAGGATATAGGGACACATACACCTCGGATGCGTAATCAAATTTATTTAAAATAGACACCTTTTGATGAATCGTTCATCGACGTCAATTTCGGCAAGATGTCCCAGGCAATCTCTGCAAGTTCCTTGGCATTATTCATGCGGATCATCTCTCTAATTCCCTTCATCGCTAAATTGATTATCTCCTCCGAGTACCCTTCTTGTATGACGAGCTATTTCCCAACAGATATTACATTACAGCACGTACTGGCTTATACCGTATTCACAGATTAGGGAACGTTATGCATGTGTATACCAATAAATAGTGCTGCACAACTTCGCGGCAGTCCAACGTTAACAGCGGTTTAATGTCGCCGTCAGACTCGATGAGCCAAAGGTTCATCGTCGCGTTACGAAGATCCTTCGGGAAATCGACAGATTCCAGGCAGTAGCGCAGGAGGTCTATGTGATGGGTGTAACAGTCGTGCAATGTGGTACGTCGCAACGCGGCTGCCAATCGTTTCACGGCTCTATAATAATCCTGCTCGGTGCTCGGTGATCGATGCGATACGGACGCGAGAGCAAACAGAAACCATAAAACTTTCAAAACTTGAGCGTGCTCGGATTTAGGGAGATTGACAATCCTCGCGATCAACGATTCCAGCTGTATCATGTCGGTCCTAAAATATTTCCATTCGAACTATCCAGTTGTTGATAAACGTGAATTGAATGTTATTAAATATGATTTAGTACTCTCTGGTTCCAAGGTAATGATAGTAGATTAGTGTCGCCAATGCGTTCGAGTTATTGCGACGAGCTATGACATCTCCCCAATATTTGGTTTCACTTGGGAGATCCAATAATCCGCGATACATCGAGTCTCCAAAGGCTGTCTTTTGTTCATCTGGACGATCGATCGGCATAGATTTATAAGCCAAGGTCGTTAGAATTCGCGATAGCAGCAGACAAGTACTGCGCCGCAATAATTTTCTAAAATATCGATAGTAAATCCAGAAATATCGAACCACGGTATGAATAGCGTAAATCATATTTTTTATTAAGACGAATACAAAAATAGGTTGAGTATTCTATAGTTCAGAATCGGCGTTCTCGATATAGTGGAAGTCACAATAAAAGAATTTCATTCTCAACTTGTTTCACCGGATATTATAAAGCATGATCAAGTGATTTTTGGCTAATTATGAAGGTTACTGATGGAAAGCTAAATTTAGAAGTTTCATCATGTCCTTGAACGGTTCCTGAGCGACCGAGACTTACGGAAACGTGGTGGTTAAAAGCAAGAAGTACTTCAGATATCCGTTGGCAGTCAACTTGTTTGACAAGTCGTGGTCGCAACCACCGCTTAGCTTGTAAAGGTTGTTCAAGCAAGTGACGAGGTTCTTGGGAAATTTGACCCTGTCCATATCGTTTGACTCCTCCCTGTTCTGTCGACCGGGAATGAAAAGGCCGCTGACGCACGCATAATTAAAGACATGTCGCATCGCGAACGATTAGAACTTACTTTAGCATAAGGGATAAGCGTGTTCATCATTGCATCGCGAATCGCCTTCGATAATTTCGATTTCGGTTCCAAAACTTCATCCTCTGTTTGGCTTTGGCTTTCTGACACGCATAATCTGAAGGAACATTATACTAAATTCTAAAGTAGGATCGTCATCGTTCGTAAGATTGCAAAAATTGCAAATTTTTAGAATTTACAAGAAACTGTATAAAAAGGCGTTTAGAAAACGGGAAACATAAGGAGCAAGTTTAAGTCGTATACTACTTTTTAAAACTTCCTCTGCTCTCAGTAAGAAATGCAGATGCTGTCTGCGAACTTTTGGATGCCATTTAGCACGACTACTACCTGAACATTAGGGTCTAGTGTACGAACCGTGTGGCGGAAACGCAAAGACTACACAACGCGTCTGCGGCTAGCGAGATGGAGATCTCATCGTCACTGTACGCGACCATGTCTTCCATTAAATTCAGAGCTTCGTGGATGAGCTCGTACGCATCGTCATCGACTTCCTCCTTCGTATCGATGTTACTGAGAACGAGACTCAATAGCTCGACGCCGGAGAACTGTATCTTCTGATCCACAGGATCCTCCGAGATCAATGATTTGAGGAAAGTCAGTATTTGCCGTGGGTGACAGATCATACCGATATCCACGTTGAATTTCACTGATCTAATAATTATGTTCACGACATGCAATTTACATTCTTTTTCGATTTAAATAATTTTATGCACAATTACACGCGCTGAATAACGTTTACCTAAGAAGTATGTCGTTCATGATAGTAACAAGTTTCTCTAATGATTGTGTTTCCTTGGTGCGGGATTTTAGAATGCATACTGCAACTTTCAGAATAGCGTTCATAGCATCTTGGGCTACGTAACTTTCGTAGAACTTCTGGTATACGATTATTATGTTTAAGAAATCAAGGATAGATCTATTCGAAATAAGGCAAATATTTTAAAAAGTCTACTATTTACTTATAACTCAGTATATTATATATAACGTACCGAAGTAATCGATCTTTAGAAGTTTGCAAGAGTTCGAACATTGTTGAGAGCACATCAGACTTAATCAGTTTTAAAAATACCGCCTCTCGGCCGACAGCGTCTTCGCTTTCCATCAAATGACGCATTTGTTCGATGCACGAAACCTACAAGATTTTTTAATTTTTCATCTATTTAGACTACATTTTTTAAACTGATATCGTATACTTGATTTTCTATAAAAACCGCGGTCTGTTAGTAAAAGACGCTGGCCTCCCGGCATAAAAAGTATCAACATTGTAGAGTAATATCTTGAGTGAGATACATACCTGAGAACTTTCATCCATCATCATTAGCTTTCTTCTCACGTCTGCTAACATGAAATCGATGTTCTCAACATCTAACTTAAACAAAGGCTCCATTCTTTTGCGAGTAATTGAAGTGACCCACGATTTTAGATTACGAACGCACGACAAACTTTGCACGACGACACCACTTTGTTTCGAACTGAAAATAATGACAGCACGTGTCTACGTAAATCTCTGCGCATGCGTGCATTCGTTTGTATCGTCTTTCCGTCGTTTTGAAATGATACAGTGTGAAAATAATTATAAAAGTAAGTTGCAATAAACAACAGTGGTAGGATATAAGAAAATACCGGGCTAGAAGATTTTGAATCCATTCTATAATTTATGGTTATTTTAATAAACCTGTCAGCATACTGCAACTGAGCAACAAGTTGAGGAGTAGTATAACGAGAGAATAGATTCAGCGAACGGAGTATTCACGTCAATGGTTACTATATTTTATTTCAAACGTTATTATAAATTATAATACAAATAGAATAAGTATAATCATAATATATTATAAATGTTAAACAATCCTGAGTAATTACTCTACATAAAGAGATAATGAATCGCATTGTTATCAATAATTCCTCTTCTTTTTTTTGTTATGAACCGCTCGTCTCGGCGTCGTTCACGACGTCGCGGTACACTTTCGCTGAACCGAGCCGCGAAATATGTATATACTGTAGAATACAATAATGATAACATATAATATAAACAATCCATTTGATATGGAAGGGGTTAATTCTAGGCTATTTATACTTTCTTGCTTCTTAGATTGAAAACGTCATAAACTATACAGTATTAACATCGAGAAATGATAATATCGCGATCCGATGTAAAAAACATTTACACAAATGAGCGAATGCGGTAATACACAGTGCAACATGACAACGCCGTTATTATATTCAATTATGTGCAGAATCTATACATAACAAGAGCGAAACAAGCGTACAATTAATTTCCGACCGCGAAGAATCAACGAGACAGCACAGAGTGTAAGGAAAAAGGAAAAATACATGTGAAATAACGCGTCCCTTGTCCTCTTTAGCCGCGACGAGACTCCGTCGTCTTTCCCTTCAACGCGCCGATCGACTTTACAAAACAAAATAAAAAATAATATTAATAGTAACCGCGAACAACGTGTCAACAAATGAAAAAGATTGAAGCCTCCCTAGAAGATGAACTTTGAGCCGACCGTCGATTAAAATTAGCCCCCTTTGACAAGTTACTGAATAGTAAACGACGATTACACGAAATCGTTTAATTCTCTCTCTTCAGTAAAACGGAAATAGCGACGAGCTTCAACAATTTTGATTAATCGTTCGTATAGTTTGATAACACACACTTACGCGATATATTGTGTTTCAACTCTCACGACACTTGCACACCTGACTCACGATAAACCATCCTTCGTTCCAAATTCATTAGATCTCATTAGTTCGGAGACTTCCCCATTCGAGACGCTCAAACGTTGATTTATTAAAATGACCCACGCTGAAATCTGGATTCATTTCCTTGCCATTCCTCGTCACCAGAAATAATTCTCGAAGACCTCACAGTATATTTTCGTATCGTCGGAGAATGATAATTTAAAGGAGCGCTGGCCGAGTCACAAATACATTGGTTGCATCCAGAGACGAGAAACGTCAAACTATTTGAATAATGCCCCAGAAACGCATTCATTCGAGTTTATTGATTGAGACGACTACTACTCGGTTCTACGGGGTAAAGTTCACGTATCAAAGTCTAAATGCGTATCAAACGACTGTTATTAAAACAGCAGCCCTGTAAAAGGTGTACACTCGATAACAAAAAATATAGCCCCTTCGTAAACGACCTATCGTTCGCGATAGGCGTCCAACAACGTGAAGCGCAGCTCGCGATCCTCGCGCCGGACCCGAGCCTCGTTTCGGCTATTGAATCATGTTTACTTGATAAACATGCTCAATACGGTTACAACGAGCACGGTCCCCGGGCGACCGTGTTAATTGACACGAACGTTGCTCCATTCTACCGTCGAAGCTCTATTGACCGTGGCAGTGACGAAATATGTAATCTGTAGACCGTCAATGGAAGGAAATGTGCTCAGGAGTGATCAAAACTGAATCTTCGGCGAGGAAGACTTGAAACAAGCAACCGGTCTAGCACCATTCAAAAACGATCGCGCGTGTGAATTAATTTCTGATGATTACGATTATAATTTTCGAGTGAAGGAACGATCGTGTATTAGAACTAGTAATTAGCCATTCAGAGCTCGAAACGTTTCTTCCTTTCGGCCACCATACCCACTGCGGGCAGCGGGGGATGGAGCGGGTGGTGGTAACTCGGCGTGGGCGTTGGGGGCAGACTGCGGCAACTCCTGCTGGACCACCTCACTGCTGGAGACCTCATCAGCTCTATAAACAGAGTTTCACTTCACCGATTGTTATTTATTCATCTTTCATCAATACTACCCTGATTTCCCAAAGCAAACGCGAAAACAGAAATTGAAAATAAAAAGAACGCACATATGTACAGATATTTTCAGTTCAGGTTCATCAGTTAGTTAGAATTAATGTATTACGATTCCACACTTGTACGTTAAACAACAGAGTAGTAATACAGATTATTGTAGAAAACGTAAGCGAGATAAATGAACCTGCAAATGCAAAGTTTCAACGGACGGCAAATAAGCAACTAAGCTCCGGAAACAAGTGGAAGCAAAAAAGAAGGAAAATAAAACAGAATGCATAAAGCGTGTAAAAACGAAAACAGAAAGGCGAATTCGGAGAGCTAATTCGGTGAGAGATTCCTCTTAATTGGGAAAGAAGAAAACGGACCTGCAACAGAGAGAGCTGGGGGTTCCGGGGTGAGGCGAGGATCGTCGGCACGGAAGCCGTACGCCTCCGGGCGGTGCTGTTTCTCGCTTTTGATGTTGTTGCTCTGCCAGCTGCTCCCGTCGATGACTGCTGTACCACCTTTCGTGTCAAATACACACAATTGTCGAAATACGATTATCCCGTTTGCACGATCTGCTTACGCGTTGCTTTACAACCCCCTCCTTTACTATACCAATTTTTTCTTCCAAACAATATCACAAATGGACCATTTTAAAAGTGAATGGAACCGAGATGAATTCCTGAGTTCTCTGTAGGATTTCATAAATTACTTTGCATATTTTCATTTTACTTTCATATTCTAAAGAATGTGACTCGAGATTTCTTTTAGGAACCTTCAACGAACTCAAAAATCGTAACAACCGTATTTTTTTATCAGTCTTACGCTACCACCGATGTCTGTTAATCAGTTCTAGACGACACAACGGGCAGATTGATTATTTTCCTTATAGGCCTAGTATGTTCCCAACGATTAAGAGATTCTTACAATTTATATTCGCACAGTTTGACTCTAAGCGTTCGGAGGCACGCAGAAATCGATGTAAAAAATTTTGTATTTTTCTGGATGCATACTGTTGACTGCAAAAATAGGTTCTCCGGTAAGAAAATGTAAAAAGTTTTCATTTATAAAAATGCTGTTGGCAGTATACATGTACGCGGCGTTCTGCGCCCATCCGAATCACCTGTTAATAGTACATTGGAAATTATTATGCGCACAAATTGGATATCCAAACAGTACAAAATCACATCCATGAAAAGGCGGGGTTACTTTGCGTTACACCATCAAAATCACATTATGTTAGAAGGTATACAGTCAGACAACCCTTGAGTAAATACTAAAATTTCTACGATTCGTATACAATAGCCGTACACATTTTCAACTATCATCGTCGGCGACCGATCCAATTACACGTTAGACATGTGAACAACAGAATGATTATTAAACAACAACACGTTAAAAATTTGATCGGTCACTTTTGATTCGCCGAACATTAGCAACTAGTTAATTGATTAGGCGGTTCATTCCTAAAAGAGAAAGCACCTGGTTAGTCTTAAGTCTCCCACGTATTTCAACTTCTTCCCACGGAATCGATTAAAGGCAAAACCAAACAACTAGTTAAAACAAAAACACAGGCCTCGATCCTCGCTAAAACTTTTAGCATGCCAAAGTTTTCTGAATCGCCGAAAGCAACGAGATACATAGGTCGTCCAACGTAGACTTGAAACGAGCGCGCGGTTGCGTATTCTTTTTAAACAGAAGCAANCATTCAGAGCTCGAAACGTTTCTTCCTTTCGGCCACCATACCCACTGCGGGCAGCGGGGGATGGAGCGGGTGGTGGTAACTCGGCGTGGGCGTTGGGGGCAGACTGCGGCAACTCCTGCTGGACCACCTCACTGCTGGAGACCTCATCAGCTCTATAAACAGAGTTTCACTTCACCGATTGTTATTTATTCATCTTTCATCAATACTACCCTGATTTCCCAAAGCAAACGCGAAAACAGAAATTGAAAATAAAAAGAACGCACATATGTACAGATATTTTCAGTTCAGGTTCATCAGTTAGTTAGAATTAATGTATTACGATTCCACACTTGTACGTTAAACAACAGAGTAGTAATACAGATTATTGTAGAAAACGTAAGCGAGATAAATGAACCTGCAAATGCAAAGTTTCAACGGACGGCAAATAAGCAACTAAGCTCCGGAAACAAGTGGAAGCAAAAAAGAAGGAAAATAAAACAGAATGCATAAAGCGTGTAAAAACGAAAACAGAAAGGCGAATTCGGAGAGCTAATTCGGTGAGAGATTCCTCTTAATTGGGAAAGAAGAAAACGGACCTGCAACAGAGAGAGCTGGGGGTTCCGGGGTGAGGCGAGGATCGTCGGCACGGAAGCCGTACGCCTCCGGGCGGTGCTGTTTCTCGCTTTTGATGTTGTTGCTCTGCCAGCTGCTCCCGTCGCCGACTGCTGTACCACCTTTCGTGTCAAATACACACAATTGTCGAAATACGATTATCCCGTTTGCACGATCTGCTTACGCGTTGCTTTACAACCCCCTCCTTTACTATACCAATTTTTTCTTCCAAACAATATCACAAATGGACCATTTTAAAAGTGAATGGAACCGAGATGAATTCCTGAGTTCTCTGTAGGATTTCATAAATTACTTTGCATATTTTCATTTTACTTTCATATTCTAAAGAATGTGACTCGAGATTTCTTTTAGGAACCTTCAACGAACTCAAAAATCGTAACAACCGTATTTTTTTATCAGTCTTACGCTACCACCGATGTCTGTTAATCAGTTCTAGACGACACAACGGGCAGATTGATTATTTTCCTTATAGGCCTAGTATGTTCCCAACGATTAAGAGATTCTTACAATTTATATTCGCACAGTTTGACTCTAAGCGTTCGGAGGCACGCAGAAATCGATGTAAAAAATTTTGTATTTTTCTGGATGCATACTGTTGACTGCAAAAATAGGTTCTCCGGTAAGAAAATGTAAAAAGTTTTCATTTATAAAAATGCTGTTGGCAGTATACATGTACGCGGCGTTCTGCGCCCATCCGAATCACCTGTTAATAGTACATTGGAAATTATTATGCGCACAAATTGGATATCCAAACAGTACAAAATCACATCCATGAAAAGGCGGGGTTACTTTGCGTTACACCATCAAAATCACATTATGTTAGAAGGTATACAGTCAGACAACCCTTGAGTAAATACTAAAATTTCTACGATTCGTATACAATAGCCGTACACATTTTCAACTATCATCGTCGGCGACCGATCCAATTACACGTTAGACATGTGAACAACAGAATGATTATTAAACAACAACACGTTAAAAATTTGATCGGTCACTTTTGATTCGCCGAACATTAGCAACTAGTTAATTGATTAGGCGGTTCATTCCTAAAAGAGAAAGCACCTGGTTAGTCTTAAGTCTCCCACGTATTTCAACTTCTTCCCACGGAATCGATTAAAGGCAAAACCAAACAACTAGTTAAAACAAAAACACAGGCCTCGATCCTCGCTAAAACTTTTAGCATGCCAAAGTTTTCTGAATCGCCGAAAGCAACGAGATACATAGGTCGTCCAACGTAGACTTGAAACGAGCGCGCGGTTGCGTATTCTTTTTAAACAGAAGCAAAGACGAGTTCGAGGAGAGAAGAAAGAGGATCGAGAAACGGCACGGCGATCCACCAGAAGCGTTTTTATCACACGTTGAGTGCTAATTAGGACGGACCGCGTTAAGAACCTAATTGACAAGGTTCCGGCAGTCGAATTCTGTTTCAGCACTCAACGTGTTCGTTCTCCTCGCCCATTTCACCTTCGTTCTGTACCTTGATACTGATGGGGCAGTCCGCTCCTCGGTCTCAGGCTGTCCCAAAGCGGCGACACCAGCCCGTTACGCTCCTGGCTCTTTGGCCCTAAGTTCGCCTCTTTCCTGTCGTGCGACGGCACGCCAGTACTACTGCCCGGCCTAACAATGTTACCCGAATACGGCAACGAGACCGATTTAACCCGTTCGAGCTTGTACGAGAACGCGGTTGCCGCCTGTTGCTTGTTGTCCGATTGCAATGAATTGCACTTTTGCAACGTGGATAGCGAGCTTCTCGGCCGTTCGCCGATCGTTCTCTGCTCCTCGCTGCTCGCCGATCTCACCGGCGGCGACGGCTCGTTACCACCCCGTACACGCTGCTGCGGCGAGTACGGCGGCGAATAGCTCGTTACCGATGCAGATTTCGATGGCACACCGGGCGGGGTATCACGAGGGGCCTCCCCATGCTGTTAGTGAAATATCGAAAATACAAAATGCGTCAGTGCGGCCAGGGCAACATGTGTGTGGTTAAAACGATCAGAGATCGGTGCGCGTGATGATCCGGCTCTAACCAGACAATTGTAGAACGTTTACGAGACTCGGTAGGTACAGTAATTAGTATAAAATTGTTAGCCCTTTGAACATTCGGATTTTTCATGTTATATGAGTGATAATTAAGGAACAAATAAAGCTTGCAAATACAAAAACCTTGCTGTACCTAACTTCGCCTCCAGTCTACGACTACGAATTTATTTACAATCGTTATCGGACATCGTTATCCAAAAGCAGTCTCTCGTAAGGGCTAACGCCATCATAACATATAATTGCGGAGTTAATCGTTTAGCATTGTACGTTTGTTAACCACATATCTAATCTGGACTAATTTCACAGCGGGACGAACTTTTGGAAGTTACCTTCAACTGCTGCAGTCGGTGAATGTCTTCCCTCGGCTCGGCAATCTCGCTGTCTCTGCCTCTCAGCATGTGCATGGTGTCGTTCATGGTGTTATCGTTCGTTTCCAAAACTAAATGAGCCCTTAATTGCTTGTTCCTCGCGTCCAATTGCATGATGTGTTGCTGCGCCTGGGCAAGTTGCTTCGTGAGAGAGCCTACTTTCTCCTCCAAAGCCGCGGATTCTACGCATTTCGAGGAATACTTCGCCGATAGCGACAGAATTTCCTGTTTGATCTCCTCCATTTCTTCCCTGCAAATCCATAAATAAAATATGTTCAACATTAATTTTGTAATTCAGTGAAACGGAATTGAGTCTGATTACTTACTCGTGTTCTTTGTGAAGCACGCCGATGTCCTCGCGCGCCTGCATTTGTTTGATGAACTCCTGCTTGAATTTCGCAATTTCTTTCTGTACTTCATGTTCGTGCGCTTTCCTCATAGCGTCGAGCGCAGCGAGAGTTGCCTGAGTCTCTTCTGACAGCGCTTGCTCCTTCTCCACTCGCAGGTTTTCTAATTCCTGTCGATGTTTCTCCTCCATTTCGGAAATAATGCGTCTGTGAGAATTTTCCATAGCCAGCAATCCCTTCTCGCAGAGCGCGCGCAGTTGCTTGATCTCCTCCTTGTATCTCTTCCTCGTCTCCGCGTCTGTGTCCAATTCGGCGCTCATGGATCTCTGATAGGCCGCTCTGAGCTCGTTCACGTGAGCGGAATGCTCGGAATCCATGGCGTTCAATCTGTGCTCCAATTTCCTGGCCTTTTCCCGCAAATTGGCTGCTTCTTGCTCGTATTGGGAGGTCAACGATTGTCTCTGATTATCCAATTCTCCCTTGATGTCCATCAAATCTCTCTCCTGATTACGTTTAAGCGTCTCCAGCTCCTCGTTATGCTCCGCCGTTATCCTCTGAATCGTTTCTTGCAACTGTTCGCATTGTTTGCAAGTCACGCTGTTCATGTAATCGCTCAACTTTTTTATCTGTTCGCGTAGCTGCGAGCATTTCTCGCAGACGTTCGACCAATCGGTGATGACGGCCGCGGTTGGCTTCGCGTTTAGCCAGGCGAAGTTCTCGTTCTCCTCACCGGATCTCTCGCGAACGCGCTTGCCGAGCTCGACCAAGTCCTCCTCCAGGTACAGCAAGCTTTGACCGACGTTCTTCATCTGCTCTTTCGTGACGCGCTTCGATCCGGTTATCCTGTCCTCGCACTCCTTACTAAACTGTTGATAAAGGTAACTGTACTCCGCGTCGAGAATCGGATTGCTTTGGAACTCGTGCTCGTCTGCCGCTAGCAGACACGAAAGAATGTCGTCGTTTCGAATTAGACTAGATACGAAAGTCTCCCCAGGGAAGCTCGTCAACTGTCTCGTGTTCTCCTGAAGAAGCCCGATTCTGGCATCTATTAAAGCTTTGTGCGCGATCACGTCCGCGTAATCTGTCAGTAACTGCCGCGACTCATACTTGGTTTCGACCGTCGATTTATTCTTCTTTAATTGATGGAGGCACTCCTCGTACATGTCCGACAGTTCGCGAGTAGACTGTTCCATCTCCTGACGCAGTTTCATGTGCGCCGCGTCGATCCAAGCTTCCAACGTCACGGTCTCCGAATTGTCGAAGTTCAGACAGACGTCGGTTACACTAGTGATGTTCTGCTCGTACATTTGACCGCATCGCATGATCACGTACGGTCTCCGAATTGTCGAAGTTCAGACAGACGTCGGTTACACTAGTGACGTTCTGCTCGTACATTTGACCGCATCGCATGATCACGTGCGACACTTCGGCCTGCACCAACTCTTTGCTGACCGTTTCCTGAGCCAACGCCCACGCCTCGCGAATTCTTCGATCCTCGAGCAGCTTGTTACCCGAGCTGCTCGTCAGTTGCTTGCTCGCGTCTTCCTGCTCCGACATGTTCAGCGTCTCCGCAGCCAACGCTTCGGCGAGCTGCCTCAGTTTCGTCTCCTTGTATCTGCGCACGATCTCGTTCACCTCGCGTTGCTTCTGCAGCAAGAAGTTCAGGCTCTCGCTACGAGCCGCGGACACCTCCTTGCTCGCGGTCTCCGTCGCGGCCACGCCGCCTACTAGCACTAACTTATTCGCTAACACTCTAGTAAGATACTGAATGTAACTGGTGTTTTGGTACGTTTTGGGCTTAGTTCCGTGAATCTTACGCGTTAAGCTTGAGGCAAGCTGACTAGTTTCGACCAATTCACTGAGAACGGCACTCCTGTCGAACGTACGACCAATCGCGCATTTTATCTGTCTGAGGACGACGAACTCGAACGCGACCCGCTCCGCGGTCAGCCTCATCTTCGCGCGATCGTCCAGCTGCCCGTTCTGCTCGAGCGTGTGCCGCCTCTTCGTGAGTTCGCTCAGCTTATCTTTAAGTATAGTCTCTAGTCTAGATACCACTACGCCTACTGACTCGGTCGCCTGAGCGCTGGCTTGATTTTTCTTACATTCTAAACACGAGTCGAGGATGTCGTTCACCTCGCGCAGACATTTCTCCGCTTTGTCCTCCGCCTGCGTCGAGCCCAGACACTTCTCAAGCCTCCTCTTCGACTTCGACACCACTCTTTCCAATTTTCTTAACCTCGCGATGATCTCCAACGAAACTTCGCTAGTCGACGATCCGCTCACCTCGCTACACTCGCTCGAATCTTTCTCGACGTCGCTCGCTATATTCTCGGCGACGTTCGCCACTTTCGTCTCCAACGTGCTCAATCTTATCAACACCTTCATGGGCTCGGAGCTCGTTGCACTGTCGAGCGATTTTCTTCTCAACCTAGAGCGATCCAAACTCTTCCCGTCCCTCCTCTTCTCTTTCTTTGGATTAGGACTCGAATCCTTCGAGCTGCTTCCAGTCGCGGTCGCGTTGATGTTCCTCCCACGTTCTATAGCGCAGATCTTGTTCTCCAGATCCAAGAGCTTGTCCTCCATCTCTTGCGAGATCTGGAAGGACTCGCGACCCTTTAGCGACAGAGATCTCCTCTTGTCCCTTGTCTCAGCTTTTGTCAGTTTCTGCTTCAAGGTCCTCACTTGCTTTTCGCTGGCAGCGAGCTTGTTCGTCAAGTCCTGGATCCTCGCCGCCATCAACTGTATCTGAGCCTGATTCGTTTCGTTCACGTTAGCCGAGTCCTGCTTGTGAGCAAAGATCTCCAGCTCCAAGGCATCCTGCATTGCATGCGCCTCGCGAAGTTCCTTGCGCATCGCGCGTATCTCCAAGATCGCCTTCTCAAAACGATTTCGAAGTTCATCGTATTCTTCCACGATTCTCTCCTTGTCCAGCGAATTCAAATCCAGATCCAGCTCGATGTTCGTTAAATCGCTGAGAGAATCGAAGCTTCTCCTGCGTTCCCTCGAAGATGACAATCCCCCTTTATCCTCCAATTCTCGAACTTTGTTGTACAACCTCTCATTCTCGTCTATTCCTTGAGACAGTCTATTACTCAGGGAAGCTATCTCCGACTGCAGATGTTCCACGGTCCGGTGACTCGAAGCCAGTTCCTTGGTCAGCATCTCGCATCGCTCGCTGGTCTCTCTAAGAATAGCCTCTGTTTCCAGCAATTTGCACTCGAGAACCTCTTTATCTCTGTTGTACATCTTCTTCATCTTCTCCAGATCGTCCAAGTCCTTGCTCCGTTCTTGTTCCGTTCTCTGTATCGTGTTCAACAACTCGTCAACCTGTTTCTCTCTGATGGTAGCCTCGGCTTTCTGCTGCCTCAGCCTGGACAACTCTTTCTCGGCGCTCGCGACGTCTGCTCTCGCAGTGTTCAACTGCGACTTCAGGCTCTCGATCTCGTTCTCCTGACGCTCGATAATGACTAGTAGCGTACTCGGATGTGACTGATTCTGGTCCAACTGATCGCGCAGCAGCGATACTTGATTCTCTAACAGTTCCACGATTAAAGGACTCTCGTTGGCGCTCGATAGGCAACTGTTGCTCTGCAGATGCCCGTTCTGCTGCTCCTCGTCTTCGCCGAGTTCGCAGCAAGCCATCATCAGGTCCTCGGATCTCACGCTGTCCAACGTGCTCCTCCTCGAGCTCGGAGGCGAACTGCGGCTACGTTTGTAAACTCTAGACCTGGAGCTAGACCTGGATCGGGCTTTTACCCGGGACAGGGCTGTTCTGTTCAACGGTGGCGAAGGTGGTAACTCCGACCACTCGTGATTAGCAGAATCCGACCAACTGGAGCTCTTCAACCCGCTGGTCCAGTCGCCATTCCTTACGAGAGGCGGTGACACGGGGACCTCGGACCAGTCGCCGGATTCTCGTCTGCCGCCCTCCGATGCCGTGCGATATTCCTCGTCCGAAGAGAACAGAACAGAACGCGGTGTAACCGACGTCGATGGAATCACCGAATCCCGCTCGCGTTCCGTTATAGAACTAAAAATAGAAATAAATCTTAAATGATATATGCCACTCTTGTCTAAAGTAATTGATGTTAGATGGTAATAAATATTCTTCATTACTTACGCGGTGGGCGACTGTGGAGTATTGTCTTGTTGGCTGTCTTGGCAGACTATCAACGATTCGTTATTGCTGTCTGGGTCTGGTAGATTGGCGGCTCTTCGAATGGCTGATATCCAACTGGCCCGTATTCCAGCAGTAACCGCGGACAACACGGTAGATCCTCTATCGTCCCAAGCCTTAAGGACATTCGCGAGAAAAAAAGAGGAGGATATATCGGTCAATACAGAAAAAAAAAACGGAAAACGTTATCTTCTAAGTGGGACAAACAGCGGGATAGGAAGCGGGTGACAGAGAGATCGGTGACACAAATAACCGAAGAGAGTTCCGAGATCTGTTCTAGCGTGAAATTGAGTTACCGATTTTTTCCAGCCACTCCCAGCCGGAGCACGGAAGTCGATTCTGACAATCCAATTGAGCAGCAAGCCCTCGAGAGATTCACGGCTAACTATACCGTTCTCGCCGACGATCGACTACCGACGAGCTTAATAATAATCAGTAAACAATGAAGGCCGAGTAATTTCGCATCACGTTCAACGATCCTTACCGGTATTCAATTTCCCGTAAACTCATAAATATCTGCAGCTTGTTTATTATCTGCACCGTATTTAGATTCGCAGTCGCGGTTCGCGAGGCAGTAAACAGGAATAAACAATTTCGCCGGGGGACGGCGAAGGGGGACAGGCAGGACGAGGAGGAAGAGGGGGCAAATTGCGGCTCCCGTAAGGTCTAACTGGATTTCCATTGGTTCGTTCGCGCGGAATGTTAATTACCGTAAATCACCGCGCGTGTAAATCCGGCGGTCACACTCACCACGGTCTGGAATCCATAATTTCTTGCGACTTGAAGGGGCGTGACGGCGGTAACGGTATTCAGATCTATGACGCCGTCCATGATACCCTTATCTTCCGCGCAGGGATCTCGGTAGTACATGAGGCCGCAGCCGCGTAGCACGAACCAGTGCTTGTTCCATTCCTGAAGAACACACCGCCCCGTTGCATATATTGACTTTCATTAAGGCTATTGATAGAAATGAAGGAGGTTGTTGTCAGCTCAGGCCGGGTACGAACCTTGTTCAGGCCCTGTTTCATTAGCCAGCCTTTCTTGATGTTTAGTAAATCCTCCGCGGGCAGATCGACCCTCAGCTCCGAGGTGGGCGAGTACCTGATCCCGGAGATATCCAAACCGCAGCCGTCGGGATCGCCCCTGATCTGTATCGCATTATCAATTCTCATCACGACTCGTATCATAAATTAAAATGATATTTTTAAGACGGACGTTTCCGTGTTCGCATCGCGAATAAAAATTGCTAATTCGCCCGTGAATACTTACAAATTTATCTTGATACGCCGCATTAGCCGCGTCCACTACGTCTCTGGTAGGCTCGGAACTCCTCGGTTTGATTCTCCTGACGCGTGGTTGCGTCAAGGAGGCAGCGATATCTCGCAGTTTGTCCTCTCGTTCTCTCTCGTGCTCCAACAGGATCCTTCGACAGGCGTCATCGTCTGAAGCACACGTCAAATCGTTCACGATTTTCCGCTCCATTCGATAGAGTCATCCCGCGTACTGTTACGGTAATGGTCATGCTAAACGACTAATGGTAATGATCATCTGCGATGGAAGAAAAAAAAAAGAGCCAGCCGAGGAACGCATTTCCGGGAGTGCTACCACTTTTCTCCTGGCCGTTATCAACCGCTGGTTTAGCCAATTAACTTATTTTTCCATCGGAACCTTAACGCGTCGATGCGACGCCGACTAGACGGCTTCGTTAATTGACTGCCGGCTAATTAATAACCGGACCCCCTCTCGGGTGCGAACCGCCTTATCTTGCTCGTTTATCCGCGTTTCTATCGAGTCTCCATCAAAATCTACCAGCCATTACTATACTAATAACAGTTTTCTGCTAGCCTCGTGGTCGTCGGGAAAAATTGATGTTCCCCTTATGGGGTAAGAGTGATGGGGTAGTTTCCACTGAAATTGACTTTCAACTGTCGATCGGTGCTATGAACGATAGACCGTGTAGATACTATACATTAAATTTAAATTATTATGATTATCCATAAGATCAAAAGAAATCCTCGTGAAACAATTAACTTATTAATTATTCTAAATAGTATACTTGACGCTAGCGATCTTAGTTAATTTCTTGACGCGAGGGAAAATCGTTTAGGGTGCAAATAAAAAAGCGGCGAGGGGCATCGTTATTTACGAGGCGGTATCTTTCGGCAATCGGCGGTCGACATAAATCTCGGGATCGGCCGTGGAACTCGCGGCAACGGGTTCCAAGGGCCGTTCGTTCGTCGCTCGATGCCAATCTAAATGAAATCTACGGATCAGACGGGTGAGCAGAGATCACGAAGCACACGACCGGACCAGAGGGGAGAGAACCGGTAGATTTTCTCCAAGATTGTGCGCACGCAATTACGCAACGAACGGGAAGCGCAATCACGCCGGTAGATCCGAGTTAAGAATCGAAGTTAACTGTGCTAGTTAAACCCTTTATAAATCTCTCAAACGTTCCTGCATTCCAAAATTTTTCTGCACCGATTACTGACACATGCCGCAATCAATTGGATTATTTATTTATCCGCCTAGCAATCGCATTACGAACTCTTCCCAGAAATTAAATTCTAATGATTCCGAACCACCGTCGGCTTCCTAGAACTGATATCCTTGTAAAATAAGAACAATAATTATTTATGGAATTTCTTAAGCTTGAACCATACAATCTCTGTAGTTCTCATTTAATAAACATTATTCTCAACGATGTGAATGACATTGGCCTTCACTACTTTACTCTTTAAAATCTGAATAACTTTTAATAAGTTCAGTTTAATTTATTGACGTTGCAAGACTAAAAGTTCAGTATCTTCAAACAACGATTTGATCCTAAGGAAATAGTTCTCATTACCGGTTCGTCTAATCATTAAATTTTAATACAGTAATCCTGAAAAACCTAATTACTTAAGACGAAATGATTAGAGTGAACTGCAAAACGTATCCTAAGATCGGGACGTCATTAAACCCCTTCGGAAAGGAATTAGAGTAGCCAGAAAACATTGAGAAACCCTCGTAATCCCTATCCTAATTCCAAGAAGCTGCCTCATCTTCGAAAACCTTCAATTATTCGAACGATACCTTGGCAGCGGCGGTTTTACATCCGACACACCGTTAGCCATTAAATAATCTTTACCTCGGACCTAAACTATCATCGCCCGACGAACCAGACGGAGGCGCAGGGTAAAATACGGTTGCCTACGCGTTTTCGCGAACGGGATTAGCCTTTTTCGTGTTGGAGTTCGCTAACGAACCGGTCGCAAGAAGCTAATTCGATAATGATGCGTGAACAAATTGCACGGGATAACGGTGTAAAGCGTGCGGCCGCGGCTAACGCGCGCGCGCGACCGGTTCTCAAATGGAATCGACGAAAAGTTCGTCGCGTTTTTCTCGCTCGGCTCGATTAAAACGTCCGTTCGTGGTATTCACGTTTTTTTCCCCGGGGGAGAAAAAAGGGGGGTAATTGGAACGACACTCGATTCGATCGGACTGATAACAGTCGTTAATAAATTTCCTGCCAATTTAGTTTAGAAAAACCCGGCGCAAAAACGTTCAAGTATTTCCGCCACTGGAAAACGTGGAATTTTTCACTCCCAATAATGCAGTTTCCTCCTTTAAATTCCCATTAACTTATTTTATCGTTAATAACAAGTAAACACATTCTCTCTCTCTCGTTCTATATAAGATTCAATACTATTTATTTAAATAAAATTTTAGTTCGCACTTGATGGTATAACGAACGCTGAAGTGTCTTCGACAACGCGAGATACAGGGGATTTTATAGTAATTCTGAACACGCGTCGAGGCACGCAGAGAAACCGTGTAGGCCGCGGGAATCGCGCGCCAATGGAGAATCATATCGCGATTAAAGGCTCGTAGCTCAGTGAAAACGACAAGCTAACTTATCGCCGATTGGAAAGCACGTACGAGAGATAGCAGCGTTCGGTGGTGGGAACCGCGCACGGAGAAAAACTCCTCGGCTCGTTTAATTGGAATCCCCTATCACGTTCGAAGGGGTCGCCGATTAATTTCAGTAACAATTTCCTCTCTGCTGTTCCTGCGTCCGGAGACACTGTCTGATCGAAACACGCGCTACACATTGCGTGACAATTTTCTAACCAGTCTCTCGCACAGCAATTCATACAAAATAATTACACCGAGAATAAATGAATGAAATCTACAAATAATTTATGACGTTATGCAATTATTGTATTATAGTGCTATGAATTATCGTCGACTGAAAGTGAGTTTGAAATTAGATCATTGTTCGTTGAATTATCCGAACACAATCGCCTCTGATTTCTCATCTACCAGGAACGGATAAAGATCGGACAGAATTTTCGCACGGACACGGTCTGCCTGTTGCGTGGACACGCACTAACTGTTTTGTTTATGCCGCCAATTGTCACGGGGAAATGGGTCAGGTACGATTTAACGCGGACGCGCGAATCATTCGTTTGAAAGAAGAATTGTCGACGGTGACCCAGTTTCCATCCGCGATTCAATGAAACGTTGCATTGTTCGAATTAAAATCGAATCGCGTTACCGGATCTCCTGCGATCGGCACGCAATTTCTCTCCTTGGGAGTCGTGCGATTAGAGTTTACGTAAAAACCGATTCTTACGACGCTGTCTCACGTGAGAATAAAAGGAGTACGCAATTTTATTAACAGACTTTAGAAGAATGCAATTTAATGCTGTAATAAATGATTTCTGTTCCATTTCCTTGATCATATTTGATAATGCTCGTAAATATTTTTAGAATTACGTCAATTAATAAGTATTGCAGGAGAATGCATTCTGATAATATACACGAACCTAGTTTCTCGTTGGTGCACGCGGTTCCCGCTCGTTCCTCGTGCTGATTCATCCTCCGCCTGGCCTTGTCCTCCGCTCGGAGTTTATCCCTGGTCGGAGGCGACGCGCTGCTCGCCGGCTGATCCCTGTAGCTCGACCTACCCTCGTTCGGCACGATCGGCGGCTTGTCCGTTAACGACCCGCTGGACACAGCCGTCGACGTCGACGTGGTCGAGTAAACGGTGTTAGACACGCTCCCGTTCATGGACGTGGTGGTCGAAACGGGTGGTAAGTAGCTGGATCCGTTCTCCAAGGGTGTGCTAGCCCTCAACGGCGACGCGTTGCTGTTCTCTGCGTTCCCGTTGCTCATCGCGTTGGTAGTCGTCGTCACCACGCTGCTGGTTACCAGCGACGGTGTGGAGGAGAATACAGAAGAGCAAAGCTCGGTGGAGACACTTGTCTCTGGGATCCACGTATTGCTGCGGGGCTCCGAGCGACAGCTGTTGAACCGGGGCCGAGGGGGATTCGGAGTGTTGCCTGCGAATTAAGTGGTTTTGGCGTTAATCGAGATTGTCTTTGAAGATAGGCCGAGGGACGCGTCGCAGACGTGATTTAGGGGAGATATAAGGGACGCTTAATAGATATAAGGGCGTTAGGGGTTTCGGAATAACGTTTTAAGTGTCTCGAGTTAACGCCAATTACACTTCTCAAAAATGACTGAGATACAAGGATTACTATTGATCCGTACTAAATTTATTTATAGGAATACTTGTTCAATTTACTAACTGCACTGAGAAAACGGTGGTCTGACGATTAGCAAAAATTGAAATGGAGTACCAAAAAGATACTCGAGTAATAAATACGTTCCTTCTGTATTTATTACAAATCTATATAGTAATTTCTACACAGTAATAATAATTACTATCCACAGTTACTAATTTTTCCTATCCCTGGTTAGTAATTTCTAATATTCAGTTTCTACATTTTCCTTATATTACTTTACTTTATATTACTATACGTGATTTATATTATTTCATATATAGATTAAAGATTTTATTCTATAATTCGGTAATTTCCTTTGAGATCAATAAATAAAAATTATACTAAGCATACAGACAAATTTTTCCTTAAAGTTTAGCAATCATTAATTAAATCCAAACATGTTTCAAGATTACTATTCAAATAAAGTAATTTTTACTTAAATATACAATAAATATTACTAAAATTTTGTGGCTTCGTCTTTCTCAGTGTGTAATCATTTTATTTA
This sequence comes from Ceratina japonica, assembly GCA_019453355.1. Lineage (NCBI taxonomy): Eukaryota > Metazoa > Arthropoda > Insecta > Hymenoptera > Apidae > Ceratina > Ceratina japonica. The sequence goes on along the minus strand of SMSR01015921.1, from coordinate 60,817 downwards.
TGTTATTTACACTTTGGTACAAAAAACTAGTTTGCTATTGAAGTGAACAGTATAATCGATTACTTACTTCTGATCGTCGGGGTAACCTGAAGGATGGTCGTCTGTCCACCCGGGAACGTCGCGTTCCTCTTGTGTCGGCCCTGGGGATTTATTTCATCTTCGATTACTCGCTCCTTCAAATCGAACTTCGTCCACGCATTCTTCCATTCTTCGATCATTGAAACAATTCAACCAATAAAAGAAACAAACGTGCGGAGCAACAGTTCTCACAATGAAATCGTTGCCAGGCTCGTTCGCATCGATTAAAAAGCCGCGGCGATTACATTTTTTCGCAACAGCTGTATCGGGGCACTCGCGGTGGAATGCCGTAGAGAATTTGTATGTGGGCGACGGTACGAGGGCAGCCGCGTGCACGACCAGGTCGCGGTAGGCGGCCGCAATAACGGCAGATAACAACGACGCTGATAATATTCCACGGGGCTACGCTCTTCTCGGCGTGCATAATTCATAAGACCCGCGAGGCCCGTGTACGATGGGGCCCGATGCCGGACAAATGCGAACGTAAACGATTCAATCGATTCTGCAACGCGAGATCTTCTTACCATTTAACGTCTATTTCTTGATAATCCGACAGAATCGCGATCGCCCAGGAAAATACCCAAATGCCAATCCAAATTCATGTAAAAAAATATATAAGTCCTTTAGACAGAACTGATACAATTTTCTTTATTACAATTATCTCTTCTTTAATCTTCAATTCTTTTTCATAATTAAATTAAGCCAGACTTTTATAAAAGAGAATTCCTGATATTAGAGCATTTGAGAGAATAGATGTATTAAGAGAAAATGGAAGATACATATCCGAATAAGAATTTGATTTCAATTTTCATTTCAACCGAGAAATGCACAGGTCTTCTTTAACGAGGAGAAACTGATTGAACAGGTGTTTGTTTTCGAATCAGGGACAGATCTCGTTCCATCTCATATCGCACCAAGTTGCTTTTACGAGAGACGAGAGAAAATAGAAGGCACCAGCGGGCATTCTCCGGTTTATTCGATCGTGTTGGCGTACGCACGCGTTGCCTTGGCCTCTTAACGTAATCGTACGTTTACACCGAGCTGCAGGTTCGCAACGTCGACGAGCAGTTTTCCATTTGCCGATCGATCATTCCTTGCGTAATAGACTGGACGCGATCGGTTGAACAATGGACCACCGATCCAGGGCCGATCGATCGATCTTGACACGATCTCAAAATCGAAAGCGATGATACTCGCTGTTATTATAAGTAGACGCATTTTTATACGAAACATTTTCAACGTCAATTCGGAGAATGAATCTTTAAGAGTTAATGATTGGACCGTTGAATTTCATGTCGCAACCTGTTAAAATTATTATATTCATTTTCCCTCCGTCCTTATTCTCCACCTTGAAAGGGCCGGCGCTGAATGAAATTAATTCCCGCCGCGATTCTCGCGCACAGATAACCGCGGGGCAATAATTCGTAGATTTAAAAGAGCGTTCACCGATTTTTATCTAAGCGACGGAGAATCGTCGCTACTCGGCCATCGATCATCCGTTGCACAACGGCTCTGTTGTCGAGGACCTAAGCAACAACGCCGCGAAATGACAGCCTCTCCTGACGCGACGACAACCTACGGGATACTGCACGGTACACGATCCGCGAGAGCCCCGGTCTATCGAGCGATCGCGAAACGCGTAGATCAGATAACATCGACGAGGCTCTTTTATTGTTATCGAGCCTCGACGTTAATTCAACGGCGGCGTACGCGCGTTAACTATCCCCGCTCGCAAAGGACAACGCGCTCCGTTCGTGCAGCAATTATTCAACATAATTGCGGCTTTGAGACACAGTGAAAGGATAGAAGAACAGAAAGTGTGTCGCATCTTTCCGATCGAACATTAATCACGTCGTGCCAATTAGTTTCATATGAAGAACGCATACACTCCCGTCCATGAATCATCGGGCACTTAATAAAATTTGGATACAGAATAAAAAGTAGCAGCTATTAAATATTTATAATGTAGAAAATAATATATATAATAAATAGAGTATAATTAATGGTCGATGAAAATGTTCGTCGTTTAATCACACGTGACTGCGCAGACCGGAGCGTCGCGTCGCTTTTGCTCATAATCTCCAGGGCTCGTTTTCCTCGCGAGGAGTTACTGGCGTTAGTCGATAAGAAACCGGACGAAGAAGGGGAGGAAGAAGTCCCGGGTGAATCGTAGAAAAGCGAACGCAAACGGTGTGGCGCGGCATTATTTTGAGCTGTAACGAGCGTGACACTGCGACAGCGCCCCGCTAATGATCGAGCATTATCGCAGTTTTGCCGAGTTCGTTTCTTCGTCTATTTCTCGTATTCCCGCGCCATCGTTTGCGAAGATCGGCTCGGCTCCACCGAGATAATTGAGAATTAAATGTCTTCTTCTCCCGGTTCGTTTCTGCACTTTTGTAATAACAATTACTTCTGCAATACCACGGTATCGTTTCGTTCGTGTCGCTGGAACAACGAACGATTTCCTCGCAATTTCACGCGACGATCATTAAGAATTTAGACGCGGTAGGTTAACGGCGATCGTTCATAAAACTATTAATAAGCAGAGACGACTGAAGTGGGACATTAAGAGTTTTATCGGGACAATTTCGCCGATGGGAGTATGGATAAGTATCATTGAATAGGTGATGGCTCGAATGGCAGACGACAATTAAGCGATACCTAAACCGCTATCACGGAATATCTAATAATCTGCGGGCAACAATCAAGATTGTATATCGAGTAGAACAAACGACCGAGGCTGTCCATTAAATCGATTCTACCGAGTCGAACGTCCGGTTTCAAACCTGAATATAAAGACAACCCCCATGTGGCCGGCGTAACGCGTAAAGGACTTGAAAACAAAAAGCGTACAGTTGGTACTTCGAAACCGATCATTAAATCGCGAGCAAAAACTGCCAGGGGGGGAAGTCTTCGGTTCCCCGAACCTAATCATTAGACACTTCGACTCTGTCCCTTCGAACATTCGGCTCCGTAATCAAACGCTTCGAATATAATCTGCTGTCATTCGTTGTCCATCGATGATACAACAATTACATAGAAACGTTTCATTTTTGATATGGAAATCCGACAAAGAAAAAATCGTGGAGACTCAATTTTTCGTTTAAATTAAAATTAATATAAAATAAAGAAGAAAGCTCCGTGCATATTTTTTAGCCCTTAATTCATGGAATCCTTATTGCAGGATACTTTTATCTTTCTTATAGCCGTTTTGTTTGTTTGTCACTCAGCACTTTTCTAAATATGTAAATCTTTCTTTTTTTTTTCTCTGCTCGCGGCGATTTCTCTCTACTTGTAAAGGGCCAATGGACCCGTGAAATAAATAAATAAAAGTAAAAAATCTGACAAGCGAAAAATATGTAAGCCTTTCCTCGTAATTTCAAGTATGCTAATTTAGATGAAGTGAGAATAGGGTCATAGTTGTGACAGGCCAAGGTAAAAATGTACTGTAATCCCTCGATTGAGATACGTCTGTGACGGTTATTAGTTCGGAATACCCGTCAGACGTTTTGATGGACAATAAGCAGCGTCCTAAAACCCGTGAACGGAGTTGTATATGGATGCTTATACGTAGGAAATGAGCTGAAATGATGGAATTCGCGTGGGCCGGGGTCTTTAAACGGAAAATCCGCGGGCGGGCGTCGGTTGTCACGATTCGTTTCCCGCGTTCGAACGCGATCGGCCGTTCCAAGGCGCGCGCTTATTAAAGCTATTTCCGCCGGTGAGACAAGTCGGCCCGACTGGTATTACCGGCAGCGTAACAAGCATGACGCAGAAGGATGTAGTAATGATTATGCGAGCACCGTAATCAACGAATGACAGCGGCCCCGTCAGCGTCACTTCTTTTTCGCGGCGCGCGGGGAGCGCCGGGCCCGCTTCGCTCTCCGCTCGTCAAACGTGTAATTCCACGCCGTTCGAACGCGCCCCGGCTTATTTGCGATTCGACAGAAATTAAATTCCGCTACCGTGAAACGTTTACCGCGGGATAAGCCTTCCGTGTTTTTTGTTCCACGGAATTGTGTAACCGCGCTATGGAAATTAGCCGTCGGCTTCTTTTCGTATTANCAATTAAGCGATACCTAAACCGCTATCACGGAATATCTAATAATCTGCGGGCAACAATCAAGATTGTATATCGAGTAGAACAAACGACCGAGGCTGTCCATTAAATCGATTCTACCGAGTCGAACGTCCGGTTTCAAACCTGAATATAAAGACAACCCCCATGTGGCCGGCGTAACGCGTAAAGGACTTGAAAACAAAAAGCGTACAGTTGGTACTTCGAAACCGATCATTAAATCGCGAGCAAAAACTGCCAGGGGGGGAAGTCTTCGGTTCCCCGAACCTAATCATTAGACACTTCGACTCTGTCCCTTCGAACATTCGGCTCCGTAATCAAACGCTTCGAATATAATCTGCTGTCATTCGTTGTCCATCGATGATACAACAATTACATAGAAACGTTTCATTTTTGATATGGAAATCCGACAAAGAAAAAATCGTGGAGACTCAATTTTTCGTTTAAATTAAAATTAATATAAAATAAAGAAGAAAGCTCCGTGCATATTTTTTAGCCCTTAATTCATGGAATCCTTATTGCAGGATACTTTTATCTTTCTTATAGCCGTTTTGTTTGTTTGTCACTCAGCACTTTTCTAAATATGTAAATCTTTCTTTTTTTTTTCTCTGCTCGCGGCGATTTCTCTCTACTTGTAAAGGGCCAATGGACCCGTGAAATAAATAAATAAAAGTAAAAAATCTGACAAGCGAAAAATATGTAAGCCTTTCCTCGTAATTTCAAGTATGCTAATTTAGATGAAGTGAGAATAGGGTCATAGTTGTGACAGGCCAAGGTAAAAATGTACTGTAATCCCTCGATTGAGATACGTCTGTGACGGTTATTAGTTCGGAATACCCGTCAGACGTTTTGATGGACAATAAGCAGCGTCCTAAAACCCGTGAACGGAGTTGTATATGGATGCTTATACGTAGGAAATGAGCTGAAATGATGGAATTCGCGTGGGCCGGGGTCTTTAAACGGAAAATCCGCGGGCGGGCGTCGGTTGTCACGATTCGTTTCCCGCGTTCGAACGCGATCGGCCGTTCCAAGGCGCGCGCTTATTAAAGCTATTTCCGCCGGTGAGACAAGTCGGCCCGACTGGTATTACCGGCAGCGTAACAAGCATGACGCAGAAGGATGTAGTAATGATTATGCGAGCACCGTAATCAACGAATGACAGCGGCCCCGTCAGCGTCACTTCTTTTTCGCGGCGCGCGGGGAGCGCCGGGCCCGCTTCGCTCTCCGCTCGTCAAACGTGTAATTCCACGCCGTTCGAACGCGCCCCGGCTTATTTGCGATTCGACAGAAATTAAATTCCGCTACCGTGAAACGTTTACCGCGGGATAAGCCTTCCGTGTTTTTTGTTCCACGGAATTGTGTAACCGCGCTATGGAAATTAGCCGTCGGCTTCTTTTCGTATTATCTAATTAAGGAGGTTCATCTGGTACATAGCAAGTCAAATGCAAGTTGTGGAAAAGGGGAGCTCGCTTGACTAGCATACATGTTAATAACGGAGGTTATCTACTGCTGAAAGATGCAGATTTCGTTAGTTGTGTTTATATGTATATTTCTCGATTCATAGTCACCCAATCTATCTAAATTTGCAATTAAAATATTCGTTAAACGTTTCTTTTTAATATGACATAAGTTTCATTCAAAACTGTCTGTCAATACCTAATAAATTAGCTATAGAAGTCTGGGAAATCACTCTTTTCCATATGACTACATGTAAAATTGCAAAAAATATTTATATTGATATCTCATCATTAAGGTACCCATATGACTTAAAAAATTTTTTCAGGTATCCTGGTACATTGTTATAGACTATCCAATTTTTTTTCGGAGATCTATCTGTTAATGCCTTAACCGGATGAACCTCCTTAAGTTGATCCACGAACAGAGTCACGTGATTGAATCCGATGTCAAAAAATTTAGAATAAAAGCTAAGAGTACTGTTAACTGCTGCTCCGACTAAAATAACTTACATCGAATTATATTCATAAGTAGAATGCGAATGTTTGTGCAAATTTCTATTTTTATAAACAAACTTAAAGAAATTAAATGCATATAAATATTTTCTCCTTTAGATATTATAAATTGCATTTTCCTTTGGATATTTTGTATTTTCCATACAATATTAACAATTCTAATAAATGCATAAACATTCATATGTCTGCTGATAACACACATTCGAGCACTTGTTCAACAATTATGCCTCCAAAGAAAAGCATCAAAACGGATAATGAATATTATTCTGAAGCATACCTTGTTCCTGGAGTAGACCTGAAGCATGTCAGCCCACCACCGGGTTTCCTCGCGGCACGTGCCCTTTACAAAGGTAACACCTTCCGGCGAGGTGATAGCTAGGCTGTACGGATGTCCGGTGATCTCCTCGGCGGCGGCGACCTCCAACACCCGGGTCATATCGATCCTCGCTTGAGGAACCGTCTCCGGCTGAAACACAACCCATCACGGAAACCATTAATCATTTTCCCCTCGCTCGCAGTTATTCGCATTGACATTTAATCAACCAACCAGTGATTTCATTTAACAAGGGCTATCACATATAATAACGAGGATTTTGTACCGTTAGAAAAAAATCACGAATATTTAGTATATATATTTTATATTTTAGTATTTAGTACATGTATATCACTATATATTATATATAAAAAATATACAAAGCAAGCATCGCGAATAATTATCGTATATACAAGTACGTTGCAATAAATATTTCATTTTGCAATCTATTCATATATTATATAATTAAACAATGAGACTGCATATGCCCAGAGATATTCTTACAATTAGAGACCTAGAAACACAGAACTTGCAACCGGGTCAATTGAGATGCTCTATCTGGCATCGATATGGAGCAATTAAGTGTCCCGATTGATCGTATGCAAATGTGCGGTTGTGATCTTTCGCGAAACTGTCGTCAATGGTGTGAATGGTTCAATTACGGTCTCACTGAATGTTTCGCACGACCTCGAGCCGTTCCAATTTCCTACTATTAAGACTGACGCGTAAAGGTTAAACGTTCTGTGGTATCAATTTCCATTCTTGGTTAAGAAGCAGTTAGCAGTGAATTAAACTGACACAATGGATCTCTCAAGCGATTAATCAGTCGATTTTTATGCAATATAAAACACTTGCAGTGTTAATATATAAATTCACCTATTATAATGTGCTTATTGATGTTTCATGCATGTTTTATGCCTATTTTCTGTACATATAATTTTTCTATTAATCAGTTATCAAGTTCTTTTGATTCGAGGCATTTGCGCAACTTTTTGCCGATTTCGAATGATTTTCGCGAACCGGTGAACCAAAGAGGAAGACGAATGTCCGTTCGCGAAAGGAGAGAGAGAGGCAGGGAAAGAGAGTTAGCCAGGTTTCACCGTAATTTCGCGTTTATTTGTTCAGCGTGCGGTGCGCGCGTTTTATTGCACCAGGATAATTTACTGCGCCGTATACAGGCGACAGTAAAAACCGCCCGGCAAGGTGGAACGAGTAAAACGTTCCGTGGTTACTTTGTCGCCCGATTTCGGGCGTTACTGGAAATCGACGGTGGCGGCGGCGACGACGCCTTTTCCTCTCGCTAGACTATTCCAAAAACTCGTAAACGGCCGCTTCCCGTGGGATAATGCGACGATTACCAGCAATTTTCGCCTCGTAAAACGAGACCAAATAATTGATTGCCGCGCGAAGACGGCCGGGAGATAAGCGGCGAACGTTTTCGTTCGCGGAAGCGGGGAATAACCAATTACGACTATGGGACCGGACTTTGTTTTCCTATTTGCGCTCGTAAGATCGATAAGAACCAGTTTGTTACCGCTATGGGAATTTTCTCGCGGCCGTTGCCTGGCTAGCCGTAAAGCGAAAATCTAAAGGGAGGCGTAAATTTTACAAACGCTTTTATACGAGGAGAGCGATTGTGTGCTCGAACGGCGGGCCGACACTGGGTGTCTCTCTGCTCCAGATAGCCGGAACGCGGCGATACATCATGGCCAGTGTCCGGCCGGGTTGCGTACACGTACGCACCGGCCTCGCGTTTTTGTTCATAGGACGTATTTATTAGCGTGGCGTGGCTCTCTTTCGGGACACGCTTCTTGATTTATCTGGAACGGCCGGCTGCGGAATGTCATTAGACTCGCGAGGCCGTCCAGCTGGTTCGCCTTCTAACAGACGCGACAGGAATCTTGCACCAGTTGACAACGTTTGACAATGCGCTTTACTGGGTTTAAGCAGGCGTAAGACATTTCACGATCAATTAGTCAATATTTCTATTACCTTATCGAGCAAAATAAATATACCGATCTGTGTTACGTTAATGTGTTCTGTTATTCAATCATATGTCGAAATGGTGAATTCCATTTTTTTTTAAATTGCAGACAGGAAAAGAGTTAAACAGTGCCCTGACTTTTTTACAGGAATCTTGAACAGTTGTAAAATCTCTAAGTCAATAATTCTATTACGTTAACAAATAAGATTTGTTTTACATTAATGTATTCTTTTATGAAATTATGTATCGAAATGGTAAATTTCATTTTTTTAAATTGCTGACAGGAAAAGTGTTTGCCCTGATATCTTTACAGGAATCTTGAACCAGTTGTAAAATCTCCAAGTCAATACTTCTATTACGTTATCAAATAAGATTTGTTTTACATTAATGTATTCTTTTATGAAATCATGTATTGAAATGGCAAATTTCATTTTTTTAAATTGCAGACAGGAAAAGAGTTAAACATTGCCCTGATTTTTTTACAGGAATCTTGAACAGTCATAAAATATCTAAGTCAATACTCCTATTACGTTATCAAATAATATTGGTTTTACATTAATGAATTCTTTTATGAAATCATGTATGGAAATGGTAAATTTCATTTTTTTTTTAAATTGCAGACAGGAAAAGAGTTAAACATTACCCTGATTTCTTTACAGGAATCTTGAACCAGTTATATAATTTCTAAGTCAATAATTCTATTACGTTATCAAACAAGACCTGTTTTACATTAATGTATTCTTTTATGAAATCATGTATCGAGATACAAAATTGTATTTTTTTATTTCATTAAATTTCAGGAAGGAGTTAAAAGGTACCTCTTTAAAAATGGTCACTCGGACGTTGAACGAATAAAATGTAAGAACAAATGAACTGTTTTCTTGAAACTGATCGGCGAGGTAAAAGTAGGTGTACATAGGAACGGCAGTCCAGTGTTAAGTGATTTACTGTCGGCCATGGGAGGCGGTTGGTTAACCGGATCAACGAGTTGTTCCAGCTGCGGATTCCTTTTCCCTCATCGATGAAAACAAATTTCTAACGTTTTTGCTACCGGTCACCGGTGCTAGGAAATTCATCTGGACAGCCTTGCGAAACGTTCCGCGCAAGGTGGGTGGGTGAGAGCCGGCCGGATTGGCCGGAGGAAATTGATTTATCGAGGGGAGCGGGATTTGCGGAGCCGCGGACCGACATCGTGGGTGAGTCATTGTGCCCGGGGTGAATTATGGACTGCGTTAGTTTCGAAAATCGCCCGAGTTGACACTTCCGACTGCGGGGAACACGCGAATATTTCAACGTGATAGAGTTACCAGTTACTGAAACAACAGTTGGCAACACGCATTCCGATCGTATTGTACAAACACCTTGAGAATTTCAACATTCACTATTTTACTGTCCCAATCGTTGTAAATTAGATTACAGCAGCTGTCCAGACCACTCCATTAACAGAACTCTGAATATAGTGCACCGTTCGGATTCCGAAATTCAATTATGAAGCGTGACAGAAATTCGATTCGAACACGCAGACGAATTCTGCGACGGGATGCGATGTCGAATTCAAAGCCTGGCAGAGTCCGAAGAAATTCGCATTAGCGCCTTTACTTTATCTCTTGTTTCTGCCTGGGCAATCAGGCGACGTGAACCGTGGTATAAGACGTAAAGGAGAAAAATAAAACGCGCCGATCCGAAAGATTGGAGAACGACTGTCCGTTAAGGCCGGAGAAACATCGCGTGGGTTACACCTTAAATTATCCCCGTCCGGTCGTTTGTTCGGCCGCGACGCCACGCGAGGGAGAAATTCGTTAAACGTAGATGCTTTTCGCGGTTCATTAGCCTGGCCTCGCAATAAAGGTGGCTGCTAACGGTAAAGGTTCGTCAAGTCGGGTCTCGTATACCGCTTAATCAAGCGCCTCGCGCGAGAAACGGCGCGCGTAAACGACGTCCGAACAACCGGACGAGGAAAAGTTATTCCCTGTTGATAATCGGCCCGTACAAGTCTCGTAACCTGGAGGCGAACGCGAATGAGCAAAATTGATGGCAAGGGGAGAACATTGTCACAGATTCCGAGACCGTCGCTATTAAGCATGCTAAGGGGATTGGGAAAACTTCAGACGGTTTATCGTTCTTCGGACGAGTTACTCCAAACGATGTCGCAATTCCGCATAACGCGATGCGTGACGCAATATTAGGAACGAGTCCCTTACGTTACGAGAAAACGGGGTAGAAATATAACGAGCCGCGCCGCGAGGGGAACAAACGTATTTCTGTGCAAATAATAAACACCCTTCAGTCTGAAGAACACCCATGTCGAATATACTTCCCCGTCAATCAGACGTTTAACCGAATTAAGCGGAGATAACTGAATCCTTTTCAGAAACCCTTTTCAATCGGTTGTCGGTTTTTAACGTCGAACATCCACGTCAGCCGTGCCGTGTTCGAGGAGATAATCGCCGTACCGAAACGATACTTTGTTGCGGTTAAAGTCAAGCATTTTTTTATCCCCCTCTCGGTGGTCGTTTTTCCTCCGAGGAGTTTCCAGAGGAAACTCGCTGCGCCGAAGGCGATTACGCGTTCCTCGGCTGGGAATCGCGGTCGCTGGATTTCACGTAGCGCGTTTTCACGGATCTACCGACTTTCTACGACCAATAAGGAAGCTCTGCTTCCCTTTTTTTCTCTTCCTTCCTGTTTCGCTCCCATCCGGCAACCGGTAGTCGCCGCGCAGAGTTAATCGAGCGATGGGAGAACCGACAATGCTCCGTTTTTTATGAATACGTTCGGTTCGCGTTACCAAATTATGTGGTATATTATGAAATTGCGTTATAAGAAAATTAATGTACTTATCTTCAATATAACTCAATTATAATATTTCAATAATGGACAAATATTAAGAGATTTGAAATATTTCTATTCGTCGCGCAGAATCTACAAATTACCCTAAGATAATGCAGAACACTGTCATATTAAAATATGTCATATTTGAAGGAACTATCAAGATTCGTAAATCGTATTTACGAGTTCTATTTATGAATCGACGCAGGAAATCCTTCCGGTTATCGGTAATATCGCGAAAAACGCGAAACGGAAGTCGTATCGCGATCCGTTTTAATTTCGAACGAGCATAAATCGTTGTTTTAATTAATCTCGTGTCCTTGCGCGCGTTTTTGCACGCTCGGTCAGCGGGGAAATGTTATGGTGGACGTTTTGCGGTTCCCGAACCCGTGCCCGTGCGTCGAAGGCCTCCCGGAGCCAGTTTTCAGCGAGTTTCGATGTGGAACGGCTGAACCAGATTGCGAGCATATGCACGCACGTGAATCGATACGCGCCGAAACGTGACCGGCCCTTTTTCAAAATCTGTTCGAGTTTTTTTTTAATACTACACCGTAAAACACGATTTTCATTTTCTACGAAATAAATTCTTTTTACAATCGCATCACGTTTTAAATATAAACAGAGTTGTCAAATTTAGCTATTCTCGGAATTTAAAAAATCCTCATTTCTAGATCCTTGAAATCTTCTTCGTCGAAGAATTGAATCGCGTTCATAATCCGCAGATCGTTTACATAATCGCGGAGAAACGTGGCTGCGGTCACAGTCGCGGCTCGTGGAAACGGCTCGACGCGTCGAACACGAGTATGTGTACCCCGGCCGGTGCGGCGTTGTATAAACAAATAACAAATTGTAGTCGCCGTGCAACAAAGCGGGCTGCGAGCCGGGAGCGTTGGACGTTTCATGGATCGGCGTGTACGAACGTCGAGTGTAGTTAATTGCACGGTCTCCATTCAGCCGTGGCAAGAACGCGGATAATGGAAAGTAAGACGCCGGGACACCCTGGCCGTGCTCGCCGGCTCGCTCGCGGCAGGAATTTCGCCGCTCGGTCATTTCTAAATCGCGCGTTTTATTGCCCTCGATTGCTCGTACGTTCCGTTGACAACCGCCGACGGATTTCGCTAATCAATGGCTCGTACTCAGGGCCTTACGCACCCCAGATAACTCCGCGCTCGAATTTATGCCTCTTAATAAAATCAATTTGCTTTTCTCTAAGTTTGTAAAAATTAAACGGACGATTAAACGGGTTTTTCTGCGTGTCTCGCGGGGCATAAAATTGCGGCCCGAGGAGAGGTGGAACGCGGAATGAAATCATAAAGATAAGGGAGCGGGGTAATAAAGAAAAAAGCGCGAGGGTTACCGTAATGAAACGAGCCGGGAGAAAAACGTCGGGGACAAGGTGGCGACGGGTGAGGTGCGTGTAAGAAAGGGGAACGAGCAACCGAAAGGTGCGACCAGGCGGAATGTCGAAAATAAACGAGAAAAAGAAAAAATACGAGACAGAGGGAGAGAGAGAGAGAGAGAGAGAAGCGCGGCGGCGTCGGGTTTGGTCCAGGTCGTGGAGGATGTGCACGGGGGATCTGGTACCCGGCTGCATCGTGACCCGGTTGCGGTGTCCAGAGAGTGTACCAGAACAGAGATAAGATCCGCGCTACTTATGTAAAACACGAGTTGTCGCGCCCCGTGGCAGTCTCTTCATCTACCTCCGCATCTGCCTCCCACTCCTTCCCCTCTCGTTAATCCAGTTTCTTTCGGCGAGCCGATCTTCTCCCCGATCTCTCGGACGGGGAAAACCTCGCGCGGAGTTAAGTCGTTAATTCTTCATCGAGCAAATAATATATAATGTTCGCGGATCTCTTTCAACTCGGCAGCTAGTAACCTTTCATCGGAGACAAGGTCGGCCGATACGGGACGGGAGGACGGGGAGCCCAAGGCTGCGATATCCGCTTCAGGGCCACCTGTCGGCCTAATTAATTGCCGCAATTAAAACGTAACGCCCTGCCCGAGTCACCGGCGAATTTACGGAAATTAACGGCGCTTATCGCCCCGTCGCGTTTCGCCCCGCGCGCGTTCGATCCACCGTCAGATAAGCGAAATCCTCGTTCACGGTTATTTACGAGACGAACTTCGAAAATTCCTGATAATCATTTTAAGTGAACCCATTTACAATTTTTGCCTCGTTAATTCAACTTTATAATTCCATTTTCTGCTGTTTATACGAAACTCGGTGAAATCCGTACACGAGTTTGGTAGAAGCGCGAGAACGGGCGAAGTGAAATAGTTAAACGGCTCTGTTAAATTATGATAATTAGGTTATATCATACGATTATGGAAGGACTGAGTGAGTCCGCGATTCGGCCAAGAGACGCGGCGGTGCGCTTTTCGCACGGTCGACCAGTTCCATTCCATCTGGGAAAGCAACGGGGGTCTGTCTCGTATCGTATCGTGCTCGTCGCCGCGCTGAACGATCTGGTAACTTTTCATCGGTGAAAACAGGTCCCACCGGTGTGTCCGGGGAGGCTCTCTCGCCACGAAAAACGATCGATAAAACCGGAACCCATCGGCAGACGCGAACGTTCGCCAGGCCACCGACGCGACGCCCTCGGATCATTTCCACCGCGACAAACAGCCGATTTTCAACGGCAGAGGTTAAATTAGCAAAATCCTGCGTCGTTCTCGAGGTAATACGCAATTCAACTTCAAATAGATTCTATTTATTGCGCTCAGAGCGTAATTTAGATGGATTAGATTTCGATACATCGAGCTTTGAATCTGTATTATACTTTGCATCAAGTTATGCTAGCCTGAAGTCACGGGCAAAACGGTTCGACGCGATCGCACGAGCTTCTCTGCGCGATACGGTGTAATTTCGTCTAAATCGTGGTCGGACAGGGTCCTTCTACACCGCTCGCGTATCTGGTACCGTGATCTAAATTACTCGCTGCCTCGAGAACTTTTCATCTAAATTATATGCATATGCGCGAGCAATTCCACGTAATAAGTCCCACGGTTGCATGGAAGAACGGAACTTCGCGGACCGAGCACCAAGTGGCAATTATACAGTGTCAGATACATCTAACCCCCTTTTGACGTGGTGTTCTCTTACACGATTATTTACACGAGAAGCGTATTTCAAAATATTTATTTATTTATTTACTTATTTTATAATATACGGGAAATAATATCCAAAGTACATAAGTGCGAGAAAGAGGACTGGTTGACTGTCGCCATTTAATATTAATACATATATTGCTCAGAAAAACAAAACAGAATAATATCTTTTACATCAAAATAAAAATTCACGCAGTAAACAAAAACAAAATAAAAATATCAATAGAAATATCAATATAAATGGAAAATATCTGCTAATCAGTATTTGACATTTTTATAAAATCTTCTTGACTTGGTACGTTTTTTCCAAAAATAATAATTGACAAATAAAAAATTTTCGGGATACAATATATTTGCACAACTATAATGCTTAAAAAAATGTCATTCACCCTAAGAGATAAGGATTACAACGATTGTGATGCAATAGACGTCTTTCGCGTTCGATATTCGAATTCGCCGGCAAGCTTAATATTCCCTAAATGATCGTTGCACGACAAGCGGAGCCTGGCGATCGGCCGGTCGTTCTCCGAATCGGCTTTGTCGGCGATAGGGGAGAGGGACTAGAAACTGATTAGAATACCATGGATTTCCTCGCGGCACGAACGACTCCTCCCCTGCAACGTGACGGAATGCAACGCGGGCCGAGCCTTAACGCCTCGACGCGAGATGAGCTTTTATATCGTCCATTCCGCGCGCCTCTCGATGGAATTCCTGTCCATCAGTCTCTCCTACTAACGAGACCGGCCGTTCAAAATGAGATCGTTCCCCGGTTTACGACCGTCGGAGGTGGAACGGGTCCGATTAAACGCTAATAATCTAACAGCAGTTTCATCGCCGCAGAACGTTTGACCTTTGTGTCAAGCGGAATTTGAATCGGCGACGAGTGATACTTCGGACGGAACGACGTCAATATTTTACAATAGGTTTAATATACAGTTGCACGTCGGGGATGCATTACAATGAATCATTGTTACGTGCGAAACGTCTCAATTATCGCGCAGTTCCTTCTTCATTTGCCAGGTGCAATTCAAATCGACTACATATCACCGGCGATGTATCAACTCCCCGCTAATTTACAATCAGAACTATCAATCAAGCCCGTGGAACGCGTTCCGCTCAGTTTGAAAAAATCTGCGAGGCAATTTACGAAAGGTTAAACCGTAAAGGTCGGGAAGGAACGCGTGTACATCCCTGGCTGCCTCCCTCCCTCCCTCGCGGTGCATTATCTTAGCGATCCGCGAATCGCGGTTTCGCAAGTTTTCAGAAAACGCGGAGAAGGCACGCCGCCGTCCAGATGGACCGATAATTTAATCGACGCCGACCCGCCGGCCTCCCGAGGACCTTCGATGCTCGCGGTCCCCCGTCGCACGCGCGAAATTTCCTAATTAATAAATCTAACCCGCGGTTCGACCCGCTCGATATTTATCGAGCCCCTCGCGGCCGCGATTAAATTAATGACCCGATGTCCTTATTAATTGACTTTGCCCCGGTTACAAATTGCGGCCGCTATCTCGCCGCTCCACCGTGCCAGTGGCTGCTTTCATTAACGGTGTAACGCTGGATAACGGGAGATCGATCCTATGGTAGATCGATTTAAACAGTTTATGCGGTTCAATTTAATTAGACATTAAATGAAAATCGGAGCATAAAAGCTACGGATTTAGAATAAAACGTCTAAGATTCGTAATAATTTCAATCATCTGCACTTATGATGTTATGAGGAAAGAACGATCGAATTATAATTCTCTCAATTCACGAAGATAATAAAAAACATCTGTTTCCTGTGACTTTTTAATGTTTGTACACAGGAAAATCGATAATCTTAATCTTACATTAAGAAGATTTATCGACGACGTAGATAATGTGCAGATAGTCGAGTCGAACCGATACGAGCGTTTGCCTTATCTTCATCGTATATCAGAGTCTCGGTACGTATACCTGTTTTCATTTAATAAACAGTATTCCTGATAATATAGATATCCTTCATTCGATAATGTGGAAGGGTCAGCTATAACACTGACCTTCACTACTTCGTCGAAAATCTGAATAGCATTTACCAAGTTCAGTTTAATTTACTTTAATTATTGCACTTATTATTGCACTAATTATTGCAAGAGTAAAAATCAATGGGAAATGCATAATGAAGTCATAGAGGGTAATTGACATAGTATAATAATTTATAACGACAGGAAGAGGCTTAATTAAAGAATTTGTATGCGAGACCACTTTAAGTAGTAATATCAACGATTCCGCCGACGCGTACTATAATCCTCGTTAGCCCCTCACTTTCCTGACTTCATTTGTTCCCCACTTATTTCTGTATCATCGCTAAACCGTGGATTTGTAAGAAAACTGAACGTGCAGAAATGATAAATGTTGCGTGTAACGTATAAAACAGTTCAGAACACGAAGTGATTAGATGATTTGACTGGGAAATAATAAGAAATGTTCTTCTCAGGCATTACGTACGATTTTCTTAAGACGGCCGTGTCAAATTAACGCATGCAATGATTCAGAACCAGGAGATATTGCTCGCGTGTGGCAAAAGAGCGGAACGGAAAATGTCGAAGGCCGTTGCGCAAGTTGTTTCTTTTTTTATTGAAAACGATGTTCCAGCCTCGCTCGAATCGCCCTTGATCCTCGGCCTTTTTCTAGATTTCACGAACGATCCTCTCTTCCCTCACCTTTAGCCGGATCGTGGTTCACCACCGAGCTTCGAGCGTGGAACATCGTTAACCTTTGAGATCATCCGCACGGAACACGCACGCGTGCGTCGCGGGTACATTCCGCGGGGACCGATCGACCGGCTTCCCTTTCGCGCGTGCTTAGACTCTGCGACGAGTAACGGGATCGAGGGATCGATCGCAGCAGAAGCGGAGATCGAAGGTCCAACGAGAGATTTCGATTCAATGGCGATCGTGGAATGGCGAAGGTCGCCGGGCGAAAGGAGTTATGTAGGTGTACGCCGTTCGTGAGTTATCGATCCAGCTTGCTGATCGATGCAGGGGAACGCGACGAGACTGCGAGGATCCAGAAGCTTCGAACATATGACTAAATTTATAATAATATTAATAAATAATTTAATAAAATGAAGGCAGTAAAGCAAAGAAGCAAGAAAATAAATTCCTTCTAATTTAATTACTATTCGTTCCAAAAATGAAATTCTATTAATTAGGAGGAGCAACTTTAATCGTGATAGAGAACTGTTCTCCTCGGATAAGAATTAATTTACCCCTTTTTTCCAGCTTGCTGATAGATGCAGGGGAACGCGACGAGACTGCGAGGATCCAGAAGCTTCGAACATATGACTAAATTTATAATAATAATAATAAATAATTTATAAATATATATATTAAAATTAACAAAATGAAGGCAGTAAAGCGAAGGAGCAAGAAAATAAATTCCTTCTAATTTAATTACTATTCGTTCCAAAAATGAAATTCTATTAATCAGGAGGAGGAACTTTAATCGTTATAGAGAACTGTTCTCCTCGGATAAGAATTACTTTACCCCTTGGATTAGAACACCTAATAAAGTTAAGAGTTCAGAACTTAGCGGAATTAGTTAGAAGTTTGTAATCTTACTTTGAGCAAGTTCTGTTCCCTAATATAATTAATGCGAGCCTTGGACATTAGGAGTCTCGCACCAACTTGTTATTTTAATGCAAACAGAGAGGAAGAGAGAGTCTCAGAAATTACCGAAAATGATTTGGAGATGAATGTGTTCGACGGACACGTTACGTGAGAATTCCGAGGCGAGGTCCAGGAAGAATATACCCCGGACTTTTCGAACTCGTCAGGTAATTTATGGCGCGTGTTCAGCTGTATATTAATGCCTGAACGCGGTCTTGTCCCGAGCGCTTCCCTTAAAAGTAACCAATTACTTACTGGAACAGAAAACGGCCGTAACGCCAAGATGAAAAGTAAATATTCATCTTCGAGGCCTCGACGCCGTTCGTTCGTTCGTTCGTTCGTTGCGTCACACCGTCCACGTAACGACTTACACACCTGTAACCCCTCTCGCTATGAATAACTGATTGAAAATCTGGGACAGGTATCTGGCACCTCTTCGAAGCAAAAATGACTGGTCGCCGGCATAATTCATCGCCCGAGTAACGAAGCCAGGAGAGTCCGACTCGAGCCCCGCGAGTTTTTTCTTATCCAACAAATTTGTGCCATAAATTTTTGCAATTAAATTCACTGTTCGCATGGCTATCGTCGTGCGTAAGCAGTTTTTAATTATCGCTGCACGCAGAAGCGGATTGTACTTCGCTCACGATGAAACCGTGAATGCAACCCAGAGGGTAAAACGTCCAAACAAATTGACAGCCGTGTAACACTCGGATCGGTAGACGTAAGGTTGCATCGGTTCAAAGTATAAATCAGTGAAATCCGTGAGGAATTGATTTGGTTCACGGTGCCCACGGGGCAAGGGTTCGTTTGACTCGGAGGCTTCTCCTTTCGTGGCCGGTTCGTTATTTCATTATCCGCGACAGCCAGCGATGGCCGGCTAGCAGAGAGCCGGGAAAATGGGTTACGGAGGCCGCAAGATTAATGGTGCCACCTGCTCGCAATTATAGTCGCAGCGAGACGCGTGCGAGCGCGTGGATCATCTTTCTGCTCGGCAATTCGCGGGAAATTCCGATGAATCTCATCGCTGTTCCACATTTCCATACGATTACAAGGAATCTTCATTTCATTGCATTCATTCTACATATTATATTTATTAATATATAATATTATTTAATAATAATACCATTATGTGCTCTAATAATTAAATAAAATGTGTGTTTTATAGTGAACGCATTTCCTTATACAGGATGAGTCATAACGTAACGTTTGCACCTCAAATATCTTTGTTGTTTTTAAAGGTACGTCAAATGTTTTAAGAATTAAGTTGAATGGTTCAGTGGGGCTCACACGATATTAAGAATATTTTTGTGTTTATATTATTTTTTTTTAGAGATATAAATGATAAGAGATACGATATGTCACCTCCATTTTTTAAAATGGAACCACCATTTAAATTTGTGCCTTTTAAAACAAATTCTGATCGTTTAAAATAGTATTTCTGCTAACCACCATTTGTATCTTTTAGAACAAGTTCTGATCGTTTAAAATAGTATTTCTGCTAATCAGCATTTGCGTGACCTTTTTTACACAATTATTCTCTTTTATCTGATACGCTTTAACTATGTAAAAGGTAGGCCAGGTATACTTAGAATACTACAATATACTCTTCGCTCTTACTATTTTATACGTTTCTGGGTAAATCTGTTCGCTTATGTCTAAGTGGACGAAAATTCGCTGAGGATCTCGCATGTTTATCATGAAAACGTGCGTTTCAACGGAGAAGCAGTTTTGAGGTGGTGCAGTGCGCCGCCTCGTTTGAGCCGGGGTTAAACGAGTTTCATTTAATCCCGTCATTAGCTGTTTGTCTCGCTTCTCCTTCCTCGTTCTTTGGACTCCGGTCGCGGCATCATCTATCTTGTATCCTCTCGGTGGCGAGCAGCGGCAGTCGGCCGCGGCCGTGGAACGTCTTAATGATAATCTTCGGGGTCGAGCCGAGAGCCGAGGAGAATAAAGAGCATGCATTACGCGGGGCAACGACGCAACAAGCCCTCGGCTGCCGCTGCTGATGGGCTCAGCGTCCCAGCGTCGTCGATCGATCGCTCGAACAGACTTTCGAACGATTAGTCGCTGGAAATTGAATGGCCTGAATCGTTTCGCTGCGCACGCTACGCTACCCGGGCCCGTCGCGGCGTCGTCGTTCGCGTTTACGGCCACGGTAATTGTGTCCGATGTTCGACTGTCCACCTCTGATAACCCCCGAGCGACGATAAGATAGTCATAGCTATTTATACGGCCTGTTGAACTACTTTTCTAGATACCCGCGCACGTAGACACAGCCTCGTACTTTAATGGGAACCATTTTCCAGCTAGTTTTTCTCCTAGTCGCTCGACGTCAGTAAAGTAGATGAAATAAATAATAGTCGCGACACTTGAAATTCAGGTCGGAAAAAACGTTTCACCGACGCAGGAATAATTCTTGAATAGGACGAAGAATATTTTAAGGACGTTCATCTGGTACATAGCAAGTCAAATGCAAGTTATAGAAAAGGGGAGCTTGCTTGACTAGCGTACATGTTAATAACGGAGGTTATCTACTTCTGAAAGATGCAGATTTCGTTTGTTGTGTTTATATATTTTTCGCGATTCATAGTCACCCAATCTACCTAAATTTGCAACTAAAATATTCGTTAAATCTTTCTCTTTAATATGACACAAGTTTCATTCAAAACTGTCTGTCAATACCTAATAAATTAGCGACAGAAGTCTAGGAAATCACTCTTTTCCATATGACTACATGTAAAATTGTAAAAAATATTTATATTAATATCTGATCATTAAGGTATCCAAGTGACTTAAAAATTTTTTTGAGGTACCCTGGTACATTGTTATAGACTATCAAAATTTTTTTTGAAGATCTATCTGTTATTTCCTTAACCGGATGAACCTCCTTAATTGGAGGCGCGTCTAATTTTTTTCAAACAATCGAATAAGCGGGATTCCTCGAATTTCGTTTGAATCGAAAATAATCCGACGGATTTAAATCTAAGGAGCGCAAGTCACGCAGCCGGTTTTCTTCTTCTAATCCAGCAGCGACGCGTCCGCTGGTGGGACGTCTCCTGCTAATGCATAAGCTTGTTCAATGTCCTTGCGAATCCCTGCCGCAAACAACCGGCCATATTTCAAGAGGAGAGCCAACGTCGACGGGAATCCTCATCCTAAAAGTAAGCAAGATCCGTTCGCCCCAAACGTTTCCTCCTTTTATCTCACGGAAAAGAACTCCTCTGTCCGGCGACCTTTACAACTCCGCCGAATTGCCTCATTGTCCGCGAGATACCGAAACCCTCACAGACCGTATCTCAAATAGAATCCTAGTGGTGCTTCTCCTCTCCTCATTAAACTTTCCCAAATTGCTTATCACCGGCGAAGTGCAGTCGCCATTAATTAAATTCCAACGTGCGCCGAGGAATCTCAATAATAGCCGAGAGACTGCCAATAATAGCGTAGTAAACCATCGGTGACCAGATCGTAATACCCGCATTGGTGTATCCGTCCGATGGAACGTCGGTGATGTCCAATAGCCGATGTACCAAATGGTGCGCAGGCTACTACTAGTTCGTGTGCGCCGTACAGACATACCGCGCTGGCTGCAGGAATACGTTATGTAGGATACACATGCACGCGTGCTACGTTTCCTGGTTGCTCTCGCCCATGCCTGGGCGTGTCGCGATCTGCCTGGATACATTACGTGGCTGCGTACGTGCACGCAATGCAATCCGCTCGCGATGTTCAATTTTCTGTCCATTATTATCGTACAGAATCATCGAGATACGTTCCACCGTTCGACGGATGGCCAACTCGAGAAATAACTTTGTTGCATCAATTTTGATCTATTCTACTCATAAAGCGTTTGGCTGTAAAAACGCTGTTTGGACACTATAATTCGATTGAGCGATTGTATTTCGGTTTAAGGTAGTTCTCCACAAACTCGAAGTACTGGATATCATCATGAAAAAAATATATTTGATTCTTGAAATAACAAAAAATATTATAGAATTTTTTACAACTCCGATTACCGAACTCATTTTCGAGAAAAAAATACTTGAAGTTGCTTCGTTTTACACGCTGTATTGTGTGTGCAATATTATTAACACATTACTGTAGAAAAACACTGTAGATGTTAATGCAAAATTGAGGTCTAAAAGTTGGAGATTTCTTTCTAATTATTGAATGAAAATTAGGGGTAGCCGAATTAATTTCAAAGATATTTAATGTTCAAGGAACAAAAAACTATGATTTGATAACCTTTTCCTTGTCTATCATATTAATAACTACGTATGTCATTGCTAGATACAAGCAACATAACATTATTTTACAATTGTTACCTTCATACTAATATCAATTAAAACAATATTAAAATTAATAGATAAATTTAATAAATATTGTCTATACTAATTGAACAATGATTTTGAACATTTTATTTTGCACACTTAA
Organism: Ceratina japonica; assembly: GCA_019453355.1. Taxonomy (NCBI): domain Eukaryota; kingdom Metazoa; phylum Arthropoda; class Insecta; order Hymenoptera; family Apidae; genus Ceratina; species Ceratina japonica. The sequence continues at coordinate 38,397 of SMSR01015921.1, read as the reverse complement.
CTGACTAGAGAGTCCGTGGAGAACTACCTTAATGAATAATCGTGAAAATGATAATTGACCGAGTCTGTTGTCTGTCAATGTAATCCGTTCATGATTTTCAACTTTCTGTCCATTATTATCGTACAGAATCATCGAGATACGTTCCACCGTTCGACGGATGGCGAACTCGCGAAGTAACTTTGTTCCATCAAGTGTGATCTATTCTACTCATAAAGCGTTTTGCCGTAAAAACTATGTTTGAACGCTATAATTTGATAGGGCGATTGTATTTCGGTTTAATGAATAATTGTGAAAATGATAATTGACCGAGTCTGTTGCTCGGTGAGTCGAGTCCTTAGAAATTCATTATCAAGCTCAATTAACGGCGAGACACGTGTTCCGTCGTTTTTCACCCAATTAACCGGTCTTTCGCGACGAAAGCCACAATTTCACGTTTAATTGGCACGGCGCGCTTTTAACTTAATTCCAACGCCACTATACGTCGCTTTTTCACGGTTACCACGATAATTATTCCGCGAGGGGCAAAAATCGTCATTGTGAAGCGACCGTCTCATTTGCATGATACTTCGCGCACGTGAAACCTTCCCGTTGTTCCACTTCGACCCTGTCCCCCCTTGTGAAAAACCAGTCGACGAAAGCAAAACGATCCGTTGGAATGAGAAAGTGCGTGCTTATGCGCGATGCTGACCCTGATAGGCCCTCCACGCTCTTTCTTAATCGGAACTTTTTGTCAATGCAAAATTATTGTACGGCTTCTTAGTTTCCTGACGCAATCATCGCGAAAACTTTGAGAGATTATTCTAATTATTTATACCGTGCCTCGTGATTTTCGCAATTTTTCAACAAGAAAATGGTAGAACTTTTTCTGTTGCCTAAGCAATTTCGAAGAGGACTCGGCCTGACCATGAACGGCGTCGTTACAGCAAAGTAAACGATTGGCGTGAACGATGAATAACGGTGTGCGCGAAACTGAACTGCGTAATAGCACCTCGAAACTGGCGATAGCGAACAGGGTTACGCTGGCGAACATTATTGCCAGTTACCTTGCCAGTAACAATGTAATGACGAAATTACCAGAGGAGCTACGACTGACCTTCTCATTGTCAATTTTCAAATTTACTTAATGACTTGCCACATAGTGTGCACTATTCTAGCGAAGATTTATTGAAAATAAAAGTCCAGAGCACGTGCACAAAGATTCTTGTTATAAGGGACAAATATGTTTGAAAACGCTTCACCAGTTGAACTAAATAGAAGAGACCAAAAGGTTTGAGGTGCTGAGGAATTGGACACATAATACTAACTTGTGGCCATTTGGTCATCATTGCAAGGATTCAGAAAACTTATTTATAATTCGTCATGATTTAATATCAAATAATCTCAAATAAAAAATTGTAACAACTCCAGAAAAAAAAAATAGAGTGCACAATGCAAATACACTTGAAGTTCCAAAATGAAAATAGCAGGAAACGAGTGTTGAAACAGAATTTATATCGCGTCCATCGCTATTATCGGCAGAAGCTTCTAAATGGCAGTTGGTAACTGATGGTTTGGGTTATTTCCGTGCCATAAATTTTCTAGCATCGACGAACAGGGAGCCGTTGCGGTTTTAGGACACGGCGCGGTGCAATTCCACGAATAGGCATCTCGCGTATACTCGCCGGAGTTACCTACTCGCGCAGCAGCAATCTGTGACACGCGAGCGCCTCCCGCGTGTTCGTTGCACCGTTTAAGCCGTTTCTATCGCACGCTGCCGCAAAGAGATCGTTAACCCTTGCCAGCGCGATGCTCAATTACGGTCTGTACGCTGGCTTCTTTACGCCACGGCTCGGCTCTTCCCGGGGCCCGTGAACGCATTAATATAAATTTACCTTTGAATCCGCATGAACGGATCCCCGATTAAATTGAAATTGCAAATTATTTGCTCGAATCAATCACCGTATCGGGGAATCAATTCTTCCCGTCGAGTTCAATTTACAAAATCTACACCTATACTTCGAGACAATATTAGATTACTTTTATCAGATTATAATTAAACTGCAGATTTTTATGCAAATTAAAACATTTATCCTATCAGTTTAAAAAATATTAACGTTTATTTTATTGTTTAAATATTGCAATAAAGATTCAACTCTTGGTATTACATTTTTGGCATATTCGAAATTTTTATAAATGCACACAAATGCATAAAATTGTCCAATTCTGAATACTAGAGATTTCAAGATATTAAATGACTATCATCAGCTATTTTTATTTAAATCCAAGCACAATTATTCTCAGGTTGAATTAAAAACGAGTGTCCCGTTAGAAGCGAAAGGGTTAAAAATGATTTCTCGCCGCCAGATAATTTCTATTATGTGCAAGCGGTGCGATCATTACTTCTCCCCGCTCTCGAGGCGATAATGTTCGGTAATCAGATGGATTTTAACGAGTAGCCGCAACGGTCCGACTTACTACATGCCTGAACACATTTGCGTGGCTTACTGTTGCGCAGGTGTACGTGTAACAGGCCTCTGAAATGCCATTTCTGAACGACGCGGGATCGTTGCACTCGCCACGGCTAGAGAACATCCTTCGACGCGTGCAATAAATCTATCCTCTACAACAGACTTAATACCACTTTTGCAAATTCCACCACAATTAAATCACGAACGTGCTTTGTGTAGCGAGGATCAAGAAGATCATGAGAGTCGACAAAAATTACTACTGAGGAATACGGCAAGTTGCAAAACGTTATGCGAGGGAATATATCAGACATAATTGTTTACGTTTTACGTACAAATTACGTGGTTTTTCATTTCTTCAAGGACGTATACAGTATTGGCATCAAACTCAGCTCTAATTAACATTCATAGCATTAATTCGAGAAATTTTATGCGAATCTAATATCATACTTCTAAATATTAATTACCTAATATAAAATTTATAACTATATGGCATCGGATCATGAAAACGTGAAACCAGTTGCCTCATCGGGTTTATGGCTCGCACATCGGTAAAACTTCTCGACAGCCCGTGAAAAAGCATAACTCCTTTGTAAAAAGCATTTCACAGCCGAGGGAAATAATGACGGCAATAACTCGGCACAATAAGCCACCATCGCGGACCGCGCACACCCGACTCGTTCTACTAATTAGTAGTATATCGCGTTAGCAGTTCGACGAGCAGGAATGTATAACCGAGCGAAGAATATGAGGTCGTCGACACACCGACCTGCCCGTTACAATGTAAATATCGTACGCGGCACATAGACGTGAGAATCTATGTACTCTTATTACATTAGTGCCAAACGCTCTTATCACACGTATCGCATCTATAAAAATGTTCACGTCACCGAAGTGTTACCCGCACCTGACATGCAAATTAAATTTTCATTGTCCAGTACGATTGCTCTGAATATTTCTCTGCTCTACACTAAAAGTTAAATATGTTGAACTACGATCCAAACTTCTGATCTTAGGATTAAATGTATTATAATAAATGTTTCAATTTGTATAATATTTTCTTTCTACTCTGCATTCTTTTCTATAATTACATATGCAATTCTAGTGCAGTGAATAAAAATTGTAACGTGAACAGAAATTTAGACATTCACTATATCATTTCACAATCTAAATACGCAGCACATAAACGTGAGAATCTATGTACTCTTATTATATTAATGCCAAACGCTCTTATCACACGTATCGCATCTATAAAAATGTTCACGTCACCGAAGTGTCACTAGTTACTCGCACCTGACATGCAAATTAAATTTTCATTGTCCAGTACGATTGCTCTGAATATTTCTCTGCTCTACACTAAAAGTTAAATATGTTGAACTACGATCCAAACTTCTGATCTTAGGATTAAATGTATTATAATAAATGTTTCAATTTGTATAATATTTTCTTTCTACTCTGCATTCTTTTCTATAATTACATATGCAATTCTAGTGCAGTGAATAAAAATTGTAACGTGAACAGAAATTTAGACATTCACTATATCATTTCACAATCTAAATACGCAGCACATAAACGTGAGAATCTATGTACTCTTATTATATTAATGCCAAACGCTCTTATCACACGTATCGCATCTATAAAAATGTTCACGTCACCGAAGTGTCACTAGTTACTCGCACCTGACATGCAAATTAAATTTTCATTGTCCAGTACGATTGCTCTGAATATTTCTCTGCTCTACACTAAAAGTTAAATATGTTGAACTACGATCCAAACTTCTGATCTTAGGATTAAATGTATTATAATAAATGTTTCAATTTGTATAATATTTTCTTTCTACTCTGCATTCTTTTCTATAATTACATATGCAATTCTAGTGCAGTGAATAAAAATTGTAACGTGAACAGAAATTTAGACATTCACTATATCATTTCACAATCTAAATACGCAGCACATAAACGTGAGAATCTATGTACTCTTATTATATTAATGCCAAACGCTCTTATCACACGTATCGCATCTATAAAAATGTTCACGTCACCGAAGTGTCACTAGTTACTCGCACCTGACATGCAAATTAAATTTTCATTGTCCAGTACGATTGCTCTGAATATTTCTCTGCTCTACACTAAAAGTTAAATATGTTGAACTACGATCCAAACTTCTGATCTTAGGATTAAATGTATTATAATAAATGTTTCAATTTGTATAATATTTTCTTTCTACTCTGCATTCTTTTCTATAATTACATATGCAATTCTAGTGCAGTGAATAAAAATTGTAACGTGAACAGAAATTTAGACATTCACTATATCATTTCACAATCTAAATACGCAGCACATAAACGTGAGAATCTATGTACTCTTATTATATTAATGCCAAACGCTCTTATCACACGTATCGCATCTATAAAAATGTTCACGTCACCGAAGTGTCACTAGTTACTCGCACCTGACATGCAAATTAAATTTTCATTGTCCAGTACGATTGCTCTGAATATTTCTCTGCTCTACACTAAAAGTTAAATATGTTGAACTACGATCCAAACTTCTGATCTTAGGATTAAATGTATTATAATAAATGTTTCAATTTGTATAATATTTTCTTTCTACTCTGCATTCTTTTCTATAATTACATATGCAATTCTAGTGCAGTGAATAAAAATTGTAACGTGAACAGAAATTTAGACATTCACTATATCATTTCACAATCTAAATACGCAGCACATAAACGTGAGAATCTATGTACTCTTATTATATTAATGCCAAACGCTCTTATCACACGTATCGCATCTATAAAAATGTTCACGTCACCGAAGTGTCACTAGTTACTCGCACCTGACATGCAAATTAAATTTTCATTGTCCAGTACGATTGCTCTGAATATTTCTCTGCTCTACACTAAAAGTTAAATATGTTGAACTACGATCCAAACTTCTGATCTTAGGATTAAATGTATTATAATAAATGTTTCAATTTGTATAATATTTTCTTTCTACTCTGCATTCTTTTCTATAATTACATATGCAATTCTAGTGCAGTGAATAAAAATTGTAACGTGAACAGAAATTTAGACATTCACTATATCATTTCACAATCTAAATACGCAGCACATAAACGTGAGAATCTATGTACTCTTATTATATTAATGCCAAACGCTCTTATCACACGTATCGCATCTATAAAAATGTTCACGTCACCGAAGTGTCACTAGTTACTCGCACCTGACATGCAAATTAAATTTTCATTGTCCAGTACGATTGCTCTGAATATTTCTCTGCTCTACACTAAAAGTTAAATATGTTGAACTACGATCCAAACTTCTGATCTTAGGATTAAATGTATTATAATAAATGTTTCAATTTGTATAATATTTTCTTTCTACTCTGCATTCTTTTCTATAATTACATATGCAATTCTAGTGCAGTGAATAAAAATTGTAACGTGAACAGAAATTTAGACATTCACTATATCATTTCACAATCTAAATACGCAGCACATAAACGTGAGAATCTATGTACTCTTATTATATTAATGCCAAACGCTCTTATCACACGTATCGCATCTATAAAAATGTTCACGTCACCGAAGTGTCACTAGTTACTCGCACCTGACATGCAAATTAAATTTTCATTGTCCAGTACGATTGCTCTGAATATTTCTCTGCTCTACACTAAAAGTTAAATATGTTGAACTACGATCCAAACTTCTGATCTTAGGATTAAATGTATTATAATAAATGTTTCAATTTGTATAATATTTTCTTTCTACTCTGCATTCTTTTCTATAATTACATATGCAATTCTAGTGCAGTGAATAAAAATTGTAACGTGAACAGAAATTTAGACATTCACTATATCATTTCACAATCTAAATACGCAGCACATAAACGTGAGAATCTATGTACTCTTATTATATTAATGCCAAACGCTCTTATCACACGTATCGCATCTATAAAAATGTTCACGTCACCGAAGTGTCACTAGTTACTCGCACCTGACATGCAAATTAAATTTTCATTGTCCAGTACGATTGCTCTGAATATTTCTCTGCTCTACACTAAAAGTTAAATATGTTGAACTACGATCCAAACTTCTGATCTTAGGATTAAATGTATTATAATAAATGTTTCAATTTGTATAATATTTTCTTTCTACTCTGCATTCTTTTCTATAATTACATATGCAATTCTAGTGCAGTGAATAAAAATTGTAACGTGAACAGAAATTTAGACATTCACTATATCATTTCACAATCTAAATACGCAGCACATAAACGTGAGAATCTATGTACTCTTATTATATTAATGCCAAACGCTCTTATCACACGTATCGCATCTATAAAAATGTTCACGTCACCGAAGTGTCACTAGTTACTCGCACCTGACATGCAAATTAAATTTTCATTGTCCAGTACGATTGCTCTGAATATTTCTCTGCTCTACACTAAAAGTTAAATATGTTGAACTACGATCCAAACTTCTGATCTTAGGATTAAATGTATTATAATAAATGTTTCAATTTGTATAATATTTTCTTTCTACTCTGCATTCTTTTCTATAATTACATATGCAATTCTAGTGCAGTGAATAAAAATTGTAACGTGAACAGAAATTTAGACATTCACTATATCATTTCACAATCTAAATACGCAGCACATAAACGTGAGAATCTATGTACTCTTATTATATTAATGCCAAACGCTCTTATCACACGTATCGCATCTATAAAAATGTTCACGTCACCGAAGTGTCACTAGTTACTCGCACCTGACATGCAAATTAAATTTTCATTGTCCAGTACGATTGCTCTGAATATTTCTCTGCTCTACACTAAAAGTTAAATATGTTGAACTACGATCCAAACTTCTGATCTTAGGATTAAATGTATTATAATAAATGTTTCAATTTGTATAATATTTTCTTTCTACTCTGCATTCTTTTCTATAATTACATATGCAATTCTAGTGCAGTGAATAAAAATTGTAACGTGAACAGAAATTTAGACATTCACTATATCATTTCACAATCTAAATACGCAGCACATAAACGTGAGAATCTATGTACTCTTATTATATTAATGCCAAACGCTCTTATCACACGTATCGCATCTATAAAAATGTTCACGTCACCGAAGTGTCACTAGTTACTCGCACCTGACATGCAAATTAAATTTTCATTGTCCAGTACGATTGCTATGAATATTTCTCTGCTCTACACTGAAAGTTAAATATGTTGAACTACGATCCAAACTTCTAATCTTAGGATTAAATGTATTATAATAAATGTTTCAATTTGTATAATATTTTCTTTCTACTCTGCATTATTTTCTATAATTACATGTGCAATTCTAGTGCAGTGAATAAAAATTGTAACGTGAACAGAAATTGGGACATTCGCTATATCATTTGCAGAATCTAATATGAAAAACAGCATAACGATTCGGTGAGGTCCTAATGATATTTTAATAGTACTATCATATATAATTTAGATAGCAATTGTAATATCAAATAAATGAGGATCCTACAGACGTAATAACAGAAATTACTAGAGAAGATTCGAAGCTCGCTTAACTACAGTCGATTTTAATTACGCTCTGCTTGTTGCTAATTGCGTTTCTGCACGCGTTCCTCCGAACGAATTGCGTAAACGTACGTTTCGCCTAATAACTATTTTCATTATGCGACCGATCCGTTGCCGTATAAATCAATGAAAAACAGAATCTCCTAACGTGTTCGCCGATACTTTTTCATCAGCGCTCGTGAGAACGGAGGAAAGGAAAGTAACGAAACGATGAATCACACGGACGTCCATTTACTGGGTCGCGGAGCTTGCTCGCAAGAACTAATGTACGTGCGAGAGACGTCTCTCCGAAGGAAGCGACGAGAGCGCCTAGTACGCCCGTTCCCGCGTAAAAAAAGGAGAAAGTCGCGCGATTATCGGTGTCCATTGGCATAACGCGCAAAGTCGCATTTCGCAAATGAGATTTCGCAGTACCCCCGGCGCGTTCTCTCTGGGAAACGGTGTCGCGGCGTTGTCCTACGACGGGGAACAATGCCCGGGGCCCGAACCCACGCCGACGACTGTGGGACGCACTCTCATAGAAACCCGTCGTCTACTCGGGGCTAACCGCGCGCACAATGGCACGTGCAGAGTCGCGGGGAAACGACAGGTCTCGGGAACCCGGGGCCCTCGTGGGCCGCGAACGTGCTTTTCATTCAGGGACTTATCGAGATTCGGCCGGCCGATTGTCCGCTCTTCCTGCTGGATGATGTATGACGCTCGTTTATGCGCCAGGCTACGGACGAGTCCGAACGATACACGCTTCTAAATGCTCGTTTGTACCCGGTTACAGTTTGATTATCGTTAAACCTTTCACGGCGCGACAATGCAGAAATACGAGATACGTCAAACGCACTTTTCTGCCGCGCGTTGCTTTGTACTTCTCGTCCGTTTCCGCGGAGGTGTGGCAGGACGAATGATGCAACCGAACAGGGGGTGACAGTACGTGTAAAAATAAGTAAAAGGAAAAGTAATATTTCTTAATCTGAGATTTTTTATATTGATAGTAGTTCTTTTCTTCATATATTCAATTATGTTCTAAATGCATAAAATTCGCAGTCTTGTAATATAGTACGAAAGCTTCGGGGTTAGGGTACGTAAAAAGAAGCAGGCGCCAAAGGGTAAAAAATGTTTGGCAGGATATTGGAGTTTGAACGAATTCCTGGCGGGCGCGGTCGGATTTTCTTGCCGGTTCCCGGAGAAACCCAATCGCCAGGGATCTAATGCTTCCCGATCGAAAAGGGAGAGGAGCATCGCAGGGCTTTCTTCCTTTTGGTCGCGTTGTATCGATTTCCGCGTCGCGGAAACCACAGAATCCCCGAACAGGACTAGCCGGCTTTCGTCCCGAAACTCTGAAACCCGAGACGGCGAGCACTGTGTCGTCTCTTGGGGAACGGCCACGCAACCACCGCAACCGTTTCTCTTCGTATTTAACAATATCCTGACAAAGTTATACATTGTTTCATTCCATTAAAATTGCTATTGTGAATAATTATCGTAAAAAGAAACAGCATTTTTGTGAATGATGTAATTGATAAAAAATGAAACTGCAATTTTTATTATAATAAATGTATTTGAAGTATACTATTTATTTTTAAGCCTTAAGGTAGTTGTTTATAAATCGAAAATATTGAAAATTGCTTGAAATTTTGTACAAAATTAATATAGGTATCAACGAACATGTTTGCAAAATCCTAGATCAATTGACCATCTCGTTTTTGTGATATTGTCAATCAAAATTCGCAATTTTTACTACACTTTGACGTTGTAGTAATGGTGACGGCACGTGAAAAATATCTTTCTTCGGTTATAGTAATAAAATGAGTATTGACAAATAGTTGAAAATCAAGACAAAATTAGTGTAAATTATAATAAAACACATGGATTTTTTTTTAAATATTTGACCATCTAGTTACGGAGTAATATTAATCTAAATGTTATCGTTTTATCATTTTTCACGATGACTATGAGAAGTTCGATCGATGTAGCAACGTCGCCTTTTGCCGCTACATTCAAATTCATTGAGAAGTGATTAGATTACAGAAGGGATTGAAGGTAGTTACTGTAGTCGAAGACATTTTTGAAATTATGCAATATATCACATACACATAAATAGTACTATGTGGTAGTACTGCGACAGAGCGACGTTGCAACGTTTTTTTCTCAGTTTTAACTACTTGAAGTATAATTCTTATTGAAAATACTTATTTTTTCATTGTATAATATAATATAATAACTAAAATTCATCTTTCTTAATGTATGGTTCTTTAATACATAAAAAATCTTGTATTTTTATTTTTAAGCTTTGTTTTGACTTATATTGGGCAACAACTATCTTAATTTACTAAATATAATGAGGCAACATTTACCTCAATCCCATTTCCAAAGAGCATGTTCACCACCTACGAATATCCCTATCAAACCTAATTTCTCATCAATTATTCGGAAGTGAACGGAATGTCGCACCAATAAATTAAATACTGTTCTTTATAGTAGATTAAATGCCGTTTCGAGCGTGTTAGCGTGGGAGTTAGGCATTGTTCATTCGTAACATGAGAAATAAAGAGTGTAGCACTCGGTTTTCATGGGTGCTGCCACCATAAACACTAAACGGCATTCGCGGATTATAATTTCTGTCCCGATAATAAAGGATAATAAAGCACTGCGTGGGATTAGCGCGTCTAGCCTGGAGAAAGCGTCGTCTCCCTTTCTCTCAATTTTTTTTCACCTTTTCGTTATACGGAACTGTCGAGGAAGTAGGGAAGTTACGAGACCCGTTGATTAGAGTTCAATTCGGAGCCCTGGGAGCCGAATCAGCGTCGCTTCATCGAGAATTCCATGAATAGGAGAGTTCCTCTGGAGTTTGGTAAGTTAGGCCAGGGACCGACCAGAATTACGTCTTGTTACGATCAAGATTGGTCGAATGATTAAAACTCCGTACGAGTTACAACTGGGAATACGTCTAGCTCATTGTCGGTAGGAAAACGTGTAGTTCTGTTTCGAATATCTGTTCTTTAGTAGACGTAAAATGACAACGATAAGTAATTGCCTGGAAGGTTTCATATTTCTGATTGAAATATTGTAAGATCTTTACTAGTACCGACGTTATGATCGAAGGCGTTGCCTTTCCCATTATGGTTCTCGCACGCTCGGCACCGCATTGTATGCTAACTACTACGGCGACCCGTGATCCGTGCGCCCGATTTTTTGGCCATTCAAATTAATACCCCGGGGAACGATTTAAATAATTGGAAGGTGCAAGCTCGGACGTCGGGTATCGTTCCACGATGATTCCATGGAATTCGAATCTACGATTGGCCGGGTCCAAATACGAACGCGATCGTTGCGAGCGATACGCGACTTAGGATCGGCGGGACGATTACCCGTGATTTGCAACGGTAACGGCGCAACACGCTACGACAGTGACCACCGGTCGCCGCAATTAAAAGATCCCGATCCCGCGAGGGGACGCCCGTTATCGCCGGGGCGAGAGTTTTACGAGCGATCGATCGGGAATTTATCGCGACCGATTGACGCTCGTTTAATTATCGAGACACACCGGTTCGATGCTGCCCGCTCCCGTCCGTCCCTCTCCCCCGGCGGCCGGAAATTAAAATTAATCGCGAGACCGCGCGGCTGTGTTCCGCCGCGCCGCTTAATGAAATCGAACTAGATAACGGACTCGGTGCAGATAGATCGACCGTTAAACCGATATTTTCCCCGTGTCCGATCGTTGCATCGTCCACTTCCCTTCCGACCGGGTTTATAGCCGGTGCTCGCGACCTTTCATTCCATGCCAGAATTCAGGGTATGCCACTGGTTCGACAAGTATTTAATTAAGCGAAATATCATCTTAGTACACCGGATTTCGATAAACTTGTAGCATTTGCTTCGATCCAAAGCTACTTCATCCGTACATTGTTCCTTATGTATAAAATTATTTGATTCGTTTTATAATCATGCCCGATAGAAGAAATTTATAGCGAATTGAATGTGCAAACAATATAAAGCGTATAAAATATAGAAAGCGTGCAGAATATTTGAATGACGGAAGAAATTATTTAAGGTACCATATAAACGTTTGAATTTATATAAAAATATTAAATATTATCTTAATACACCGGCTTTCGATAAACTTGTAGCATTTGCATCGATCCAAAGCCACTTCATCCGTACGTACATTGTTCCTTATGTATAAAATTATTTGATTCGTTTTATAATCATGCCCGATAGAAGAAATTTATAGCGAATTGAATGTGCAAACAATATAAAGCGTATAAAATATAGAAAGCGTGCAGAATATTTGAATGACGGAAGAAATTATTTAAGGTACCATATAAACGTTTGAATTTATATAAAAATATTAAATATTATCTTAATACACCGGCTTTCGATAAACTTGTAGCATTTGCATCGATCCAAAGCCACTTCATCCGTACGTACATTGTTCCTTATGTATAAAATTATTTGATTCGTTTTATAATCATGCCCGATAGAAGAAATTTATAGCGAATTGAATGTGCAAACAATATAAAGCGTATAAAATATAGAAAGCGTGCAGAATATTTGAATGACGGAAGAAATTATTTAAGGTACCATATAAACGTTTGAATTTATATAAAAATATTAAATATTATCTTAATACACCGGCTTTCGATAAACTTGTAGCATTTGCATCGATCCAAAGCCACTTCATCCGTACGTACATTGTTCCTTATGTATAAAATTATTTGATTCGTTTTATAATCATGCCCGATAGAAGAAATTTATAGCGAATTGAATGTGCAAACAATATAAAGCGTATAAAATATAGAAAGCGTGCAGAATATTTGAATGACGGAAGAAATTATTTAAGGTACCATATAAACGTTTGAATTTATATAAAAATATTAAATATTATCTTAATACACCGGCTTTCGATAAACTTGTAGCATTTGCATCGATCCAAAGCCACTTCATCCGTACGTACATTGTTCCTTATGTATAAAATTATTTGATTCGTTTTATAATCATGCCCGATAGAAGAAATTTATAGCGAATTGAATGTGCAAACAATATAAAGCGTATAAAATATAGAAAGCGTGCAGAATATTTGAATGACGGAAGAAATTATTTAAGGTACCATATAAACGTTTGAATTTATATAAAAATATTAAATATTATCTTAATACACCGGCTTTCGATAAACTTGTAGCATTTGCATCGATCCAAAGCCACTTCATCCGTACGTACATTGTTCCTTATGTATAAAATTATTTGATTCGTTTTATGATTGTGCTTGACAGAAGAAATTTATAGAAAATTGAATGTGCAAACAGTATAAAGTATATATAATATAGAAAGCGTGAAGAAATTATTTAAGATGAAAAAGAAGACGGAAGAAATTGTTTAAGATATCATAAACGATTCAATTTATATAAAAATCTTAAATATCATCTTAATACACCGGCTTTAAATAAACTTGTAACATTTGCATCGATCCAAAGCTACTTCATCCGTACGTACATTGTTCCTTATGTATAAAATTATTTAATACATTTTATAATTATGCTTGACAGAAGAAATTTATAGAGAAATAAATGTGCAAACAATATGAAGTGTATAAAATATAGAAAGCGTGCAGAATATTTGAATGACGGAAGAAATTATTTAAGATACCCATAAACGTTTGAATTTATATAAAAATCTAGTCTAAAACTGACTTATGCAAGATACAAGAAATGTAAAACACAGAAACGGCGTTCGAATAATTTGCAGCGGCGCAGAAAACCGACACAGGTTCTCGCTGAAAAGGTACCTGCCGGTACGTGCACGGGCAATTGCGCAATCCGTCCGTCCACGTGGACGTCGGGTTTTTGTGCACAAGTTTTTCGGTTCCGACGTAACGCGTGGACTTTCACCGCGTACCTCAAGCTCCGACTCTAACTGGTAATGGTTTCCCTATTATACCCGGCCCGAATGCTTTCTTCGAGCCGCTTCAAATACGAGCCGATTACGTGTACCGAATAATACGGCTTTTTTAGTAGCCTCGGTTTCTTAGCCGTTGTTTGCGCTATATCTCACGGTTCGACTGAATTCTAACGACTGATAAGCAGGCCCATTTGTCGTCGGGAGGATTTACCGACTGGAGGATCGTCCAGCGTAACAAATTACGTCCGAGGCAAACGAGTGTGGAAAATTTCATTGACTACATTTTCGTACAGTAGATTTGAAGATCGTGACATAAATAATTCATGTACAAGTTTGTAAATTATTTATATCAACTGCTTGACTTTGAAAATTTTATTTATTTATTTATTTCATGGGTCCATTGGCCCTTTACAAGTAGAGAGAGTATAAAAGAGCAGAAAAAAAAAGATAGAAGTATCCTGCGATAAGGATCTCATAAATATAGCGCTAAAAAATATACACGAAGCTTTCTTCTTATGACATAACTGGAATTATTAAAAATGTCGAATAACTGACTGAATCTATTAGCTTTAGAAATTACCCTGTTGACGACACTGGAATGACCAAAAACGAGAAGTGAATCTCTCAGGACAGAAGGTTTTATCATGTCTGATGTTACGAGAGGGACGTAGAGTGTAATTTGCTCAAGAAGAGCAGAAGAATCAACTTTGTGATTCAATAAATTAGAGAGGAAAGTTAATTCGGAGACCGTTCTTCTGTTATCAAAAATTTTCGATTATTACCGAAACATGATTGAAAAATAATGACATATGACGTTACACTTTGCCCCAATCATTCGTATCTCCCCTAAAAATAAATGATCCCTAAAATAAACGCGATAATAAGATTAACAGCCAGGAGAAGTGATAAAGTTATATCCCCGTTTATCCAGCCGTTCGCCCGATCTTTCCAGCAACAGAGAATTCCTTGACAATAACTCGGAGCCGAATCGTAGGCGTAAATTTGTTTTTAAAGCTGCAGCCTCCGCCGCGCGGACAATTCAATTGCAGGGTATATCGTTTCGCGACGTCCACGTGCATCTAATAACAGAGGCAACTGGAGGAGGTGGTCCCCGACTTATCGATTAATCGTCGGGAGGCCCATTGTAATTTCGCCATTAGCTCTCCTCCGACGGGGCACTAGAGGCGCGTACTATCTACAAGCACGCGTTGCGAAACGACCGCGATATTATCTTACGGCGACGATTACGCGCGAATACGCGCGTACTTTCTAATTGCGAGAGCGAGAGCGTCCCGCGGATCCGAGTGTCGCCGAAGCGACGCGTACGTGATAAGTGAAAATCTCCCAGTTGATCTTACGATTTCCACGGCGTCGACCCGATAACAAACTCCGATACGTAAGCACCGTGTAACTCTAGCTATGTAATCAATGGAAGAAGAACGTCACATTCTCGTGCACCGACGTTTGTCCGGCAATAATAGAATTAAGTACAATGGACATGATTGTTTCCCATGCAATTTTACTACAGAAATCTGTGATAAATTGGCCGGAGTGTATAATAGATTCGAAGTACCGTAATGGGCTCGAAACGAGGAGCACAAAGGGTATTCGCGTAATGATTCCGAGGAACCGGCGAGCACGTCGTTAAAAATTATCCCGATTGATTTCCCCCGAGCGATCGGACCTCGAGAAAGTGACTCGGATCTGGTAATAATTACTATTATTATACGACTTTGTCGAAAGCCATCGAGTTCTCCCCCTTATCGATAATTGCACGTCCAGAATGTAAATGACCGAATTTATCGTCTCGACATTGTCATTTTATTTTCCCTTTCGTGTATCGGACGCAATCATCGAGACGAAAGATAGTTAGAAGATGGCCAGGGACGAGGCGATACCGATCTCTCTCTCTCTCTCTCTCTCTCTCTCTCTCTCGAATGTCCGCCGCGATTTTCAGCGGATTTCGCCCGATAGGAAGCAACGACGAGAAAATGGTAGCTGGCAGCAGGCTGCTATTAGCAATCGTCCCTCGGTATCCGCGATCGAATAACAGTGGTTCCATCGATCGCGATTTGTCCACTTAATCGAGTTTACGAGCAGCGATCGCCGGAATAATAACTCGACCCGTATCGCGGCAACAAGAACTTCGCCTACGAGAACAGATAGGATTATAGTAATCGCATTTCCACCGGGAAGGCTGCAGGTTCCGCGTGTCTGCAAAAATGGGAGCTGTCGCTGGATAATAATCAGTTGGACAATATTCTTTGTGCGAAAGAAGAATGGCGAGAAAGCGGAGGAAACGGGGACCGAGGAAACTCGGTAGGTGGCAAACCGTGTGCAAAGAAACGGCAGGAGAAAAAGGGAAGGCGTGACAACGGACTGTGTTTAGCATAATAATATTTACTACTAGAAGAGACTTGAATATTCTATGCGCCGCCGCCGGCCTCGCCCAGGCCTTGCATAACCACCGCGCACCGGTACCGTGTATAATTGCGTACCGAGGATGGGACACGGTTCGTTCTCTTCATCGGGAAGAAAGCTCGTTGATAGAGTTTTAATTGATAGCCGCCATTCAGACGTCAATCATTCCGTCATCGCGCCGAGACGAGTTATACACGTCAGTTTTCATAAATTCTGCTTAACACCGGGTTAATAGGAAAGATCATTCCGACTCCGTTCGATGCTATTTTTATAAACCAGATACATCGATGTCAGAGATTTCGTAACGCGTTTTTCACCGGCGACGGGGCGAGGAAACAATATTCATACAAAATCTACATAATAGTGCCATAATTTATCATTACGATCTCTGACAACCACGCGAAAAGCCGCACAATGTTGTTTCGATCAACGGGGGATTTAAAAGTCGCGAGACAAAAGCCAATTTACTTTCCACGCGGCCTCGGATTCGGCCGTTAACGCGCGTACCATTAGAGGCCGATGAAACCCGCGGTGACGCAACGGCAGATGAAAACGAGTCGGCGCGATTCGCACGACATTTGGCAGGAAAGTCAGGAAGAGGATTCCGCGCGACTATCGTCGATTGCGTAACGGTGAAAATATGGGGAGGCCGTGTCACGACCCGTGGAGAAACAGTACCGTCGCACACAGGTGGTTCTCTCCTATCGTCGCCGCGGATGAATCATCGATGAAACTTAATCGACACGCGCGATCTGCGCTGTCTAATGAGAATTCGTGGGGAAATTGCGCAATCCCCTTGTCAATGATGAGAATCGGGCTATGCGCCGCGCTACAGAATGGTTGCACGTATAAACTAAGAGTCACCAGTTTTATTACGTATTGTGAATGAACAGCTATTTAGAATTAAATAATGAGAAAATGGTGACCACAGAGAGATTTTCTGATGATGTGATGAGGTGAACGTCCCAGTTTCATCTACTGACGGACTTATTATCTTCTAATTTTATGTTATATTTAAGGAATCAAATTCTTATAAAAATTCTTACGGAATTTATAGAATTTATAGAAAATTCTTATAGATTTATATAAACTCTTATAGATTATTTTTAAGGAATTATATCCTTCCTAAAACATTCTTATAAAGAATCTTATAGAAAACTAAGCCAGTGAGTAGAAATGGGGATATTAAAATTCTTATAGATCTCATAGAATTTATAGAAAATTCTTATAAATTTATATAAACTCTTATAGATTACTTTAAGAAATTATATCCTTCCTAAAACATTCTTATAAAANGCGGATTTCGCCCGATAGGAAGCAACGACGAGAAAATGGTAGCTGGCAGCAGGCTGCTATTAGCAATCGTCCCTCGGTATCCGCGATCGAATAACAGTGGTTCCATCGATCGCGATTTGTCCACTTAATCGAGTTTACGAGCAGCGATCGCCGGAATAATAACTCGACCCGTATCGCGGCAACAAGAACTTCGCCTACGAGAACAGATAGGATTATAGTAATCGCATTTCCACCGGGAAGGCTGCAGGTTCCGCGTGTCTGCAAAAATGGGAGCTGTCGCTGGATAATAATCAGTTGGACAATATTCTTTGTGCGAAAGAAGAATGGCGAGAAAGCGGAGGAAACGGGGACCGAGGAAACTCGGTAGGTGGCAAACCGTGTGCAAAGAAACGGCAGGAGAAAAAGGGAAGGCGTGACAACGGACTGTGTTTAGCATAATAATATTTACTACTAGAAGAGACTTGAATATTCTATGCGCCGCCGCCGGCCTCGCCCAGGCCTTGCATAACCACCGCGCACCGGTACCGTGTATAATTGCGTACCGAGGATGGGACACGGTTCGTTCTCTTCATCGGGAAGAAAGCTCGTTGATAGAGTTTTAATTGATAGCCGCCATTCAGACGTCAATCATTCCATCATCGCGCCGAGACGAGTTATACACGTCAGTTTTCATAAATTCTGCTTAACACCGGGTTAATAGGAAAGATCATTCCGACTCCGTTCGATGCTATTTTTATAAACCAGATACATCGATGTCAGAGATTTCGTAACGCGTTTTTCACCGGCGACGGGGCGAGGGAACAATATTCATACAAAATCTACATAATAGTGCCATAATTTATCATTACGATCTCTGACAACCACGCGAAAAGCCGCACAATGTTGTTTCGATCAACGGGGGATTTAAAAGTCGCGAGACAAAAGCCAATTTACTTTCCACGCGGCCTCGGATTCGGCCGTTAACGCGCGTACCATTAGAGGCCGATGAAACCCGCGGTGACGCAACGGCAGATGAAAACGAGTCGGCGCGATTCGCACGACATTTGGCAGGAAAGTCAGGAAGAGGATTCCGCGCGACTATCGTCGATTGCGTAACGGTGAAAATATGGGGAGGCCGTGTCACGACCCGTGGAGAAACAGTACCGTCGCACACAGGTGGTTCTCTCCTATCGTCGCCGCGGATGAATCATCGATGAAACTTAATCGACACGCGCGATCTGCGCTGTCTAATGAGAATTCGTGGGGAAATTGCGCAATCCCCTTGTCAATGATGAGAATCGGGCTATGCGCCGCGCTACAGAATGGTTGCACGTATAAACTAAGAGTCACCAGTTTTATTACGTATTGTGAATGAACAGCTATTTAGAATTAAATAATGAGAAAATGGTGACCACAGACAGATTTTCTGATGATGTGATGAGGTGAACGTCCCAGTTTCATCTACTGACTGNAGGCATTCCCAGAGGGGCAGCAAGAAAACAGAATTCTACACTGCTAAGCCTCTCTCTTTCCAGGAGGCGAAACGGACTTCCTGCTATGCCCGGACAGTTTCGCCAGAAAGGCGATCACCCTCGTGGCTCCTCCGACGCGAGGTGGAAAGCGATTTCCACCTCGCGGTGGAAGATGCCGTCGCGAGGCTTTTTGCCCTTCGGGATGGGTTCCGTCTTCGCGATCGAACCAACCTTCTTCTTTCCTAGAACCACCGGAGAGGAAGAAGGAACAAGACTGGCAAAGAAACGCAGAAGAAGAGTGTACAACGCGTTTCATAACTATGAGACAAATTTTCCAATTCTTTGAGCAGAAATTATTAAATGAATTCTATGAATATAATTATTCAATCATTTATTACAATGTTTGTTTAATATGTACGAAATGTAGTAAATTGAGATATTATGTAATACTTGACGTAAGAATTGCTGCTCTTAAGCATGTTTAAGTAATAAAAGTTTGTTGATAAAACGGCGCATCGTAAGATGAAGGGAAACAGATTTTTGATGGGTTTTGTAGTTATGAAACATGGTGTAGGATGGGGTCGATGGATAAGTAGCGCGATGCAGTAGGCTCCAGGCAAGAAACTAGCAGCAATAATAATTTACAGTACGCTCTTTCCCGCGTGCTCTAGCTCCTTCCCTCTTCGCCGTTTCTTTCTCGCTTCCTTCCCTTCGCTCTCCCTGTAGTGTTCAACGGGTTCCACACGGTGGTTGCGTGCAATCGCAATCCCATATTAGGAGGCCTGTTGCCTCGCTCTCTACCGAGATGAGCCGGCTATTGAGACGTAGTTTCATCCCCGCTGCCCGCCGTTACCCGGGAATCGGGATTGTTGAAAAAGGGAAATCGAGTAGGCGAATCCTAATAGTGCTCTGTTAGCAAAACGATGAACCCAATGAAACGAAGAGTGATTCCACTTTATTGAAAAATTCTAGGTGAATGGGTATTCGTTTTCTGCTCATAAATAAATATTATATACAGGGATGAAAATCGTACCTGTGTCAATAATTTTGGGGATCACTGTGAGTCGAGAAGATAAGAGAAAGAGCTAATAAATAATCAACTCGTGTTGTACCAGTCCGACCGCGATGCAACCGATCTTCCGAGCGTCTTACTTTCCCTACAAATTGACAATGCTCGCGATTCCTCGACACGACGTTTCGACATCGCGAACAAGATCGCGTAAACTGTTTCTATAAATTATCGAGGCAAAACATGGACTTGAACCGACGCGACGCGCAGGTTGCAAGGCCGCGGTAATAAATCGCGGTCGGCATTCCATCGTGTTTATGGTTGCTGACGAATTTTCCAACCCAGCGAGCCCTATCGATCTCGTTTCAATGACCGTCTTCCTCTCTTGCCTCGCAATGTGACGCTACTTTGTTGCATTCAACTGGAAATCGACCCTCGCCCGACGGATTCGAAAACGAAAACGACGTCGTTTCAGGACAGTAAAACGAGTATGAATTTCGAATTAACATTCGAGTGGACATAATCAGTAAACTTCTACTTTTTATGCAAATTACAAGTCAATCATCCATTAAAAATTATGACACTTTTGATATTTTGTAATACATACATACATATGTACATAACATTCGAGTGGACATAATCAGTAAACTTCTACTTTTTATGCAAATTACAAGTCAATCATCCTTTAAAAATGATGACACTTTTGATATTTTATAATGCATATGTTTTTACGAATTAATAAAATCCGCAGTCACGTTTGGATGAGTAAATAATAAGAAATTAGGACAATTACTATAATAAACTTAATAGCCTCGCAAAATTTCTAAAGTTTTGCACAGTTTTTTTACGTAAGGGTTGATACAACCTTCGAGTAAAGCCGGATTCCGGAAATATAAATAACACTTATCCAGCATTAAAAATGATGAACGTATCTAGTATTCGTGAAGAATGGAGACGATAAAAAACACGGCTCGGAACGTGTACTCAAACCGACATTAAACTCACGGACGGCCATCGCTCATTGGTACCACCCTGTGTCGGCGAACAGAAAACACGTGTTCCCGATGCCACCAGGCGCTTGATACTCGGTGGCCATCCGGCATAACAAATCTATCAAAAATCGAAGAAAACCAAAAACCGGTAGCGGGGATCGAATTAACGAGAGCCACGGGAAATTGATGGACGCTCGCTGAAGCCTCGCGTTTAAAATCGCATCTAAACATAATCAAAAGTGTATTACACGCGATCACCTGTTCTCTCGCCGCTCGGTAGTGGAAACGAGTCAGCGGTGATCAATCGAAGGACCGACACGCGAGGAGGGAGGCTGAAACGCCGCGGTTGGTATCACCGCCGCTCGACGAAATATTAAGTGGCGGACAGTAAAATATCGCGAACCACGGAACGCGCCAATTAGGCCACATTCACTGAAACAGCGTTTAGTATTCTTGATATCATAAAAATTGTTACAAATGCAAAACTGCGTCCGCCGTTGAAAAAAAAAATGACAGACGAAGAAGTATCGCTCGCGTTACGTTAATTTACGTCGAATTAAAAAAAGTCCTGTTCGACGATGGATATTCGAATACGTCAGGTCCATAAACAAAAAATTAACTCTCCAACGGTCTTCTAATTACGATGTGTAATATGTAATTAGCACGTCTAGCAACGTCTCTATCGGCACTGACCGAAGGTACGACGAAAAAGGATGTTCTAATCGTAATTAGCTGGCAGGCGTCTAATCTATATTCAAATCAACCTCGTTCCAGAATGACTGATGTCTACATCATCTTAACCTCGCTTCGAGGAAACATTAACACCTCGTTTTAGCCCGTTAAGTATTATCTTGCATCTTTATCAAGTTCCACAAAGCGGATATGCGATTCGAGTACGTCAGGAACTCGCGACTCTTTTATTATTAACGAACGAGACCCGAGTTTCCTTAACTTCTTTTCTCGGACGTTTACTTTGTGGCTGGTTTCTTTGGCATACCGTCGACACGTCGCTGTAAAATGGTGCTTAAAGGATTCGATTATACCGAGATTTCGAGATCCTGAGGGGCAGTAAATACCAGATCGTTGTTCCCCTTTCGTTCGAGCCACGCCGCGTTCAAGCGTCGTTAAAATGCGATTAAAGTATCGTTGTCAACACGCGAATCGCACGGTCCAACAATTTAATGCACGATTTTTTCTAACCGGTTAATTAATCTTGGAATCCGTGTAAACAGACTGAATAACTTAGACTGCACCCCGGAATGCTATACCTAGAACGATGTTAATTACATAAATTAAGTAAGCCGCAGGATTTATTGACGCAATAAAACTCGCATTATCCTTAAACCGGGCGAGTAACACCTAAACGTAGCGCTTTAAATTAGCCGGAATCGGGACTCAGGGGCCCGTAAACGGACGCCGGGCTCATAGAAACGTTACACCGTTTCCTTTTATCCCTTAAATTGATCCGAAGTTGAAATCTGCGCGAGCGTGTACTGTAAGTACCGAGTGTCCGAGATGAGCGTAGGTCCTGCAATGACCCGGATCGATTTCATGGATCTCGCCGAGACGGAACAACCGTGCGTTCATTTCGACGACCACCCACAATCGGAAATGGCCTGCGAAGCAATCAGTTGCCAACCACGAGTATACGACCAGTTAGCAAAGACAAAATTCTGCGGCATAATGCTTAATACATGTGTCGTAAATGTTGAAGCATAATCACTTCGATTTTAAGGATGTTTTGGAGGTATATAAAAACGTTCACAAATTCTTGAAACGTTAACAAAACGTAGTTTTTACTATATTAAAGCAATTATCAAAGTTTGGGTTCGATTCACTTCATCGTTTAAAGATTATAGCAATTTGAAGTTTGCACATTTTAACACGTCTTCTTATAGAGAATTCATAAAATTCCACTTCAAATCCTATTTAAACCTTGAAAAAACGTTGCCACAAACTTCAATTTTTTTCTATATATAGTAAACACTATGTAATTAATTAATACACAAAGTTTATTAATGTTCACTGAACACTTAAAAAAAAAACATTATAAACTACTATAAAATGTCATCAGAACATAATTTTATACAAATTTGAGATGTTTATTAGTAATTATAAATATTGCTTTCTGAAGTATTTTTGTTTTATTTAAATATTTATTTTTGACTTTTTATTATGTAATTGTCTATATTCAACATCGCCAATTTATTTTCTTCAAGTTGAAATCAGAGGGTACAGTCATTTACAAAAGTCACTCAGAATCTTTGTAATATTAAGGAAATTTGATTAAAAAGCCAGTATGAGAAGCAATTCACTAATTAAACAAAAGCTTTCGGAATTAATCTATATTTTTAATACAAAATGTACATCATAAATAGCCGTCATTGCCAATATATTGGCGAATTTCGAATTTTATGTACTCCTGTCTCCGATTGTACCTCCAGAACATCCTTAAGGGAACAAAAAAGTTTGGAACGTACAAGTTTCACTCCATGTACAATTTGCACTCTAATAAAAGATATTTTTTATAAAATATTGTAGAAATATGGAACATCAGAAACAGTGTCCAACTAAATTGAATTTCTATTAAAAATGAACGTAAAATGAACGTACAAGTTTTTACTCCATGCACAATTTGCACTCTAATAAAAGATTCTTTTTATAAAATATTGTAGAAATACGGAATATCAGAAACAGTGTGCACATTTGAATTTCAATTAAAAATGCATTTTTAAATTGATATCGAGAACACGGTAATCCTCATAAAAATGATGTACTGATTGCCAAAGCGATTTGCGCCGCGGACGATTAATTTTTGCAGCGGAGTCGTACCAGGGCGGGAGTATCATTCTTCATAACCGCGGCCGGCCATTAGGTCGATTCTCGATATTAAATTCGCTTCGATATCGAGTACGGGCCGTGGAATCGGGCTCGCGTGGTCGCCGCGCGTAATTCCCCTACGCAACGCCCCAGCAATTTGTTAGTCGACGCTATCCCGGGGTTCCTCGAGTCTGCTTACCTTTAAGTTATTTAGCGGAGAGGTTAATTCGAAGACGATGCATTTACGGCGGACTATAATGTTGCTCAGTTTAATACGATTCAAGGATACCGTTTAATCACTTCGTTACATTTTCTGATTTCGAATAAGTTGCAGGTTGCCGAGTCGCAAGTGCAACTCGTTGATCTCGAATTAAAACGAATGATAACGATTGATAGAACAGACGAGGATCCCTACAGGCGACCGATAACATCGGTTACACTATAATAGGCAATTTAATGGCACCAAATGGGTCCATTCGATCGGGAAGGGATCTAGCCTAGATCTGAATCGAGATCCAGCGAGCCGGCCACGCCTATCGGACATCTGAAGACCGGCACCCATTGCAAAGCCAATCTCTACGGTCGTACTTCTGCCCTGATGCTAATTCATATCGATCTTCGCTTTCATCCAGTAATAATAACTCGCGGTATCGGAGGGTGGGCCAGAACGACTCCGGTGGTTTCTTGCGGGTACAGCGCGCGAGGCTACGCAGCCCGAGGGCGCGTTTCCAACTATATGCACCCGATTACCAGGAACAAGACAACCGTTTCTTGTTTCCACCGCAACCCAACGAGCGTGTTCCGCTCTGACGGATGATGACGACGAACTATCTCAGCAGGTATCCGCCTCGATATTCCTCGTCGAAACAAGAGGAAAGAACGTCGGCAACATTCTGCGGGAATCCATTGACAACGACTTCAAAGAAAAGAATCTACTCTTCCTAGGAAGGCAAACACTCTTGACATTCCTCCGACGGATTCTAATCAGCTATTTCTCTGCGAGGATACGGACTACTCTCGAATACGCAAAGGATTTGTGCGTTCGAGATCGAGATCGAGCTCGGGTCGTGTAATTTAATTTTCTAATTCGAGTTTAGATAAATGGGGTTCGAGTGGAAGTTAACTCGGGTTTAATTTAATCTAGACGGCCGATACAGCCCGGAGTTAATAGAGCTCGGGGTATTACAAGGTAGGTAGGTGTAACTTAAGTCCGGCACGGTTTAGCTTTAGTAGGACTAGATCTATTTGCTAGTTAAAGAGTATTTGTTTCCAAGGCTCACTTTCACTGCGCGTTTCATCTATCTTGCTCATCTATCTCGTCTATCAATCTGGAAAATTATAATGATCCGTCTGATGATGGGGCGCGCGGAGAAATTCGAGGTACATAATTCATTAAATCACCTACTGCGTACTGAGAGATTTAACGACCATGAACAAACAGAGTGCATTCGGCCACAAATCAACTTCACGCTTTGCAATCTCCTCTGGGCTCCTTCCTACTCGACATCTAAACTATATATGTATACACGGACTCGTTGCTAAACACATTTTTCGCTAACAACGTCCGAGAGAACAATGCAGATATATTTGCAAATTCACCAGCTGCATAAGTAACTTCTCCCATTCCGTCTAACCAGAATTATAAAGTAAAATTTCATTTCTTCTCGCGTCATAAACCAGGAGCTGCGTTCTCCTCCGAAGCGGGAAAGATCGAATATTCGNATGAACAAACAGAGTGCATTCGGCCACAAATCAACTTCACGCTTTGCAATGTCCTCTGGGCTCCTTCCTACTCGACATCTAAACTATATATGTATACACGGACTCGTTGCTAAACACATTTTTCGCTAACAACGTCCGAGAGAACAATGCAGATATATTTGCAAATTCACCAGCTGCATAAGTAACTTCTCCCATTCCGTCTAACCAGAATTATAAAGTAAAATTTCATTTCTTCTCGCGTCATAAACCAGGAGCTGCGTTCTCCTCCGAAGCGGGAAAGATCGAATATTCGAAGTCCCGTTGTCATTACGAGCTTCGAGTCGTTAAACGCGTTTCTCGTTACTAGCGTTAATCGTCGTTAACGCCATCGGCCCGCCTCGACTCGCAGCGGCGCGACAAATCGATAATCTAGATGGGAAAAACGAAATAAATAAATGAATATATATTTAGTTCCTTCTCCGCGACTTGTGAGAAAATCTTTAACGCGGCGACTCCGGCTAGAGAACTTGGTCTTCCGCTTGACAATCGGCGAGACAAGGAGCTGCTTGTTATTATAAATTCGCTCGGTTCGTTCCCGGGGGAAAAATCCGAATTCCGATTCCGATTCCGGCACGCGGCTGCCAGGATAAATGGTAATGGGCCCCGCTCGGCTGACTGCTGGCTACGTCGCGTCGGATAATAGTCTCCTTGATTCCTTCCCGGGCTCGCCGCTCGTCCCGCGTTTCCGCGTGGAAACGGAACGACGTGAGATTCTATCCCGACCCTTATCGTCCTTCTGCTTTTCAAATTATATTCTTATCTCTCAACATAATCAAATGATAATATTAATACGTCTCGACGATAGTCGGAAATAATTCTTCGTCCTTCAGGAAATTCTTTTATCCGTAAAAATAGATGACCGTCGAGTGAAAAATGTGAAATATTTACATGTTCAGTGTATAGTTCCGGAAGCGTAAAATCGAATGGTGAAGGAGCTAAGCAAACGTTGGAACAAAGGTGAGTCGGGGCCCTTCGAGTCGGTTTACGTTCGGATATTTGCCTTAAACGGCAACCGGAAGACACGCGCTGCCGGGTGTATTTTTCTGTCCGCGTGTCGGTACGGCTCGACAAGGTACCGAGGAGGAATCGAAGGTGGAGAGGAGCTGGTGGAACGGTGCGTGAGCATTGTCTCGTCGAGACCGTAAATACTTCAACAACACCGTCCCGGCGCTCGTCCTCGCGCTTCGTCCTCGTCGTCGCCGTCGAGGGCCTGCGAACGCGGTTCCCGCGGAAACTCGAGGGCCCCGAAGAATTCTGACCACCCAGGATCCGACGACGATACCGACGACGACGACGACGAGGAGGAGCGGCCCCGGCACGATAAAATATCGATTTCCACGGCCACCGAGCAACCGCACCGTCGGCTTCCTCGTTAATGTACGATTTACAAGAGAGCCTCTCTCCGAACGATCGCTCCGAGCAAACGCACGATTTACGCCAGCCGAAGGGTAATTAACACTGGGAGGAGGGAGAATGAGCTGTGTAATGGTGGGTAAGCTGCGCCGCGGAGAAATGGGCTTCGCGATTAGGGAATTTTAACGACGACGTGTCGACGTGCGTGAAATAGATTCAATGTGCACATTTTTCACCACGCAGGTAACGGTTTTAGTTTCATCTAGGACAGGGTCCATCGCGAAGCGATCTTTGATCGATCATAGCCGACGGGAAACGATCTCAATACGTAAACGCACCTTCGTCATAACTCATAGAAACAAACGGTTGTGGTCGTGGTTCCTGTAATGTCATAGTTGACCTTTAAACTAAAGCTAAATTTTTGGAAATCAATCGAGGAAAGTATCCCAATATCACCAAATATAGCGAATACATCTAATGCTATTTTCAATCTACAGTGACGTTCATAAATATTCGTACACATTTCGAAACGGTATAAAATTTTTAATATTGAACCAAAGAACTTTATCTTCTGTGGAATTTTAGAGAGGTTAATTTAGTATAGAATTTCTAACAAAAAATTAAAAAAATCTGGTATTCATTGAAATCGCGAAGAAAAAAGAAAAGATCGTGATGTTTAACTTTTTTGTTGGAGGCTCTAGCAAAAATTTCAAACATCCCGTTTGTAGATCTAAATGTGTTATATGAATGTGTTTCATAAAAATCCATAAAACCGTAAAAGAGTTAGATATATCGAAACATGTAAAAATTCTTCAATTGATCCCAGTCGTAGATTGAAAGTCGTGAGAACTGCGATTTTTTAAATTTCTAATCGCTTATAGCGCATAGCAATATTGATCGATTTTGATGAAACTTTGTACGTGCATATAACTTACTTAGATCTGCAAACGAGACACTTCCAATTTTTATTACAGACCCTAATAAAAAAAGTTAAAAACCATGTCCTTTACTATTTTCCTCGCGATTTCAATGAATACCAAGTTTTTTAAATTTTTTGTTAGACATTCTATAGTAAATTAAGCTCTCTAAAATTCCACAGAAGATAGAGTTCTTTGATCCAATACTAAAAATGTTATACTGTTTCGAGATGTGTACGAATATTTATGGACATCACTGTACATACTTATTTAATTTCATACTTAAAGTTCACGAAGACAAAACATCGTTCCTTACTGATTTCCATACTGAAGATTAATTTCCAATGGACAGCGGATTTTATGGATTTATAGAATAATTGTATCGGCAGTCACGTTTAAAAATATGCAAAGTTCCCTTTAATTATTATTTGAAAAGCGGAGGTCGATAAATCGCGGCTGACGAAACGAACGGGAGCACGGGGTCAGAAAGCGCGGGCATACGTATCTGCCGGGGCTTGTGCACAATCAGGGAAGCTCCGGCGACCTTCTCCTCGGTCGAGGATGCTATATGACTCTCTTAATGAAGCCGGACAGATAGCCGGAGCGGGGTCGCGCCGATGAAGCATGGCGCACCGCGATTGTACGAGACACCGCTCTTTCATGATCAGGAACACACCGCGGCTATTCGATATAAACGCGAGTAGAGCATACCGTGTCGCGAAAGGGGACAAGAACTTTTTGCCCCGCGCGCCTTGAGGCCGAGGAAACGCGAGCTCGCGGCGAGTCATAAATCTGTTGATTTTTTAATCACCCGTGACGCGGCGCACGACAAATTCTAGTAAATATCCGAGAAGGAATCGCACTGAGTCAACCGAGGAGGAACTGCATTTTTCTTCGGGCTCGCAACGTATATTTGTAATTTATATTAAAAGGACGCGGATCGTTATTATTTGCCCGGTTCCGTTTTCGACGTTTCCCACAGATTCGTTTGAAAAAGCTCACAACCCCGCGTACCGTTACCTTCCTCGTACAATTAATCACGTGGGCCACCATCGAGTGGAAACATTAAGATGTACGACCCTACGCGAGCATCAATCTCTTTGAAGGATTAAACGCCGAGACAAAAGAAGTTACACTCTAACCTTCCAGAACTTGCGTTTCATTCTTCTTCGTTCACCTTCCTCGTTGCAGTTGCAACATGGAACCACGTATTCCGCAGGGGTCAACGACGAATTATCATTCCTAGCCAGAAAGCCAGGGGAAATGAATTGAGAAACTCGAAAATTGTATCGAATTAAAAAATCTGACTTAAATAGAATTAATTCAAGTGTATTATTAATTACTTTTCGAGAGTATTATTAATTTCATCTTATGTATGTATTCCGAACTTATGAGCTTCCTGTGTAGAATAAATCTTATGAAAATAAAAAATAAGAAGATTGTTTATTTTTCACATTACCCATAACTTCGTAAGAAAAACAAATTTTGATTATTCGAGGCTGTTTAAGTGCATCGTGCACTATCTGCATATTCAAGGTTTTTGTAAATACATAAAATTTACAGTCTAGTAATAGCGAAGTTAAATACATTTTAATGGCTTAGAAAACTCGGGATCAGGCTCTTTAGCTCCTAGTCGAGCTTTCAATTAACGCCGCGCGTTCCCAACGAACTTATCTGGCCGTGGCCGTGTTTGCTCTATCGCGACGATTAAAGCCGGCAATGGTAATCTAATTCGAGGCCGAGATCCAGGCCAGGCCGACCTGCCGCTAGAGGTACCCCGATCAACACCGGACAACAACACGGGCCTCTAATCTAATTAGATGCAATTAGAGGTAGCGAGCAACGCCACTGGCCGCTGATTGGCTGTGCTTACGTCTAATTCGAGCGAACCGGTAACGACCTCGTGTACACCGGCTACCTGTCGTCTGTCCCGATAGTTTTCGAGGGCGACATCGTAGATCGGCATAACCCGTTACCTTCTGGGACAATGGTACCGGCAGTTAACGAAGCCGATTCAAAGAATTCGTTCTCGTTCCCGAGACACTTTTGCCCTTTGACTGAGGCGTCTCGGGGACAACCGATAAGCTAATGTCTAGTCGTTTCGAGAAAACGGTAAATGCAATTTTTTACAGCGTATAGTAAATATCCCAATTTCTGTTCACATGCAATTTTTGCTCGCTGGCTCACTTTATATATTAAAATGATAGAACCATAAGAATTTGCAACATGAAAATTGGACCATTTACTTTGTTTGCTAGAAATAAGACTGCATACCGGTAATTAGGGAGCTTGCATATTTTGACTAAAGAATTTCTTGGCAATCACCTGGATGGTTCACTGAACCTGACCATAAAAACATATTTAATAAGGAGAAAGGGGTTCAGACACCCTTTGACTATGATGTCTCGAGGAGAACCGATAAGCTAATGTCTAGTCGTTTCGANAGCTTGCATATTTTGACTAAAGAATTTCTTGGCAATCATCTGGATGGTTCACTGAACCCGATNCTAATGTCTAGTCGTTTCGAGAAAACGGTAAATGCAATTTTTTACTGCGTGTAGTAAATATCTCAATTTCTGTTCGTCTGCAATTTTTGCTCGCTGGCTCACTTTATATATTAAAATGATAGAACCACAAGAATTTGCAACATAAAAATTGGACCGTTTACCTTGTTTGCTAGAAATCAGACTGCCTACCGATAATTAGGGAGCTTGCATATTCTGACTAAAGAATTTCTTGGCAATCATCTGGATGGTTCACTGAACCCGATCATAAAAACATGTTTAATAAGAAGAGAGGGATCGAGACAATTTTGCCCTTTGACTAAGGCGTCTCAGGGACGATAGCTAATGTCTAGTCGTTTCGAGAAAACGGTAAATGCAATTTTTTACTGCGTAAATATCCCAATTTCTGTTCACATGCAATTTTTGCTCACTGGCTCATTTTGTATATTAAAATGGTAGAACCACAAGAATTTGCAAAATAAAAATTGGATCATTTACCTCGTTTGCTAGAGATAAGACTGCCTACCAATAATTAGGAAGCTTGCATATTTTGACTAAAGAATTTTTTGGCAATCATCTGGATGGTTCACTGAACCCGACCATAAAAACATGTTTAATAAGAAGAAAGGGGTCGATGAACAATCATCTGGCAGATGATTGCTCATCTTGGCGCGCGTGAAAACAGGCTAAAAAGGGGTCGCGTTTCCTTCGTTCGGGGTGACAGCGGAGTTTTTCATCGCACAAAACTAACGGGCCTCCGCCCCTTCCCCCGCCCCCGTTTCCCTTTGATGCGCGGGACTCAAAAGAACTCCCGTGTTCCTCGCTCGCCGAGAGGCGGCCCGGCAAATTAGCAGCCCTTTTGTGCTGCCACTCGCCCGCTGCCAGTCGGTGAGCCCGGTTTAAATCGCGCTCCGCGCGCGGTTCAATCGAAATCCGTTCGTTTTGTTCTTCCGGGAAGATGCGAGAAGCCGAAAAGGGCCGCGAAAGGAACGAACACGACCGTCGGTTCAATCCGATATTTCTGTCAGAACGGTTTGCCCTTGCGACTTCTCGGAGTCATTGGAGCGGTTCGTTTGGTTATTATCACTATTATTGCTATTATTACTTCAAAAATTGATAAACAATAAACAATAAAAATGAATGAAGACGAAATCGAAAGAGTCTTGAATTTTGCAAGTCCTAAATGTGCCCATAATTATGAAAGTGGTCTAAGTCAAAATTGAAAAAAAGATGAGTTTATTAGTTATTTCAGATCACATTACTTTGAACTAAATTAATTCAATGTAGTTTTCGTGATATTGTGAAAAATGAACCATTAGATAGTAATTGTTACTTCAACATTATATGGAATTCATTTAGTAGAATTCGTGTAATCATTAAATATCTCGAAACAAGAAATATATGACTTAGACCACTTTCATAATTATAGGCACAAATAATTACAATTGTAATGACGCAGTCAAAAGTTTGATGCGCTTTTCTCAACGAATTAATACTCCATCGAAATGAAATGAAACGAACCGTAGGACGCAATGTCGTAACGCAGATCGCGTCAAACTACAGGATCTCGTATCCCCGATCTCTGCGACTCATCGATCACTCGCTAAACAGCGCGCAGAAGCGGACAGCGAGAAAGGAGAAAAAGTACGGATCATCGCGCGAGGCCCGGAGGATCGCTTTCATAAAAGAAAGGACTCGGGGTTCCAGATGGAATCAAAGGAGGACTCTAAAGCAGAGGTCTCCCGTGTTTGTGCCGAGACAAGGAACGGAGACGCGCATTTCACGCAAGCTCGGGCCTGAAATTATCACGGCCAGTGCGCTGGCTCTGCTTTATCTAGGATGATCTGGAGGACCGGGTCCCGGAGTGGCGAATTCGCACGAAACACAGGGCTCATCCTCGTCAATCCGGACAGCCGGTAAATTGAATTTTTTACGCGGCGTGGCCGATCCGATTGGCCGAATCATTCGTTCGGATATAAGAGACCCGGGTGAAGATCAAGAAACATGATTGGGCGGGTTTGCCGCCGCTCCCTCGATAGGAGATCGAGGGATAACGTTGCGTGCACGCCACCAATGCTCTTCATTTTGTTTCGCATTTTTTAGCCAAATTTCGCAGTCCCGTAATTTACAACCTTCTCTTATTGTTTATACCTTTTTTTATTCACAGGTGTTTACAAGTTTCAAAACATATCAAGATTACTAATGCTCCAAAATACACTCGTCCCTCAATTCATATTCATTAGATATTCTTATGTATTTAATAATTTCACACCAAAAATATGTTATTTAGAAAATGTAATATCAAGTACGTAAGTGTTTATATTCAAGAAGAGAATAGAATTGTGTTGACAAAATTCTGGAACCAAAGATCCTAAGAAAGTGTAATCCCAGGATTAAATCCTCACCCTGGTCAGATTTATTCTTTTACTATCAGAAGCTAGACGATGTTTAACACCTGCAGCGCATAAGGAATGAAATTCAAACAAACCACAACCTAAGTCAACTTAGTAAATCGCACGAGGCAGGAACGAGGTATCGAAAAAAAGGTAGGACCACAAATATAAGCGTCAGGGATTTATCCTGGCATAGATCTACGACTGTTTTGAACGGCCTCCGTCCTGACTCGTAACTCGTGCGCGTTTCGCTCGGTGTAAATCAGCCGATTCCGCGAATTTTCACGGATCCTCTCCTCTCGTAGATCGCTAACTCGGACCTTAGATCGAAAATTATGCGACAAGTGGAAGGGAGCAGCGCGTGCACGCACCTCGGCTTAATCTGAGTTACGATGTTGCGTAAACCCGGCTCTTTGAACAATTTTTCAAAACCGGCTCGCTCACGGTTACACGAGCTGAATCATTCAAATTTTATTATTCCTTATCCTTTCGTCTTAAATTTTACATAATGCCTAGACTTCATATATTTATACGAAATCTGAATATGAAAAAAACAAAAACAGCAAAACGTGCGTCATGCTTAAGGTAATTGTTACCTAAATCAAAGTATTGAAAATTGTTTAAGATTTTTTATAACATTAATGTAGATACCAAAAAAATATGTCTGCAAAACCCTGAATCGATTAAGCATCTTCTTTTGTCTGAAATAATGTTAATAAAAATTCACTTTTACTATAATACTAATATTTTAAGGTAACGGCTATCTCTTAAAGGGTTAAAGAAAATCTCCTTAGTAAATTTGGAATTGGTATTTTAAATATCTTATTTTGGAGAGAAATCCGTCTAATAACGAGACAGTTATAAATAAGAAGAAAAGCACCGAGGGAGAAGGGACTTAGAGCGTGTAAGTGGACGATCGGTTGCCTTTGGGCGGCCCGTTTTGCATCCTCGCGTGTTTTCGCATTCAAATGCTCGGGCCGGGTGCAATTTAAAACTCGTTTGGGCGCCACGCCGCGCCGGGGTCCGGTCCAGCTCTCACCGTCGCGAACACTTTTCAGCGATTTCGTGCAGCATCTGGACCAGAGAAATAAACGAAGACGAAGGCGAGGCGGACGGGCAGAGAAAAGAGCGGGACCACCGGGGCAAATAAAACCCGAGTGGGCCGGTTTTCAAAAGGAAGACGAACCAACCCCGGAGTCGCTCATTGTCCTAGGGAACGGTCCCTCTTTCACCGAGACGAAACCGACGATTCGTGAACTCGGCCGATTTGGTCAATGAAATAAAGAGAAGAAAGGCCTCGCGATGCATTCATCGTTTTTACGGTCGTGCGACTTTTTGTTTTATCTGTTGGCCGCGATGTTCTCACAGGACTATCCTGTTTTGTTCGATGGCCCCGGCTCTAAAATATCGAAGGGGTTAAGGCTCCTCGCAGCAGCGGCGATAAAAGCGGAGCCAGAACGCGGCGAAAGAGAGAGAAAGAGAGAGGCGCACTACTAGAAGCCGGAACGACGGTCTCGCGTTCGAACAACGCGAGTGGAAGAAGTGCGATCCACCGAAGGGTATAACGATCGAAGTCAACGATAGCCCCCACGTAAATATGTACGTCGCGGCCGGGCAGATACACCACCGCCTACCAGAGATACGTCTGTTTCGTAGCAAAGGTCGAGCCGGGAGATCGATTTGCATGTCACTGATAGGAATCCGGTCGAGTAACGACGTATACACTACGTACGGTTGATCCGGCGTGGCGCGCGGCGGCGGCGCGGCTGCCACAGTGACGGAAGCGACGGACAGTTCGAGGCGAACGATCCGATATCTCCTTGCCCGCGTACATCCCGCAAACAGAGCGCGCAACAACCACAACAGACGAATGAGAAAGTCATCCATCGTAACACGATAATTATTATCGTCGATGCTCGCGGCGGTACCGATTCTCTGCTCCAGTAGAATAATCGCAACCGCGTCCCGAACACTCGTGATCACTGCTGGATCGCGGCTGACTTCGATCCTCGCTTGGGACGGAGAATCGTAGGGCTTCTTAAGGAGGTTGGATACCGGAATGAATATGATGAAATCGTTTTGAAAATTATTTTAATCTACTAGTGAAAGCATGACAAATATTGTGTTAAAGTTTCAGAACGATTGACAACGTAGTTTTTAAATAAATCTATGTCAAACTTATATCCTTATACACGGGCTCTTATGGGAGATAGAAGAAATCTTGTCATTTAAATAGACTTGTTAAAAATGATAAGATCGTTAAGAGCAAAAGTGTAATAGAATCTTGAAACATTTTTGAACAATTTGAAACAAGAAAAATGCGAATTTACAACTGAATTGTTTCGATAATTGAACGAAAAGGAAACATATTGATAGGATTCTCGTTGCCAGATTTCACTACTCGCTACAAAACATTTTCAATTCAATAATATTAACTTTTATGTCTGTCTTAAGGACATGTTTATATTCTTAATACTAAATAAAGTTATTTCATACTAATTACTTTCTAAATTCATAAATACGATATTTGATACATAAATTCATAAATACGATATTTGACGAATTCAAATTTTTTTATCCAAGGTTGGTCTATCACGACAGAGCACCCATGCATAAGCATAGGACTAGCCCTCTCACCACCTGCCCCGCGAGTGATCTACCCAACGTCCTTAATGAAAATCGAAGTTCCAGCGAGGAAAATTAATTTCGTATGATATCAGGTCTAGTAATAATTAATGTCGTTTTCCAATACATTTTTAAAACTAATTTATTTAAACAAAACAATTGAATCAACGATATAATCGCCGTTGTTTTCAACTACTTGTGCCCAATGCTCAGGTAGCATCTTAACCCCTTGGGTACGGATTTATTTGAGAAAATATTTGCATGTGGAACGGATATAATTTTTAGTTGCTTGGAGTAGTATGTAAAAGCAGTACATTTTACGTAAGAATTTATTTATTTCTAAAATATTGGTGACATATGTAGTATTACGATGTCTTCAAGTAATTAGAATTGCAAAACAAAAATAAATTAATAACAACAAAATAAAACTAAAATGACGTGTCTCAGACGTCAAATGTACCCAAGGGGTTAATCCCTCTATTGCAAAATTCTTGTGATTTTGATTAAAAAAATTCGGTTAAGGCGTTTTTGAGGCACTCTTCATTATTGAAATGTTTTCCAAGAAGAAAATTTTGCAAGGAACGAAACAAATGATAATCCGATGGGGTAATATCTGGAGAATTTGCAGGATGTGGGAGAACTTCCCATTCCAACTGGCATAGTTTTGCCGCCGTGAATCTTGCAGTATGCGGTCGTGCGTTATCGTGATGAAGAATTACACCCTTACGACACTTTTAGGAACGACACTAATTGTTACTAGACCTGATATTTTTTAAATCAAGGAGTAGGTTCGAACTTTATACTTATATTTAAAACTCACTATGTAACGTAAGGAACTTGTGAATCCCAATAACAATGTATGAAATAATATGAACCGAACAAATAAAGATGATATAACTCAGAAAACATCCCATAACGAAGTTTATAGCGCTTATAAAATGCAATTGCAACGACTTTAGCCAGCGAGTTCCTTGTTCAACGTTCGAGCAGCCCGCACCGAAAAAATAATCCTCTCCAACTGGTCTAACCCATAGGAGAAAGAAGAACCTGCTGATTCCGCGTGATTCTGCATTCCAGGAGAAGGTAACGGAAAACCAGCGATCCAGGTATGATTCAATGATCCCGAAGGGGTCACGTACATTCGTTCATGCGCGACCGGTCATCTATATGGCGGCGAGTAACTGTCGCCGCTAGAACGGGCCTCGGTGAGCTATCATTACTGATAATTGCGGTTGGCTAACACCTCGTCCCACCCGGGATAGGTATACCCTTATCCACGAGTCGCGGCGCGTTTCTTGCGCCGTCTCCGCGCCGGATCGAGCCGCAAATGGACGGGAGCAATACGATAACAGGATGTCTGCGGGAAAAGGAACAACAAAAACCACCGGACCAGAGGTCGACCAGTCCAGTCCTCCCTCTGACCGTCTCACTGAAAATTCGACAAAAGCCTCCAGAAAGGAACTGAACGATAAATCATGCTAGCTAGCTTTCACCTTTGAATTATGACACGTAAAATTTGGGACTTAGTTGATGAATCATGTTGAAAAATCGAGGTGCACATATTGCATTTAGAATTTGTTCCGAATATGAAAATTATTATATAGACGATATTTGGAAATGATAAGATTAACCTAATGAAGACAGTGTAATATAGATAAGAGAAATTAAAAAGTTAGTACGTCTTTGACAACGTGGACAATCTCCGGTAAGCCCGGTGAGCCAAAGTCCATTATTCCCAGATAATTACATACTCTCCCTCAGGAATTTTTGAAATGAGTTTCAGCCTCCCTTTCCACCGCCGGTCTTTCACTCCTGACGCCACAGGGGCGATAAGTTTCCCTCGTCTTCTTGGAAAATCTAATTCCCCATCAAAATTCTATCAGCTCGTGCTGAACGAATTAAAACGAAAAGCTTTTCTCATAAATTCGTTCCAACGTTAAACTCCTGTTCAATCTTTTCAATGAAACCTGTTCATCGTTTTTGCGAATGACTAAAGACAAAAACCATTTACTCGAATATCGAGAAAAAGTCCTTATTTAAAGGCTTCGTTCGTAGATAAAAACATAAGCTCGCCCGTCCCAAGGTGATGATTTCGTTGAATCAACAGAGCAGCGATCAGATCCGATCCGATCGACTCAGATCGCGTTCCACTGAACCGTAAAATCCAGCTTCCGTGTTCCGGCTAACTGTTCACCAAGAGGACCGTGAACGCTGTCGTAGCTGGAAGGACGAACACGGAAGGGGGTACACGACAGACGGAGAAAGACGGAGCTAACCATGGTCGGTGTCCAGTAAACCATAGATCTCTTTGTTGGTCCGGTCTACTGTTTCGAGCCATCGCCGGACACCGGGTCTCGCGTGAGTCTGATTGCGGCTCGAACAGGTTCAACAGTTGGCTAATGGAGGCGCCCACGTTTCTACTCCACACCGGTACCAGCTTCTGTTATCTACGCCGGCTCGAATCGGCTCGGCGTCCGCCGGGCACTGTTTCCGCTACGCCCGATAACAGGCTTCGTGGAAATGGGAAGATTAGGGGGCTGCTGGACCACCGGAATGAGGTATCGAACGGCTGCAGGATATTCTAACCGTTATCTCGATTACCCGTTCCCCCTCGCGTGTATTTAATCCTCGTCAGCCGACGCAATTGTAAAAAATTTCTAGTACAAACGAGATTGTTAACGAGACTTCCGATCGAAGTCTCACGAACACCTGAATAAAGAATTATTACTATGATTTGTTGTTCACGTTGCGTTGT
Source organism: Ceratina japonica (assembly GCA_019453355.1). Lineage (NCBI taxonomy): Eukaryota > Metazoa > Arthropoda > Insecta > Hymenoptera > Apidae > Ceratina > Ceratina japonica. Next base: position 187 of record SMSR01015921.1, on the reverse strand, counting down.
AAGATACTCAATCTGTCATTTTTCGCCATTTCCGTCTAATAATTATTATTTTGCTGCTTTGTCATTTTTATCGAAGGGCTCGTACAATTTAACACTAAACAGTTTTAATCATTAGATATCGGGTCGATTTACGTTTGATAAAGAATTATTACTATGATTTGTTATTCACTGCCTTGTAAAATACTCA
>SMSR01015920.1:62030-185609 GCA_019453355.1 Ceratina japonica | reverse complement strand
GTGATTAAACATTGTATATATATTAATTCTCTATTTTTCCCCCTTAATTGAGGGTGACTCTGGCGGTCCCCTGGTCGTTGGTTCAACTCAAGTTGGTATCGTTTCCTTCGGACAACCTTGCGCTGTCGGCAAACCCGACGTGTACACCAGAGTATCATCTTTCCATGCTTGGATCCAAGCGAATGATGCTTCCAGTTGTTCGACTTCGATCTTTCTGATTCTTTGTAGTATGGTAGTATGTATGTCTAGATTGATGTATTTTGAATGTTAGATATAATCAATCAATAGTTTGTGGGGTATAAATAAATAAAATTACATACAAGGATTATTTACTACAATATTATATAAGGTCTTATGCAATTTTCCTGTAAGTACAACAGTTTAGGAGTAATTGAGAAAAAACGAAATTTTTTATCAAAAGCTTGCTGTTTTGACGAAGAAACAGGCGAATATTGTTAATATTAATAAAATGCCGATTAATCATACTTAACTCGTTAAATATTGGCGGTAGAAGAAAAATGCATACAACCTTTCTTGTAGAGAATGTTATAAGACAACCTTTCTGTATACTAACTTTTTCGCTAAAGCGACAAACGCGGGCAATTCTCAACGCATGCCCTGTAGGAGTGAGAAAATATTGCCATGCGCAGTATGTTATTCGAAATTTAGCAAAAGAAATATCTATCAATATGTATTGTGTATCTTACAGTGCATACAATATCTTTTATGTTTCTGTTAATTCTTCCGTAGTTTATTCATTTTAAGTTCTGTTTGTTATTTACATGATGGTCACTCCAGAAACAGAATGGACGTCGTTTTATTTGTATCAAATACATAAGATACAAAAAGGTATTTGATTTCTCATGCCTAACCGCACGATTCTTATTGTCGAGTTTTACACGATTTCGTATATTCATTATTCTTATTACGTTACATAGTTTCTCTTTTTCGTTAATTCTATTCGCTTCACTTTTTCTGTATTTCCTCGCTACTATATGTAATAAAGAGAGGTTACGATCACTTCATTTAATTTTCATTTTGAATAGGTGCAACCAACGAGTCCATTACCCAGACGCTTTCTCTCAGTCATCAAAATTTGATGAAAGGGATATTGGAAGATTACGAAAGGTATCGTAGTGATTAAATTACATTAAAAATTTCTTTAATCTATTTTCTTACACTGTCATTGAAAGTTCTACAAAACTACGAGCTTTTAATACTCGGCTTATAATTCCCGCATCTCGGGAAATTCTCAGGTGTTTTCGGCATATCCGTTAGTTCTCCAACTTGGAAAGTAAGTTCCATGCCAGCTATGAGGTGAAATAGTTGATGGCAGTGGAACATCCAAAAACCTTTAAGATAGAATTACATTAAATTGCGATCATCATAAGATTTTTATTAATGTTAACGAATACCTGGATTGTCTGTATAAAATCTCAGAACAGCGTATCCGTTGTTTGGTATCGCCAACGTGTCTTTGGCTGGCGGAGAATTTAAGTTCCTATCTATTTTCCTTGTTGCATCCAATTCGTGAAATGCATCCACTGTCATTTTCGGCGCTCCGTTTATAGTAGGCCCAAACGGTTGACCCGTTGCCACGACATAGAACGCGAATCCGTGTAAATGGAAGGGGTGCCGAACATGATTCGTATCAACTGAAATTATAATTAAAATTCTGGGTTTAGATTTTTAGCCCGTTTGTTTTGTAACATTTAAATAATCTGATCCCACTTACATTCGTCGATTAGTGCGACTTCCACGACGGAATTCAATGGTAGTTTGATTACATGAATACATTCGCATACGCTGTTTGAGCTACATTGCGGTGGTAAATTATTAGCATTGCAAAACAGATTTTGAGGAATATCTTCCATCTGAGATAGGGGCGGGCTCGGTGGACCAAATGAACTTATGTTGCTCAGCGTTTCGCTCACCGTCCAGCCTGATCGTGATACTAATAAATTAAAAAGAAATATCAATCGTCATTTCGCACCAAACTTTGGATGAAACTTAATTCTCTTCAATCCATATCTTACCTAGGAAATTCTTGTATGAATTAGGTGTGTAAAATTCTTCGTCTTTGAATCTGTGCATGCCTATAGGAATAACTAATTGCACGTCCGGTTCTTTCTGCAAAATTTTTGGGTTGATGGGCAAAGCATTCTCCAAATCTCTAACGCAGGCCTTGTTGGGGGTTGACGCATAGCATCCATCGGTTGTTATATCTAATGCCTAAAGTTATACAAACTNATTCGCATACGCTGTTTGAGCTACATTGCGGTGGTAAATTATTAGCATTGCAAAACAGATTTTGAGGAATATCTTCCATCTGAGATAGGGGCGGGCTCGGTGGACCAAATGAACTTATGTTGCTCAGCGTTTCGCTCACCGTCCAGCCTGATCGTGATACTAATAAATTAAAAAGAAATATCAATCGTCATTTCGCACCAAACTTTGGATGAAACTTAATTCTCTTCAATCCATATCTTACCTAGGAAATTCTTGTATGAATTAGGTGTGTAAAATTCTTCGTCTTTGAATCTGTGCATGCCTATAGGAATAACTAATTGCACGTCCGGTTCTTTCTGCAAAATTTTTGGGTTGATGGGCAAAGCATTCTCCAAATCTCTAACGCAGGCCTTGTTGGGGGTTGACGCATAGCATCCATCGGTTGTTATATCTAATGCCTAAAGTTATACAAACTGAGTCACGAGCTACAAAATTTTTAATTAATAGATCGCGGATTTTTATACTTTTGTAAAGAAACGGAATATTAATTAAAATTGTTTTCACTATTAAAAAAAAAAATACTCATATGCAAATTCCTGTATGTTATATGCATGCTATATATTTTCTGCACATCAAACTTTTGTATAAATGCATAAAATTCGCAGTCCATTTTAAACATCGTAAATGACTTACAACTTCGGAAGGCAGTGGATCATGAGGTTCCTCTGTACTCGGTTCGCTGGGTGCACCCACGTATTGCAATATAGCTAACTGTTGGACGTGGCTGCAATCATCCAGCCCTCGAAGTTGTATCCAATAAGCGCCAGGTTTTTGATTAGTATTAATAACAAAGTCGTATCTTTCTCCTGAAATAAATATCACGATGCAAAATTGCACGAATATGAAGAAACATAATTTGTTCAGTTCATACCCGCAAGAGAAACAATAGAATTGACCACCATGGGTTTTATTGGTTGACCATCGGAATCGATGACAGTGAGATTGTGTCCTTCGATAGTAAGTTCGCCGGGGCAGGTCGTACAGAATGAATTAACTAAGCGAAAACGGTAACGCTGATTAGCATCTACTGTAATCACTTCATGCGGTATGTTCGTTGTAGCACCACTACTATCCTGAAATTAAAAGTATCCCGCAATATTAGATAATCTATAATTCGCAATCGTAATTCTCAGTTAGAAATAAAATGACACTTACTATAAATTTGGCTTTTCCGTTAATCAAATACGCTTCGGCATTATTTCGCGTCTGACCAGCCCTGCGACCTGGGATTCTACTAGTAGACTCTTCAGACAGCCAGTCATTGATAACGATCACATGGTTCGCTAAATCGTAGTCGTAAAGAGAAGAAGAGGGATCATCTTCGGGTGGTTCTCGGACGATGAAGCTACCAAAGATACCGTCTAACTTCTGCGGCCCTGTGTGAGCGTGCCACAAATGAGTTCCAGAATTATTCGCGTGAAATTGATATCTATTCAAAAGAAAATCATCGAGCATTATATGCATTTAAAGACTTTTAATATCATAGTATACGTTTTACTTCTAATATACTGAGTATATTTTTCAAATTTCAACACATTTATTCCTCTTATAAAAATCTGCAGTCTTGAATAGTAGTTTACCTGAACGTTGTTTGAATTGGTATTGGACATTGAGTTAAGAAAGGGACTCCGTCGTAATGCGGAGAACCATTCTGGAATAATCCATGCCAATGAATCGTTACCGCATCCGATTTTAATAGATTTTCTACGTCGACCACGACGTAATCTCCTTTACAAACTTGTATACTCGGTCCGGGTATCATTCGGTTCACAGTCAGAGCCATGCGCTGCGTTCCATCGGCAGGAACGCACTGACATTCGGGACAGAGAGTGTTAGTAGCATTCGGCATGCACAAATCACATGCTCTAAAAAATACAAAAATAAACATATTCGTATAAAATAATTGAGAATTCTTGTTCTTATCAGTAAACTGTGAATTTTATTCATTTATAAGAATATTGCAGAATGCAATGTCAAAAATTATACAGAATATTCTAAATACGTATTGCAATATTAAAATCATACTTCAATCAATTTCGATTATGTAAATGCATACATGCTTTATTTTATATAAAAACCCGCAAAACCTACTTAGTTTTTCGATTTACTTACTTGCCATTGACGGGGTAACGTTCTACTGCGAATGTGTAATAGCACGTCTTTGTCTCCCCTGGTATACACGTGCGAGCACACTCGAGAGGATTTGATAATAAACTATTCGCGCGAAGTTCATCGCTCATGCAATTTTCTTTATTAATCGGTACCATGCCACTGAGTCCGGGCATGTAGCCCGCGGCAATAGTTGCATCAGCATTTTGAATTTTAACTAAAAGTAGAAAAATGTCTGCGTTAAGTTATACTTTAAAGTCTTTCGATTAATTGACAATTAAAAAATTCAAACCAGTAAGAAGGAGAATAGAAAGTAGAACCGTTCCACCGATGGTATTCATTATGATGCACATACACAAAAGGTCGTCTCTCAACTCACGCATGAGTTTATATATCAATCGTATTCATTGTTACATATGTACTCATTTGAAGATTTTAGGATCAGTTATTTTAGATAAGATTAATCTTACTTGCACATGTATGTATCTATACATTTACTTTCATTGAAAGATATCTCTTCAATTAATGATTGACGTCCGCATTGATTGAGATGATGTTGAAAGATAATCGTATTTTAAAAGATGAAAGCGATTTGACTATTATAAATGGAAGTGTTACGAATATATTACAGACAATATATTATATGACTATTATATGTATATTGTATACATATTTTGCTGAATTTTAAATTATATTAAATATCGCCGCCTGAATTTGAACTGAATTAAAATAAAATCTGTGATAAAGCTTATTTATCACACTATCAAATATTGTAAGAATACTAGATTAATTTGTATCAATTCAGCCTTCGAACTAACAAAGCATGTAATCTGACATTACACAAAATATAATTTATCGTTAATGTAGAATACTTACCTGTATATGTTTCAAAATAGATTGTGATATGAGCAAAAAACTTCCCTTATCTCCTGGGGCACGTGGAACAATTATCAACATCGGAAAATTTATTGTCAATCACAATTTTCGTTTTCGCGATAACATAATCGTTAGCATTTTACAGATTTCTCATCCAATTAACAAGGACTGATGTTCTTAATTGGAGAGTTGATTAATACAATTCTCATTTTTGCAGTCGAAAAAATTATCTTCATATCTCATTCAATTTAATAATAATAAGGGTAAGATTTAATCAGAAATAATAATGGNCAAAATAGATTGTGATATGAGCAAAAAACTTCCCTTATCTCCTGGGGCACGTGGAACAATTATCAACATCGGAAAATTTATTGTCAATCACAATTTTCGTTTTCGCGATAACATAATCGTTAGCATTTTACAGATTTCTCATCCAATTAACAAGGACTGATGTTCTTAATTGGAGAGTTGATTAATACAATTCTCATTTTTGCAGTCGAAAAAATTATCTTCATATCTCATTCAATTTAATAATAATAAGGGTAAGATTTAATCAGAAATAATAATGGTAATAGGCTTTTTTTGACATTATTGTATATTAATACGAGGTAAATTATCATGGAAGTTGTATAAAAAGGAAATTAGACTAGTTGTTTTGCAGAAGTTCAGTTGATAAGTCGCATTAGTGAATAGATTAAATGATTAACTTTTACTAAGAAGCATTTAATGAACGCAAATATGATTCTTATCTTAGAGATATAAACCATATCTCTATTATTATACTTTTTTATCGGATTTCCGAATTACTCTGCAAATTTCCGAATTAATATACAACACTTATATAAGCTTAAATGTATCTTTATTGAACAGCAGAATTGGCATTGATTTGTGATTTCTCTTGTATTATTTGCTCGGCGTGATACACTTTCCAACAAATGAGATAGTCTCTGGTAACTTTGAATAATGTGTAGTAATTGATTACAAGGAGCCATGTTATTGACAGTACTTGGTACCACTCGTTCGTGCGTAATAAAATAAATAACTGCGCACAGATGAGAAGAATCTGCAGACCCAATAGAGAACACAGTAACATCGTAGGGTTACTGAATAAAGCCTGAAAAAATAATCCAAATGTTTAGATCGAAATAGCTTCTTTGTATATATTTACTTTCTGTTCATTACATACATAAAACCTGTAATGGTTTGAATTTCCTGGCTCCGCTGCAGTACATAAGCCCTCTGAACGATAAATCCCCCTGTTATGCCTGACGACTGAACCATGAGGCCACAGTATCGATTCGTTCCAAGCTTGAGCATACATGTGACTGTTACGATTCTCAATTTTAACCCATCGTCCAAGATGTAACGCTGCTCTGTGTAAGACGTCGCAGTACCTAAATACAATTATGACGTTTATCGAATTATTGGAAATCTTAATATACAATCTTCGAGTAATAGAACGTTCATTTACGTAATGATACACACTTGACAGGATAAGCATGTGAGAAGTGGGCACTTATTCTTGCGAGCCAAAACATGATGACGTGTTGTACGACCCATGAAACGTTGAAGTACAAGTGCTGAGGTACAAATATGATCGGTGCAATGCCGCAAACGTATGCGCTGCTGGATGATGCGAATAAAGCTCGTTTCAAACGACGGTTGAAATCAGACCTCAACGTTGAGACCTCCGCTCTAATCGCCGACGCATTTAAAGAGCAATTATGCAAAGGTTTGTCTGTGAAAAATACATTGAATTTAAATGTAATAAAAAATCAGTCATTCTAAGTACGAATTGTGTACCAATTGAAAGCTTTGTCTTCTTTTCATCTTTATCACATGATGTTGATATATCAAAGAATGGTGCTGCGCTTACACCAAACATCACAAAATATACAGATAAACTTCTGAAACAAAGTAGACATAATAAGCAATTCTGATATATATGAACGTGAGCAGACATGATTTAATGGAGATATACAAACGGATAACATAAGTAGAAAATCTTCATTGAATTGTGTCTTTCAGCCATGTGATAGATGCACCAACATAATATGTTCATGACAACAGTTAGCAGACTGATCCTGAAAAATAATGATACTTACAATTTTTATGAAACTTCATCGTTTATATAATGTGTAATAAAGGGTACCTCATCATTTTTTGAGCAGCTGACAACCAACGAATCGGCGATGTAATGTTAATGATTCTACGCAACAGGGAATAAATAAATTGCCTTGCTACCATAGTTATAATAAATATGAGTAAATAAGGATCTATTAAGTAGAAATTCTGAAAAGTTATAGTTTTATAGATGAAAGATGAATACATGTACATCTCGAAGCAGTGCTTCGTACTACGTACCATACTATAATTATTATAAGAATGAGGTAGCCACCAAACAGTTCTGTATAAATTAACCATTTGTAAGAAAGCTGCAATAATTGACACAACCATGGATAAAGCTTCAAACATTAAGTGACTCTCCACTGGTACTGCCGGTATAGGTACATGCTTCGGAACCAACGTTTTTATTCCGCAGAGCTCTTCACATTTCTTATCATCGGCACTACTCCCAGCTGTTCTTTCTCCACTATTACTTCGTATACCAATATTCGCAGGCGATGATAAACCAGTTTGAAACTTGGTCTGCCCATTTCTACCAGCAGTATTACGTCTTCCACCGGGCATAGCGGATAAATTTACATTCCAAGTACTCTCCTCGAACGGATCTGAGTTATAACTTTCATACACTTGCGATTTAACAAATTGTTCTTTAAGTATATCGTGAAGAGATGAAATTTCAACATAATTAAAACTGGATTTCATTTGAAACAAACTCTATTTAAGTGCACCGAAGTAATGTGTCGAAATAGATGAAATCAGAAGCATATTCAAACCGATAAAAACGAGAATATTGAAATCACATTAACTTTATTAGAATACAATGTTTATATTGGTTTATATTTTGTTTCATGCGTTCCAGGATGCGTTCTGTGTGCATAAACTTTAAACATAATAGTTAGAGAACTCGCTGCTACATATNGAGAATATTGAAATCACATTAACTTTATTAGAATACAATGTTTATATTGGTTTATATTTTGTTTCATGCGTTCCAGGGTCCAGGATGCGTTCTGTGTGCATAAACTTTAAACATAATAGTTAGAGAACTCGCTGCTACATACCATTAATAAGCATTCTCTGATAACAGATGATGTAAACAAAATGCAATATCGAAAATTTCATTTATTACATATTTATGAATTTTATATTACGTTGCCCAAGAATGAATTCATTAAATGTATTAGAAATTTCAAAAAATGGATGGTACGAGGCACTGTCAAAAGCGCTAGTTATTATAAAGTTCTTGGAGATGTCGTTACTGTTTTCGTTTTGTACCGACGCGGTAAAATAACTCTGTTAGATGCATGAAAGATGGCACTACTAGACCCATTAGTGAATGCAAAGTGCAAAGCCAAAGAGCAAATAATTTAATATTCGATAATTAATAATATTTTTACTTTTTGCATTGTGAACTACGTGAAGATAGAAAGACGACGAAATGACGACGGTAGGAAATTTAAGGATACAAAGTAAGATACATGTATAAAACAGAATTACGTTTATTAATTTACTTTCAATAACCATACGAAATTGTACAGAGCATATTATGTTTGCTCGACTTTATTTGACATTGTACAATATACATAAAGTTATTTGCAGTAAATATATACTCTCGCAAGCGTAATATAGAAATATTTACTATAATTATAATGATTGATTCATTAAATGCAATTCGGGATAGAAACAAATCTAGATTGCACCAGGTCATCTCTGACTGCATCTATTATGACATTTATTAGTCTAGGATCTATATTTTCCAATAATTTTATTGGTTATATTAAAAGTCTACGAAATGATTTAACTACAGCCTGAACAAAGGGAGAGTAAATTCAAAATTTTTTATGTACAGATGACTCATTTCTCTATTACCTACTTTATACAACATTTTCCTTCATCATCATTGTTAAAGGTCTCAATTATTAAACCGTTATGCACTAATTGAAGATATAACAGAATTTAAAATTAAATCAAATCACCACTAGCTTCACATAGTGCATGATGAACTTATTCTCGAAAACGAAGGCATACGTTTAATACGTCTAAATGTAAAATCTGCAATGCTACTTTTTCATACAGGTACGTGACACTTTAAATTTACATAATTTGGGATTTCTGAAATTGAGAACGTTCAGGACTAACATGTATCACCGACAGATTAACTTGCTCGTTTTATTTGTAGGAAAGTAGATAGTGCAATGAATATATAAATAGTTATCGCGCGCGTGGTCGACGCGCGACTGATCCACGCGAACCGTGCTGCACCAGCTGCAACCGCGATGTGTGCACGTCCCGATCTCTACGCACGACGCGACGCGCAGACGCGTCCGTCGCTCATGCCGCCACTCTACTTACACAGTTGCGCCAGAGTAATGGCGTCTGCAACCACGCGCTTACGCCGTCCTCGCCGGCTTCTATCTCCACGCCTCTGCCTCGCCTCCGCCTCCGCCTCCACCGCCACCGCCTCTGTTCTCTCGGCTCGTGGGTAAGTGCCCTCACACTCTTCGACTTCAATTCAGTCTGCACTCGCATGTTCACGCGGATTGTTGGCACGCTCGCTCACAACCGTCGCTCCTGCGTCACGAACCTAACCCCCTAATCGGACACCTAACCGCGTACCGTGACCGCGTCTCATCTGTGGTGTTAACGTTAGTTCTTCTCGGACCCTCTTCGGTGCTCGCGGTATTAAATTTCTAGGTTAGGTTAGGTTAGACACTTCGTGGCGGGATTTTAAATTCGAATACATTTCGCGCGCCCGACAATTGTCGACCGAGACGTAATTACCGTGTGACGTGCAAACCGTACGCTCGCATTATTTTACTCGAGACACGTTTCCGATATGTAATGAGACAGTTTTGAATCAGTTTGTAAGTGTGGCAGCCGTTTGAATTTCAATACTCACCGCGCGCCAAATTCTGACAATTGTATTATTCAGTTCTATCCGTGTTTTGTCACGCGACATTCAAACCGCGACGGTCATCGTTTAGAGATCATGGTGTTACGTGCGAAGCTCTTGATGACTATACTATGACTGTACGCTTCGTTTCACGAAACTCGCAAAGTTTTCAAAGTTTTTAATATCGTAAGTGCAACGGTGACTTCACTCTAGATCATTTTCGCGCGCTTCACTCCGCCGGAACGAGTACACATAATATGAAACAGTTCGTCATCCTACACGTTCTACACACCACTCGACGATTCAACATTTCACCGGTTTAAACAGAATTCTCTTTCTCATCGAAATTTCCGAACGGACTCGTTGCGTAAAGATATCAGAGTAAAATTGGCAAAAGAAAATATATTTTTCACAGAAAAAATCGTACACACGTTTTTTCATACACCTCACATAATTACTGCGAGTTTAGCGTTCAATTTTCAACCGGTCCGGTTGAATTTTAGATGGATAATTCAGCGTATGTGCCGAATCATCACCTACCGCCGCCTAGTTTTTTCGTGTTCTCGCAACAGCCCCACGCCGGGTTGCCAGAGGCGTTCAGAATGCAAAGACCGTTCAATCCACAAGTTAGTCTCCCTGTTATCCTTATTTGATCATCTAAGCTTCTGTTCGACTACACTTTCTCCGCTTTTTTAACGCTTCAAGCTGAAAACGTAGTCTGTCTGCGCTTGCTACGCTAAGTTTCGTTTTATCTCTGCTAAAAGGAGAATCCTACTTCTCTCTTCCGTTGCGTTATTTAACTTTAATAAAGGAAACCTTATTGTTATAAAAGCTGTTGCAATAAATAAAGTAGAATGTAAATGTGCTGTTGCATATCGCATCTGTGCATAGTGTATAAGTAGAGCTTCCTATTTCGACAGTCTGTTTCTAACATGATTACAGAGTATGGTCATTAAAATAGCATTCTGACAGAAAATCGTTATGTGAATGTAATATAAATAAATGACGTACTGTACTAAGTTAAGTATCTATAATTGCAGTGAATTCTGAGCCATGTTCGATAAATAGTCCAATTATCATGAACTTCAGAAATTTTTACACTTAAGTTTCTCGGAAATGATATAAAACTTTTATTCTGTACTTCGTGCATAAAAGTTGAAAAAGTATACTTATAGCTAAAAATTGAAGCTCAAAAGTGAAATTCAGAATTTCATGCTTGCGAGTAAATTAAGTTTCCAATTCTAAATTATATAGCTATATGGAATTTATTTTTTGTGCATGAATAGGATGTAGTGTAGAATTTTATTTATTGTATACGTGTTAGCTTAGTATAATTATTGTCATAATTATTTTGTATGTATAATTAAGTAAAAAGGTTTATCGGTTGCCGTAAGTACTGACCACATGTATATTGTATTAATAATATTTTGAGTATCTTTTTGTGATTATTGTTGTCTCGATATACTGTATGTACCAAATCCTCATAAGGAATCAAATTTTTATACCTTGAACTGGTTGCTTTCTAACATTGAAAGAGTCGTTTTGTATTAAAATACTGAGAAGCCGACTGGAACTTGTGTCTCCTCTTGGTATGCATCGCGGTTAGCAGAAAGAAGCGCGTGACAATTTCATCAAATGATGAATCGAAATATTGCCGAAAACTGGATGAAGATTGATTTAAAAATATGTGAAAATTGCATTGTTCTGAACCGATTAATTTCCAATGAAATTATTTGATTTTTTTGTTAGCCAATCAATCGTCCCGAAATGCACATCGAAGTTTGCATTTTTATTCGAGACACGAATATTTTTATCCCAATTCGAATTCGTTTCGATATTCCTATGCGATGTGTGTTTGTAAATAATTGTCGCGTATAAATCGATAAACAATAATTGCCGTCGCGTCGGCACAGAGCGTGCCCGAAAGGATCTGACAATTTTTCGAACCGTTCACGATTAAAGTAATAATGAATACTTAACAAATCACTCTGATTGAAAGTAGCTGAGGCCACAAATCCGTACGTTCGTTTCCTCTTATAAAAGTATAATAAACAATGATCGCCGACCGTGTAACTATACTAATTCCTCGTGTAATTATTGGCTCGATTAAACGTTTAATTTTTAACCACGGACATTATCGTGCGATCTCTCTTTCAGTCCCCTTCCCGTTCTTCATGGGCAAAGGAAGTTCGTTAATTTCCCTCGAAATTTCAAATGCAGAAAAAAGTAACGCGTCATGAATAATCATAAATAACAAAGCATTGATATGCATGTAATAAGTTTAATTAAAATTGCACGTGCAACGTGTTAATCAAAATTGATGCACGCGGCACGTAATTAGTAATCAGTTTTTAATTAATCGGTCAACAGTGGATAACAATTAGGAACAACTTTGGAAAGTATCCGATATTGTTAAAAAATTTAGGATTTTACCACTTTGAGAATTACGATCATTTCGGTCGTTCGAATTTTGTCTTCAAATTAAAAAACTGTCGACTAAATGTTTAATGCTCGCAAAAAATCGGATACCTGTCTATAATTTTCATTTTCTAACTGAAGATGAGAATATCACTGAGTGAAAAGTTATCAAGTGTTCCATTATCGAAAACAGGTATCACTGATACTCTGATTACATTTTACCATTGTTCTCTCATTACAAACATTATATTATATTTATTGCAAAACTTGATTTATCCATTGTGGCATATTCACTATGCCGGGGCTTAATAGACTCGTCAATCATCGTTCCGAAATTCAATGATACATTCAATGACGATGTATACACACGCACCCACGTACAGATGTATGAGTGCCTCTGTGTGTACATGTAGATTCGATATATGAGGGAAAGGGGTATGGGAGGCACTGCGTTTTGACGGATTATTATTATTATAACGTGGGGGTGGTTTCACGTTATTAACAGTATAATACGGTATTATAAGCTTGAATTCATCGGAACACTCCCTTGTATTGTCAATCAGATATCCAGGTATTTTATCCCTGACATTTTTAGTGAAACCTTAAAAGTATACATTTTGTATGGCGAGGGATAAAAATAAGCTAGAATAAAGTGAAGTGCGACTTAAAATTGTGTTTAAAACTGTATTTTTCCAAATCTTTTAACAAAAAATACAGAAAAATTAGGCGAAAATCCTGATTATATTACGGAGTAATTAGTGTACATAATAATTAATTGGGATTCAATGTTGATCAAACTTGAAAATTCTTTGCGCTTTGAAGCAGTGAAAAGAAAGTACCGTCGCGTTATCGCACGCTATTATTTCATATTATTAAGTCCTGTATATGCTTGATTTTAGTTTACTATTTCATTCTATTTTTAGAATCGTGCCTTATAGAATTAAACGGGAACGTATCTGCTTACTACAGGGAATCGAAAATGGAAAATCGAATGCTAATATTTGAACAATGCTTACGCACTATCAGATCAATATTCATACTTGCGTGGTCGTTCTATTTGGCATATACTATTGTCATACAGTTTCATAACTTCAAACGTAATTAAACATAGATTTTAAGCTTCTTCGTAGTAAAATATTTGATATGTGTCCAAGCAAATAAAAAGTGTAACTGTTCCTTTTATCAAACTAGTTTCGATGTTAATATTTCAGAGATTTGCTGGATATCTATTTATAGCCGACCATATGACGAATGAATACATGTATTACAATACTTGTAACTTTCTATACTTGGATCTTTCCAAATCTTTTCCTTGCTCGACTTTAAATCCTGTTCTTGGTATCGATTTTTATGAGATTTATGTATTCGAATTTCAGGTAACCGAGGCGAAAGACCTTCAATCCTTTACTCCAACGTTGAGCTACGGTCTGCACCATATGTTACACATACCTCCACCATTTTTGCACCCATTGGACCATCGCTTACCTTTTGGTAGTTTTCGTCCTTTGGGTCCATCCGCATTCGGACCTCCTTCAAAGTGTCTGAAGATAGAAACCTCTTCCTCATTCTCTAACATCTCCAGTATGTTCTCCTCTTCTTCCTTGTCCTCTGCCGGCGGAGGTGTTTCCGGAAGCAATATCGGAGGAATGGGACCAGAAGTGGGGCCTCAAAGTCCCCAGGGATCACCCAACGGTGGTTCGCCGATAATCGAGAGGGAGAGGGGCCAAATTAATGAGGAAGAGGAAAGAGAGACACCTGGATCCGAAAACACGGAGAGGTCCACGCCTGAAGAGGGACGACCCTATAGACGTGAGTTTTTAACTTCTCTTTCATTGCTTTTAGTTTTACTCGATTCGAAAAAGATTCCTCACAATCGTCTGAGATCTGTTTTTGGAGATAAACGTTGCGCGTTCAATGATGAATCGTGATATGACGGTGACGCACTTGAATTTAACATTCGGAAAATTGCAATTTGCATATAAAATCAGAAAAAGTTTTACTCGTCAAACCACTGAAAGTGAAAAGGGGCAAGCACACCGTGAAATATGTGTTCTCTGTTTATTCGTCATTCTGGATTCAATAACAGAACTTAATTTAATAACAACAGGCGGAAAATTTCACGATTTTTCCGTTGACAAGCACGGGAATAGCAGCTGTATATTGTATGTATATACTTAGGAATTTGCGGAGCGAACCACCAAGATTTGTATGCTTAAATAAGTCGTTTATTTAAATTCTCGGACGCGTAACAGCTGTGCCGCGTTCTCTACTTACGCTACGGGTTCTTCCCTTATGTTTGATTATTTTTTTTTGGTTACCGTCTTAATTACCAAAAGATAGAGCCATTCGTTTTCTTTACTACGACTCGGTCACCCATTGTTGATCCTTTTGTTTGTTGTTTTATCCTAACTAATATACATTATGTTTTGTTCATTTGCAAAATCGTAAAAAAGGCCGTGCTTTTATATGATGTAATTTTAATGTATTTTTCATTTTTTCACCACGGAGGACGATTCATCTTTTCGGTCCAGAGCTTTCATTTCGTAATTAGTCGTTCCTGTTAGAATTGTAAAAAGGGCAAAAGGGCCAGTCGAGGTTTCCAATTCTTTTTCATTTTTCTCCTCTACTCTTTTTACTTTTTCTTCTTTCATACCTTCTACTCGTTTACCGCGGCTAATTTTCGTTCGATTGCGAGACGAAATGGTAAGGGAGAATGAAATAAATAAAAAAAAAGGATGGAAAGAGGGTTGGGAGATGCGTGAAACTGGTGCTTTAACAATGTTTTGCACATGGCCAACGCCAAGATAACGATGTCCTTTGACTGTGATGCCACTGGCCTTGCTAATTAGTCGATATATTCACTTTGTGACGTCCTCGCACTTCCGCTTTTATAGAGGATGCCCCACGCGACGCGTATGTCAATTATACTTCCACAGAAACCAAATTTGACTGACCTCAAATCTCTGCTCCCGAAATTATTCATTTTTACATTACACAATTAATGAAATACAACGTAATGCGAAATTGAATTGAAAAATTGTATGTTTATAAAAATATCTACAATGATCCCATGAAAAAATGGAATGATTCTATTTGCCATATCATTCTCAGTCACAGAAATCAGACACACTGCAAGCGTAAATTCGTTTACTTAATTCGTTTCGTCAATTTACTTAAAGAAGATGATTCATCCACAACTAGAATGAAGCAATACACTTTTATGCTCTTTACTTCTTGACCTTTTCTCAAGTCGTGCGCTCTAAACATGTTCGGCTCTCTGCATACATTTTATTAGACATTTTAACGATTATTGCTAGATTATTCTTAGCTCCAATGGTGTAAACAAAATTCTAATATCGACCTATTGTACGCTTGATACGATTGTGCAAAAACAGTTTTACTCAAAGAGAATTAATGACTTTGTGATCTGATACATTTATACATGAAACAAAATTTATTTTAAACGTGAATAATCCAATACTCACGCATGCGACAAATATACCAACAAAATCATTTTTTCTTCGCTAATACATATTCTCATTATTTCTTTGTACAAAATCGCAGTGAAAATTGGTGAATGGTAACAATTTTGATACATCGTCGGCGCGAATGGCAAACAGAGTTATTATGCTCAAGTTACAATGCGATGCGCGTGTAATCAGCAGGTATAATGCGATACATTTTGAAAAATTGCAACGCGGAGGTCGCGAAAATAAAATTTCGAACGCGGTCATTACGTGAAACAGTAATAACTATCTTTGATCATGCTTATAACGGGAAGAACGTACGCGCGCAGTTATTCCAAATATACAAGGCAATCTGGGTATCCGCGTACGCATTTTGCGCGTAAAACAATATTTTTGCTCGCTCTTACACGTATCACTTATCACATTTGTGACACGTATATGTATGTATAAATATAATCATTCTCGTTGTACATATGTGCGTGTTTAATACATATGCTCGACTCTTGCGTGTGTACCGTTGTATCCGTGCTAGAAGCGAAAAGAGAGGCGAAATCGTTTGCCAGGCCCACTGTTCGAACATTTTGCGACGAGTTTATTCGAGTTATCAATTTCCTGACAAATATCTGCATTTCCGTGCTCCCGTATCAACCCCTACCCCATCGCCGGTTACCCATCCCCTTTGCGTTTCAACCCCTTTCTCTCCCATTTCGCGTTCCAACTCCCTTTGTCTCTCTGTTTTCGCGATTACGCTATAATCGATTCGATATTCCGATACGGAAATATGTTTATACGTTTATATTTTCACTTCAACAGCCTTTGCCTGCCTTGTCTTTATAGTGTTATAAAAATCATAATTATAACGTCTATACCTACAAATGTCTGTTATAAATTCATATTATAATTATCTCTTATTCTGAGACTGGCTTTTCTGCAAAAGTGAAACATTTCAGACTCCTTGATTGGTTCCGCAATATTATATTTTTTTATATAAATGCATAGAATTTGCACGCTTTTTATAATTCTATAACTATGGAAATACTCTTATACATGAAGGGTGTTATTAATTCATCTAATTTGATTCATACTCCTCGAAATTGAATTGAATTCCGTAAACGTGTCTCGGTTATTGAAAGTGGCCTCGCGGTTCCTAATGGCCTCCTCACGCGTCCACCGTAAAATAGAGAAATCATTGTAAAACGACGCGTGCACTACCCTTTCTGCTCTCGCAGACGCGTGCGTGTGTGCGCGCGCGAAGGTTGAAGGAGGGTGGAAAAATTTGATTACCAAATAATTCGTCGTACGTGACGTAGTACAATAAATCGTGGTGTGCCGCGAATACGAATTAAGCTAAACTGGCCGCCGCGTGTTTTAATGCGTAGCTTCATTTCAGAATTCATCCCGTGTCTGGAAATTTTTGTAAGAACCGTGGAAATCTTGTGAATTTTTAGCACGAAACGCAGGCATGGGTGGACGCGCGGTTCGGAACGGAAGTAGAAAAAGGGAAACGAAACGGCAGTGAAAGAGTTGTTGATACTGGCCATCACTCTGACCTATATCGACGCTCGAAAATTTTTAATTGCATTTTTTCAATCGTCAAAGAACACAACGAGGGTTGTCTTTATGGGCTGTAGCGATCCCCGTTTCGTTTATTGTTCGCCGCGAGAGTATGGTGACGTATGGCGACAAGCGACAACACTACAGACATCGCAGAGACAGGTTGCGCAGCCAATTACCAATCACTCTTGCGGAAAACAATAAAACCAAAACCGTGGAAAAAAATACTCGTCAAAAGTGTCGCGTTTCATACGTATCCCCGCGTGTACAGACGCAAATGTGTATGCGGCTGCTCTGTCAGCCTCAAAGTGTCTGATAAAATAAAAAATGCGTGAAGAGGTTCGAATTATTTGGTGTAAAGTTTGACTGATCGTAAGTTGCAGTGATCAAGCTTCGAATCGCAATTCGTCTTACGTATGGAATGGATCTTCGTGAAATTGCATTGATCTTTCGTCGTACAGTTTTGGTGAAATTCCGTTGATCTTTCGATCTTTCATTCAATCTCGGTGCAAATTGCATTCTTTCTGCAGTCATCCTCTGTCATCCACATACTTTGTCAAAATGAAAGAGTATAATAATTTTATAAATGTTTTCTTCATTTAACCGAAGATTAGAAGTTTGAAATCGCAATAGCAATTAATCTGGCTGCAATTGTATTCGTTTATTGCGTCCATAGACAAGTTCTTGTTCAAAATGTGGTAAAATAATAAGAATTAGTACAAGTTGTGAATATTTTCTTTATTTAAACAAGATTTGGAATTCGGGAACGAGAATGCTCGTGTCTAATGGTGTAACGATAAGTATAGCCGAAGTTTGCGCGCGCATAACCGTAAGCTCGCGCGGTGGTGCTCCAAGAAGCGCGCATCCGGGCGCGGATAAAGGATCGAAGTCCTTACCATTGCGCAAGGAGCGTAATGCATGTACCGTAGCATCTGCATAGCTAGCTCCGCCTGCAGTAGGAGGACACCCGTTGCGAGTCTCACTTATTTTGCATCGTACTACTTGCTTGCGACCAACCAATGTTGAGCTTTCCACTTCTTCCTCCACTATGGAATCGACTATTATACTTAGTACGTAGGTACACACTATGTACGCGCGTACACTAGGTGAGGGAGGAGCGTAACTTTACTTATTCGATCGCTAGGTATACCTATACGGCACGAGAGGGTGGAGATCGCGCTATACTTATATAGGATGAGAGGGAGGAGCGTGGTTTCACGTCGTCGCAGTTGCAGCTGCACCTGCTCTGCAACTTCGCTAATAAATTGAAGCGATTTTTCTCCCTTTTTGTCTGCTCTCTCTTTTAGAAGCTTGTTCTCCGCCATTTTGAAGAGTACAGTTAGCTATATACTGGGAATGACACACAAGAGAAATACCGCGTGAAACGAGATTCTTCGGATAAGAATCTTGAAACATTCTAGTAAAGGGCCCCCCGGACACGTATTTCGGTAATGAAATCTGACAAACATTCAAGTTCTTAACAGTTCTTAGAAAAATACCAATTGCTATTTTATTTCTACGGTGAAATCCTAATTACAATTATTAAACATTTGCTAATGAAATTTTAAGAGCCTTCAAGCATCATGAGATTTGCATGACGTTCGTCGTTGGAGAACGTCGTGTTTAAAATTTTAAGAAAACATTCTTGATCATTTCAATAAATCAAAGGAATATAGGATAAAATTTCATTTTTTAAATAGAATGATGATTTCCTCGGCTTCCTCGCCTTCTTTATTAATAAAAATCCAAGAAACTTCAGACTTGACAAAGACATACGTGATGCTTGAGATTGGAGAACGTCGTATCTTAATGTTTGGAAAATATTCGTATTCACTTGAATAAATCAAAGAAATGCAGGATAAAATATAGTTCTTCAACCTTTCTTTGTACTGAAAATCCAAAGGACTTCAGAGTTGATGAGACTTAAATGAAACTTGAAACTGGGGAACGTCGTGTCTCAAATTTTAAGACCATATTGGAATAAATCAACGAAATATAGGATAAAATTTCAGTTTTTAGACAATGATTCCAAGATATTTGATAATTTTTAAAATTAGAGAAGAGTTTATCTTTATAGTTATAATTCATGTTTGAAATCCAATCAGAACTGTGTTAATGTAGTTATTTGTAACGTAGTGTTTAATTTAATGTAGTAGTTGAAACTGGACGAGGATGTGAGAAATGGGAACATTTGATACTTAGAGACACTTGATACAGTGGCGAATAGAATATTAAACACTGACCACGACATAGATATCACTACTTACTATCATAACGACTGATGTATCAAATATACACTAGTTTGTAACCAATATACTCGCAAACAGGCCATTTATAATAACAATCATTTTCAAATTTCCAAAGCTACTGATATACAAAGAAACTTGACTCCTATTTATTGCACATGTATGACGGCAGTATATCTTCTGTAACATAATCGTTTCCAATAATTTTTCAACTATTTAATGAATGTTCTGTGAATGATACAATTTTGAAGAACTCACTATGATATGAGGTATTTCAAAAATTCATTCTTCAGATTTTCCTTCTCTATCCGTTTACGTGTAGCATATCGAAGAATGAAGTATTACCCAATTATTATTACTTGTAAATGTATTTTATGTATGTAAATCCGAGTTAATATGAGTGCTAGTTTGTATTTAAGATTCTATTTTTCGAAATAGAACAGAAGTTTTTTATTTAATTTCATCCAACATATAATTTCTAAGAGTCGTTAAATTTAGTCGGATTAATTAAAATTGTAGAATTCTAACGAAATATAGGTAGTAGTATGATTTCATGTATTTTTCCACTAAATATTCGTTCTCGTAGTCGAAGAATTTTCCCCTCATGATTCGATATTTCCAGTATCGTAATTATCGCGGATATCCGCACGCACAATCCATAGCCAGCAACCGAGTATCGAGAACTCATTACGAAGAACTTCCGATCCGTACGTAACAATCGAGAAAAGGCGAGAGTAACACGAAACTCATTACTATGTTATATGCGTGAATAACGAGGCGCAGTATAGGTTGCAAACGAAGTAGAATTATTCGGTTACAAATTAACCGTAAGTACGGTACGAGCAGATGTGGATACCTATCGATAGCTAATGTGTGTATCGGCTCTATTTTTATTTAAAATTACGCAATGAGATTTAATACGTTGAAACGTGAATACAAAAATTCGTAATGCATAATGCCAGATAGAATTTCAATGATTTTATCGACTCACAACATGGATCAGTTTTTTAGTCAAAAATCTGTAATTCAGAATTTTGAAAAGAACGATGGAGATCATATTTTTAGTTGACCTTCTGCTTAAAATAGAATTGTAAGGATTCTAAAAATATGCTTTGCAAGCTGATCATGCATTGTCAGAATTTCATCATAAAAAATTCGTAGCAGAATGCAATTTCAATAAGATCGATAGATAATGGGGATCATATTTTTAGTGAAGTATCTTCTTAAAATAGAGCTGTAAGGATTCTAAAAATATCCAAGTATCGCCAGGGTTTCGTTATACTGCAACAGTTCTTGTACAAAAATTCACATACATTTTACGTATTACAAAACGTAAAATCCTTCTTGTGAGCATCCCTAATCTTTCTGTATTAAAAATAGGACTCAAACTTTGCACGAGACATCCGGAAATGATTAATCGAAGATATTATTAGAGCATAAATTCTTAAATGTCAGTGGCTCGCGTTCGAAAGTGCTACTGGTGGATATAGCCAGTTTTGATACTAGTATTCTACACATATCTCCAAGCATCATAGAGTAAAGATACCGTGGATATCGCGTCTAAGTTTGAACCGGGATAACCGAGGCATGAAAGTTACGATTAGTATAATGAGCATCCGGTACCATTCCGAGGTTCCATTTCCGGGCTGACGTCAAATGCTACAAGCTAAGTATACACGGGGGTATAGCTGGACCTACTGTATAAATACTTGGCATGTAACTTATGTATACGTTATAAAGGATAACTCCACCCACACCACGCCCAGAAGCAAGCGCTCTCGTTTCTCAAGAACCAACCGCCAACATCTCTCCTCTCCTTCTCCTCTTCCTTCGAGAGTTTCTCTCCTCACATTCGAGATTTCTCTCGGAGATATCTCGTCTAGGAGGCGTGGCTTCCTATTTCTACGCTTTCCTGCCCGGGCGACGCCTCGCGTCGCGACGCCGCCGCCGCCGCGACGCTTCGCAAGACGAAGCAGGAAAAGAGGATTTCCAGAGGAGGGATGACCTCGGTAGATTCGCCATCGTGATTCTCCCGACTTTAGTTTTACTTCTTTTAAGGTTTTTTAACAGCGCAAACGAGCCGGAAATACGGTTTCCACCCGGTAACCGGCAGAGCAAATACGCCCGCTTTGATTTAAGTAAAGAGACCTGCACAGTTTTGATTACACTCAACGTAAATCACTCGTCTTACCAAGTTACACGTGACGAGTGATACGCAGACTATACGAATTTCATACATTTCTAAGAAAATTCCTTGTACATAATGTATAAAACAACAGAATTCCAAGAGCCGAATGCATATTTTAATATTTCAATCCTAAGACAAGTATTTGCTTAAACACTTTTTTTGTTTTATAATCGATCTTTATTATGTGAATAATCGACACGCTTTAGGTAAAACCGAGAGGAAGGGTCGAAGCGATGCAGTTCAGTGGGGTGTTTACCCTACGGTTTCCATCCGTAGATCATGATGAGACGTCATGACAATTTCCGTACGAAACTCGTTTTCGCCAAACGTGGTGAATCAAGTGCTGTATGTAGCTGCGAATGCAAGGTATAGGGTTGGGTGCTTCAGCGAACCCGGTGATTTCCGAGGAACGAGTGGCCAAGATTACGGGTCAAATCTAACATTGCTTATGTCCAGATAGCTGGCGAGTCGTGGTGAAATCGTGGCTGCTAAGCAGCAGGGGATCTGACCCGCACTTTCGGCTACTCGTACCGCAGAGATCACCCGGTCCACTGAGGCGATCAGCTTTTCCCCGATTTTCCCTGTACCTCGAATTTGCGACTATGAACGGTACTGGATTGGCCGCGTTTACCTGAAAATGACGGCTCCTACGGAAATCGTGACGACATCTCGTTACAATTTACGGACGGAAATCGTAGTGTGAATAATACTCCATTGGACAATTTCCCTAACGCGTTGCGCATCGTGGGTATACATATACGCGCGAAACGCACGAGGACATGCGGATTAATATGCACGTTCCGTAACCCCACCTCTTTTCGGCTCCTCGTCCTTTCATATCCCCATCGCCCGTTTGCGCTTCGCACAATACTCGTACAATGCGCGGCGTGGCGCGCTCCCGCGATTGCGATTGCCTACGAATGTCCGGAGACCGGAGCCCGGAGACCGTTTAACAATTTCTGTCACGTTACGAGTCGAATGTTACGTTACGAACGTGGTCGGAGCAAACCTCGCATCCCTTTGCACCCCCGCGCTACCCCTTTTTCTCGTTCTCACGCCCCCGTAAGCGATGGTCAACCCTCCGAATCACGTGTGCACGCGATCACGTATGCATCAATTTCGGAATAGGAATAGGACGCGCACGTCTCAGAAAATTCGTGGACAGAAATACCAATTCGAATTGAATGAAATCGTACTGTCGACTGAATTCAAGGATTCTGGCTCGTNTAGATAATGGGGATCATATTTTTAGTGAAGTATCTTCTTAAAATAGAGCTGTAAGGATTCTAAAAATATCCAAGTATCGCCAGGGTTTCGTTATACTGCAACAGTTCTTGTACAAAAATTCACATACATTTTACGTATTACAAAACGTAAAATCCTTCTTGTGAGCATCCCTAATCTTTCTGTATTAAAAATAGGACTCAAACTTTGCACGAGACATCCGGAAATGATTAATCGAAGATATTATCAGAGCATAAATTCTTAAATGTCAGTGGCTCGCGTTCGAAAGTGCTACTGGTGGATATAGCCAGTTTTGATACTAGTATTCTACACATATCTCCAAGCATCATAGAGTAAAGATACCGTGGATATCGCGTCTAAGTTTGAACCGGGATAACCGAGGCATGAAAGTTACGATTAGTATAATGAGCATCCGGTACCATTCCGAGGTTCCATTTCCGGGCTGACGTCAAATGCTACAAGCTAAGTATACACGGGGGTATAGCTGGACCTACTGTATAAATACTTGGCATGTAACTTATGTATACGTTATAAAGGATAACTCCACCCACACCACGCCCAGAAGCAAGCGCTCTCGTTTCTCAAGAACCAACCGCCAACATCTCTCCTCTCCTTCTCCTCTTCCTTCGAGAGTTTCTCTCCTCACATTCGAGATTTCTCTCGGAGATATCTCGTCTAGGAGGCGTGGCTTCCTATTTCTACGCTTTCCTGCCCGGGCGACGCCTCGCGTCGCGACGCCGCCGCCGCCGCGACGCTTCGCAAGACGAAGCAGGAAAAGAGGATTTCCAGAGGAGGGATGACCTCGGTAGATTCGCCATCGTGATTCTCCCGACTTTAGTTTTACTTTTAAGGTTTTTTAACAGCGCAAACGAGCCGGAAATACGGTTTCCACCCGGTAACCGGCAGAGCAAATACGCCCGCTTTGATTTAAGTAAAGAGACCTGCACAGTTTTGATTACACTCAACGTAAATCACTCGTCTTACCAAGTTACACGTGACGAGTGATACGCAGACTATACGAATTTCATACATTTCTAAGAAAATTCCTTGTACATAATGTATAAAACAACAGAATTCCAAGAGCCGAATGCATATTTTAATATTTCAATCCTAAGACAAGTATTTGCTTAAACACTTTTTTTGTTTTATAATCGATCTTTATTATGTGAATAATCGACACGCTTTAGGTAAAACCGAGAGGAAGGGTCGAAGCGATGCAGTTCAGTGGGGTGTTTACCCTACGGTTTCCATCCGTAGATCATGATGAGACGTCATGACAATTTCCGTACGAAACTCGTTTTCGCCAAACGTGGTGAATCAAGTGCTGTATGTAGCTGCGAATGCAAGGTATAGGGTTGGGTGCTTCAGCGAACCCGGTGATTTCCGAGGAACGAGTGGCCAAGATTACGGGTCAAATCTAACATTGCTTATGTCCAGATAGCTGGCGAGTCGTGGTGAAATCGTGGCTGCTAAGCAGCAGGGGATCTGACCCGCACTTTCGGCTACTCGTACCGCAGAGATCACCCGGTCCACTGAGGCGATCAGCTTTTCCCCGATTTTCCCTGTACCTCGAATTTGCGACTATGAACGGTACTGGATTGGCCGCGTTTACCTGAAAATGACGGCTCCTACGGAAATCGTGACGACATCTCGTTACAATTTACGGACGGAAATCGTAGTGTGAATACTCCATTGGACAATTTCCCTGACGCGTTGCGCATCGTGGGTATACATATACGCGGGAAACGCACGAGGACATGCGGATTAATATGCACGTTCCGTAACCCCACCTCTTTTCGGCTCCTCGTCCTTTCATATCCCCATCAGCCGTTTGCGCTTCGCACAATACTCGTACAATNGTTCCGTAACCCCACCTCTTTTCGGCTCCTCGTCCTTTCATATCCCCATCGCCCGTTTGCGCTTCGCACAATACTCGTACAATGCNGATTGGCCGCGTTTACCTGAAAATGACGGCTCCTACGGAAATCGTGACGAAATCTCGTTACAATTTACGGACGGAAATCGTAGTGTGAATAATACTCCATTGGACAATTTCCCTAACGCGTTGCGCATCGTGGGTATACATATACGCGGGAAACGCACGAGGACATGCGGATTAATATGCACGTTCCGTAACCCCACCTCTTTTCGGCTCCTCGTCCTTTCATATCCCCATCGCCCGTTTGCGCTTCGCACAATACTCGTACAATGCGCGCGGCGTGGCGCGCTCCCGCGATTGCGATTGCCTACGAATGTCCGGAGACCGGAGCCCGGAGACCGTTTAACAATTTCTGTCACGTTACGAGTCGAATGTTACGTTACGAACGTGGTCGGAGCAAACCTCGCATCCCTTTGCACCCCCGCGCTACCCCTTTTTCTCGTTCTCACGCCCCCGTAAGCGATGGTCAACCCTCCGAATCACGTGTGCACGCGATCACGTATGCATCAATTTCGGAATAGGAATAGGACGCGCACGTCTCAGAAAATTCGTGGACAGAAATACCAATTCGAATTGAATGAAATCGTACTGTCGACTGAATTCAAGGATTCTGGCTCGTTATCAGTATTAGTTGATAACGTTTCGAGTAACGTCGATGGCTAAGATACTGACAAATTTTTTTTAAATAAAATTCAGCCTGGACAGTGTGGAGAGATGTTGTGATTCTGTTGAGTTGGCGTGAAAAACATGTGTAATGTAAGTGACGAGGGTTTGCCATTTGATTCGGTATTTAGTTAACCGTAAAACCTTCGATTGTCATAACTGTTTAACCCGACCGCAGTTATTACGAACGAAAACGAATTATACGACACGTGGTTTAGGTTTGTCACGGGCCCTGATGGTGACAGTTCAATCCGAAGTTCGGTCAGAAATTTCCTCGCCGCAAACCGCACGCGTGATTTCTGCCTCGAACCAATTGCCGACCATCCTTTCCCTCCGCGTTCCTATTTCCTCTTTTTTCAAATTCGGAAATCGCAGCGGAAAACCGAGCCCAAATACGATTACGGAGAATCGATTCCCCAGAAGTAGACTAAATTGCTAAAGTGATTTCTCTCTTTCGAGTAGAAATCCTTGGATAGTCTAATTCCATCGGATCAAAGATTTTCCTTTCATTCCAATGTCGTAGTGGAAAATCAAAGTTAAGTACGATTCAATAAAATCGATTCCCCGGAACTAGACAAAATTACTGAAACACTTTCTTTATTTCAAGAAGAGCTCCTTGAATCGACTAATCGCATCTGATCGAAGATTTCTCTTTAATTCCAAACCTGTAGTGGAAAATCAGAGTCAAGTAGGATTCAACAGAATCAATTCCCGAAGATTAAACAAAATTACTGTAATAATGAATTTATTTATTTGAAGCAGAAATTCTTGAACGGTCTAATTGCATTTGATCGAGCTTCGAAAACGTTNCGCATCTGATCGAAGATTTCTCTTTAATTCCAAACCTGTAGTGGAAAATCAGAGTCAAGTAGGATTCAACAGAATCAATTCCCGAAGATTAAACAAAATTACTGTAATAATGAATTTATTTATTTGAAGCAGAAATTCTTGAACGGTCTAATTGCATTTGATCGAGCTTCGAAAACGTTCAAGAAGGCAATACTAATTTAACCCTTCCCTGCGTGGTTTTGCCTGTCACGTTTTACCAGAAGCCGAGCTCGTCTCTTTGACACGATTCAAAGCGTAGTAACGCGATTAATTAATTAAGGGATTTTTAATCATCTGTCCCTCTTTCGTCTCTCCCTCTTTCCGTTTCGTTCTGGTCACGAGCTGGTGAAAAAATAAATAGTCTCGATGCGCCTCGCGTCCGAGAATTAAATCGCTGATTAAGCTTCTGCTGCGTGTCAAAGTTCCTCTCTTTCTGTTTTTCCTTCCCTCTATCCTCGCGCGTTAAGTACCCACCTTTTTTGTCACCTCGGGTTCTCATCGAAATCAATTGAACAGTCGACTAAACGAATTCCAGTCCTTCTCGCAGTCATTCCAATCTGTAACTGTCCCGCGAGCACAGAAACGGGAGCGGTTTTGAACTTGAAACGATAAAAGATTAGCGCTGATAAGTGGTCCAGCGTTGACTAACAGCTCTCATCGGTAACGCTAACGATAATACCAAAACGGTAGCGAATGGCAGTAAGCGTAGACGTAATGTTAGTGTTAGTGTTAGGGGTTAGGGGTTAGGGCTAGACAGTGACAAAGAGGCGTTGGACCCGGCTGTGATTTCAGAGTTAATTGTCGACGCGGCCATATTTCAAGCGGTAACGTTGTAAATATCCGTGAAGGCGCCATAGTTAAAGGTGGAACGTCTTAACTCCGACGGTAGAGGATTAGTATGGCTTAACCTTTCGTAACCATAAGCCTTCTCCTTTTATCCCTCTTCCTTTCTTTTATTCCTGCCTTTTTTATTTCGAGCTACCGTGTCTTTACAGACGGTGTCACTGAACTTTAACAATATTCTCTCAGCAACTATCTTCTTCTACGTATTTCCCGTGATACCTTCGTTGAACGGACATCTATTCGATCTCCTCCGCTTTCTCTCCATTCAATTTTTAAACAACTGTGTGTAGTTTGTTGTGAGATCGCAAGGTTCGTTATCTAAATACGTCGTGAAACTTAAAGGCTCGGAGTCTTCCTCTTTCCACGGTTCCTATTTTAATTCGTTTTGTTCGAACCTAGTTTGTTGCTCACTTATCGTGTCGGCATCGACTTTGTTCCCAGGATTTGACAATTATTCGATAATTTATCAAAGCGTACAATGGTTCGCGGAACGCGTTTCGTGCAAAAGGAATGTCCCCTATCCCTCGAATCTTTTTCGTGCACAAACGGTGTTCCTTGTAAATCGTCATCAATCTCTTCCCTCAATCCTTCTATATTTCATAATAAGCTGTAATACGTTGATGTAAAAAATGTACTCGTGGACAACAATACTTGAATGTCGTGGACTCTGATAAATTAAGTTGTAAAGACAAAATGCAATGTGTAGGTAATGTCGGAAATAATTGGATCACCGGGTATACTAAGCGGTATGTAAGAAGGTGGTTTGAACAAGGAAAAAGAAAAGGGGAAAAAGGAAACAAACTGTCTCATTGTGTGTTAATAAGTTTCACCGCTTTGCTGTTGCCTCTCTGCAACAACTATGCATTTTATTGCAACGCTACTGAATTGCAAAAAATGATGAAATACTCAAAGATGTTTCAAAACATACGTCTGTCCACATTACGCGCTAACATTATAATAAAAAAAAAGGTAAAGACCCTCGGGCTCCATCGAATATTCAGAGTTCTTGAATAAAACATTTTTCATACAAATTCTTCAATTAAAGTACTAATTCTAAAATCTCAAACGTGATTTAATGTGAAACCGTTTTTGA
The DNA here is from genome assembly GCA_019453355.1 of Ceratina japonica. Taxonomy (NCBI): domain Eukaryota; kingdom Metazoa; phylum Arthropoda; class Insecta; order Hymenoptera; family Apidae; genus Ceratina; species Ceratina japonica. The sequence continues at coordinate 156,831 of SMSR01015920.1, read as the reverse complement.
TTATGGCTGTTAAGAATCCGGCGATGCGAGGGTTTGATGCCGAGGGTGCATCTGCATCGTACCGTAGAGATGCTCGAGTTTACTCGAAGAATTTTTCGAGGGCTTCCGGTGCCGAGGATTTTCGAGCTTCCGAAACGGAAAACACATAAACGGCGCGCGAGCAAAAGCCTGGGATCCAGGTGGTGTTTCGATCTCTCGACATTCTTACGCGTAAACAAGTCATAACGAGCGTTAACTCTGTTATATCCGCTTTGACGGACGTTTAGTTACATTTTCGAAACAGTACGACGCCGAAATTCCGTGAGAGATAACAAGATTTTTCGTGAAAATGAAAATAATTGCATAATTATTCGCGTTGTCACACCCTTGTTAGTTAGACGTATGTTATAGTAAATAGAGATATAGTAGTCGTGTTAAAGGGATCTAAAGCTTCCATTTCCCGAGAGAGGATCAATTCACGGGGAATAGCAAATTACTTGAAAATTCGCGTCCAATTTTCAGCAGATTAGGACGCCGTTCTCTTTCTCTGGCGTGGGTACAACCACATATTGGATCATATCGTATCTCCTCGCACACCATGAATAATGCATCCGACTGTGAGAAGGTCTACCGTCCTTCCTCAGCTTCAGCTATACTCTCCTTCCCTCTTGCATTCTTCTTCTCGTTTCGGTTCTTAATTCTTCTTCTTCTCCTCCTTCTCGCTCGCTCGCTCCGCTCCTACCTTCTTCGCGTATAATAATGCCCGAGACTCGAAATCTCTTCTTCGTAATTAAACCTGCCATATATTTTACTTTAATCGAGGAGATCGGCTACCGCTCGCGATTTATCACGCCTTCTCTTTCCTTTTTGGGTATGCTTCTTCTTATTTCAAGCTTATTCGCACCTCGTCCCGTTTTCGAGATTACACACTCGGAAATATAATCTTCATTACGCGTGCGTGTGCAAACTCTGGCCGCGTTTCAAAAAACCATGAAGACTATTACGAAATCACGCTATAAATACGTATCATAGAAATCCCACGCTGGATCGCGTTTTATTATAAAAAGAGCTTGTTATCAGAAGCGAATGTCCTGATAATTCGTCTCGTTTTCCCGATCCCTGGAAATCTGGTCAGACATTCGAGAAGAGTGTAGCTAGCAGCCCTCTTAAATTAATTACAGAGAATGGATGAGGGAAAGGAAAAGATCCTCTCGCGTTCGGTTCCCCTACTAAACCAACTAAAGCGAATGCCAAAGCGGTGAAGAGATTCTAAAAGAGCAAAGGAGAGTCGGAAAGGGCGACGGGGGTTGTATACACGTACTTAGTATGTTCGAGCGAGTGTTTGATAGCCGGCAATTCTCGTTAAACCTGAAAAAAAACCACTGCTCGTCCTCGTTTAACGTTCAAGTAACTAAACTGTGGTTTTCAGCGCTCTTGAACCCTAACCCTCCGTTAAGGACATTTTTATCATAGGATTTTAGACGCGGAGCAATCAGCTCCTCTTTGCGTGTTATTATTATTCGCTGACTTATTCGGTTGACGTGTTGAGTTAATCGGATCGATTGTACATCTTGTTAAATTTTTGTGAGAACGCGCGAGGGTAGCCGGAGGGGAAAATATTTATGTATCTCGGCGAGTGCAGAATCGGTGGCAAAAGTGGAATGTGGCAATCCGGTAGCCCTTAAATCGGCCTGTCACGGTCTCTCGAAGGATAAATCTTGGATTACCACGCGCTACGCTCCCCTTTCTCTTCGTTCGCTCCTTCCAAGTGTCTCTCGTCCTTCTTTTTCTCCTCTTTCCGACGTCCTCCTTGTCCCTTTTCGGTAACACCGGCTTAACGCTCGGAACTACCGTGTAAAGTGTAAACCGTCTCCCCTTCTACATATATCTTTTCTTATTTCCATTCGGGCGATTGATTAAATTTAATTTCCCGGTTAACTCGGTCCTCGCGCTTCAATATTTCGTTTTATTACGCTCTCATTAAATCAATCGAATCCCCGCGATTGAAATAGTTATTTTTGTTTCTGCCTCCAGTTTTATTTTCTCGCCTCCCGTTCGGAGTTAAAAAGGGGTGTAGAAGCAGGATTTGCAGTAGCAGGGAGGATGCAGGGCGAACAGGATAAAACAGGTAGTCGGTATTATTCGGGACTTACGCTGCTTATGTAGGATTATAGGCGTTAGTCATTCCGCCCCGGCTATACCACGATTTCAGAAACACCCTGTATATACGTGATCTCCTAATTTTATCAGAATTATTCCTGCGCCGCTGATAAAGGCTTTTTTCGATTATTTTTCGATCGCTCAGTAATTAACACCGGCCGGGAGAATTAGTAACCATTTAATCGCAACAAATGACACAAGAAATCCGTTTTGAGGGATAATAATATTGGTAACCACACGGTATGCAACATGGTTTCTCTCCTCTCGGATTACCTACGTACGTGTTTCCACTCTTCTCACGATCCATACACTTCGGCTCTACGCTTCCAGTAGTTTGTTATACGTAAATGCTGAAAGTAACACGAGTTGGATAAGAGTAATTCGATCTATCGAATCTAGAGACTATGTATGTGTTTATATTCTTTTGCAAAAGCGATACACTGGTTTGAGTGTCAATTACTATTTTCTATAGTTTTCCTCCTTATGCGGATCGTGAGACCGATCCGATTATTCGGGTCCAATCGTTGAAACCAGAGCAACGGAATGCCTTCGCGGAGACCGCGGGTATGATAGTATAAAATAAAGCAAGAAAAGGGAGCGTAATTTATTTAATTATACCGAATTCACGCGTGTTCCCCTCGTTTTCTCACGGTTAGGAACAATAAGGACATTCATTCGTTTCGACAACGCGGCCTCTCTTAAGTCTTAATCGTTTGCCACCGGAATCCACGTTTTATGCAAAACAGCCTCTTTTATGTGTCTCGCTCTGCTCCCAGTTTACGTTTTCCTCGGGCATAGCTACTTTCTTTTACAAGCCTCGAGACTTATTCGAGTGCCAACCGATCGATCTGGAAATAGTTCGAATGCAATTTCCAATCTTTACGATATTGGCAAATATTTCCCATTTTTCTAACAAATAAATTGTGGTCTTCAATTTATTTAGTTTTATGAGGAGAGTAAGGAAACGCGTGAGTCGCGTAAATGGTAACGGGTTTACTTGGAGATATTAAGTTATTGGATGATAATGAAAGTCGTTGAAATTACTTGATAATTGAAGTTATATCGAAACTGATTTTCACGGTAACAGCCGTGGCGCGTCGCGCCGTCGCGAATCGCGATGTATCGATTGTGGCAAGACTAATGGCCACCGTGGTTAACCGTATTGTCCACGCAATTTCAAATACATAGTAATAGGGATGATAAATAATTCCGGAATCGTCTGCTTCAATATTTGTTTAACGATCCGATACAATCTTTGCCTAATTCTCGTTACATTTTGCGACGAGACGCGTTTACTGAACAGAGTTGGAATATAACGTCCATTAGTATAATTTGAAGTGTTCTTGTCACGCGAGACTTCAGTCCTAACTGTTGAGACAATTTTGACACCTATTTAAAATTGTACAGGTGCGTAAACGCCATATAATACCACTCCAGTTTTCTGATATTAGGTTACACAAGAAAGGATATAAGATTAGAACTAGGCAGTATTAAATCCATACGTGTTGACATGAAGTCGTTGAAATTTTATACATCAGTCGGAGTATCGAATCTAATATAGTATATTTCACTTGAAAAAGGTAAAAATGTTAGCGGATTACCTCTTCGGGAAATATTAAGAAGAGGTCTGGTTTCTTTATTAATTTTACAACTTTCTCATAAAGCGACGGTATTCCATGCTCTCGCGCATAGTTTTTCATATAATAAATATAAACCCCGTTCACCCTAACTTTCTCATTCTTCCTTCTTCTATCCTTAAATTCGCTGGCCTGTACGTCTCTATCCTTTCTTCTTGACGGTGAACACTCCGGTCAGTCAGTTTTCTTTACGTAACAAGCTTTTTCATACAAATTCCTCAAATTTTTTCCCTCCCCCTCGTAAAAACTTTTACCAACTGACCAAGAATCGAGGGGTTTTTTTTTGCCCCGGAAGATGGTTTGTTGCACGAAAAAGATTCTCAGGGCGTTCAAGTTTCAACGGTGGTTGATATTTCATACAGATCGGTGCAATGGGGTAACCCCTTTTCGAGATAACTTTACCTATATTGTTTACGTATTGTCACTGCTTATACAGAGTATCCCATGGATACATATATACACATGTGTGCACACATGTACACGGTGTCCCACCGGAACCAATGTAAATAGCACATTACTTTCGTTATTCCAAAAATGATTCAAGCAGAAAATATACGTAATATGCATACTATTACGATAAGATAAACGATGCGAATTTCGTGTGTACCACCGTTCACGCACTACTTAAATCATATAACGCTTATTCGAACGTTATCGAGATATAGTGATACTCCAGAAATCCCAGCGTTATTTACGTCGGTTTAAACGGCGATAATTGCATGTATACCTTGTAATTGAGCACTCCGTATAAAACAGTGGACTTACGGTTTTGCATCCGGTAATTAATATAAAGTATCCTTGAAATTACATTACACGGTTCGGCTTAAAACTGGTGATGTAATAAAAAGGTGACTGCATTTCTGTGCCAGTTTAACCTTAACGCTCAGCCCTTTGCTTTACGTAGGGCAAGGGTTAACGAGTATTGAATAACAAGACTAGTAAAAATAGATTGTAGAGTTTCGTTCGGAGCGCGCGGGTTTCTGTACAGGGTGTCGGAGCGGGTAACCGAGAAACTTAACAGCGCAAACAAGCTGAGAAGCCGAAGAGCATGGTCTCGATGAATTATTCAAGGTTCTTGATCCGGTCTGCCGTATAAACCGACAGACGAATTCTCCATTCTCTGCTCTTTCCATCTTCTCCTCAGTTTTCTCCCCCCTCCCCTTTCCGTGTTCTGATAGTTTAGTATAGCTCGCTGTACACTTTTTGCGCAGTACGTCGCCGTCCAGATTGAGATCGCAGGATCGACGGTCACCTGTCGCGAAAAGATAAAACGATGCCCGCCGGTTTTTGCGAGCCGCGTTTCACCGATCTTCCCCCTTATCCACCGTTTGATCTTTCGTTCGCCGATAATCGGTCGCGGGCATAAACGAAATCGATTTAGATGATACGATAATATCGATTGCGCACGTGGCACGCGGTCTATTACCAAAGACTCCCCTTTATTATGCAACGAAACAACCCCACGCGCACGAACGGAATTCATATCTACCGGATTAATACTGCAATTATTATGCTTTTGAGTATTCGTTTGTTAATAATGCACACTTAACTGCAGTTATTACTTCCTTTGACGCAGTTGCATTCGCGTCATATTAATATGTGCACGAGATAGTAATAGAAACGGCACGTGCAATTATAATACGCCACCCTTTTTACGTTAAGGTCACATTAGCAATTGATGCGGCGGCTTGTAACGCTCACGTGGAATTGAATTTTTCAAATCCCTTTGATATGCAGCTGCTTCCTCATTTTCCTTTTAGCTTCCTCATTCTGCATCTTGGCTCTCTTTTTTCAATTTTCGACTTTGGGACGTTGCAAGCTGATTAAGCCACCCTATATACAATTAGGCTGAGAAAGGAACCTCAANTGCCAGTTTAACCTTAACGCTCAGCCCTTTGCTTTACGTAGGGCAAGGGTTAACGAGTATTGAATAACAAGACTAGTAAAAATAGATTGTAGAGTTTCGTTCGGATCGCGCGGGTTTCTGTACAGGGTGTCGGAGCGGGTAACCGAGAAACTTAACAGCGCAAACAAGCTGAGAAGCCGAAGAGCATGGTCTCGATGAATTATTCAAGGTTCTTGATCCGGTCTGCCGTATAAACCGACAGACGNGGTTTGTTGCACGAAAAAGATTCTCAGGGCGTTCAAGTTTCAACGGTGGTTGATATTTCATACAGATCGGTGCAATGGGGTAACCCCTTTTCGAGATAACTTTACCTATATTGTTTACGTATTGTCACTGCTTATACAGAGTATCCCATGGATACATATATACACATGTGTGCACACATGTACACGGTGTCCCACCGGAACCAATGTAAATAGCACATTACTTTCGTTATTCCAAAAATGATTCAAGCAGAAAATATACGTAATATGCATACTATTACGATAAGATAAACGATGCGAATTTCGTGTGTACCACCGTTCACGCACTACTTAAATCATATAACGCTTATTCGAACGTTATCGAGATATAGTGATACTCCAGAAATCCCAGCGTTATTTACGTCGGTTTAAACGGCGATAATTGCATGTATACCTTGTAATTGAGCACTCCGTATAAAACAGTGGACTTACGGTTTTGCATCCGGTAATTAATATAAAGTATCCTTGAAATTACATTACACGGTTCGGCTTAAAACTGGTGATGTAATAAAAAGGTGACTGCATTTCTGTGCCAGTTTAACCTTAACGCTCAGCCCTTTGCTTTACGTAGGGCAAGGGTTAACGAGTATTGAATAACAAGACTAGTAAAAATAGATTGTAGAGTTTCGTTCGGAGCGCGCGGGTTTCTGTACAGGGTGTCGGAGCGGGTAACCGAGAAACTTAACAGCGCAAACAAGCTGAGAAGCCGAAGAGCATGGTCTCGATGAATTATTCAAGGTTCTTGATCCGGTCTGCCGTATAAACCGACAGACGAATTCTCCATTCTCTGCTCTTTCCATCTTCTCCTCAGTTTTCTCCCCCCTCCCCTTTCCGTGTTCTGATAGTTTAGTATAGCTCGCTGTACACTTTTTGCGCAGTACGTCGCCGTCCAGATTGAGATCGCAGGATCGACGGTCACCTGTCGCGAAAAGATAAAACGATGCCCGCCGGTTTTTGCGAGCCGCGTTTCACCGATCTTCCCCCTTATCCACCGTTTGATCTTTCGTTCGCCGATAATCGGTCGCGGGCATAAACGAAATCGATTTAGATGATACGATAATATCGATTGCGCACGTGGCACGCGGTCTATTACCAAAGACTCCCCTTTATTATGCAACGAAACAACCCCACGCGCACGAACGGAATTCATATCTACCGGATTAATACTGCAATTATTATGCTTTTGAGTATTCGTTTGTTAATAATGCACACTTAACTGCAGTTATTACTTCCTTTGACGCAGTTCCATTCGCGTCATATTAATATGTGCACGAGATAGTAATAGAAACGGCACGTGCAATTATAATACGCCTCCCTTTTTACGTTAAGGTCACATTAGCAATTGATGCGGCGGCTTGTAACGCTCACGTGGAATTGAATTTTTCAAATCCCTTTGATATGCAGCTGCTTCCTCATTTTCCTTTTAGCTTCCTCATTCTGCATCTTGGCTCTCTTTTTTCAATTTTCGACTTTGGGACGTTGCAAGCTGATTAAGCCACCCTATATACAATTAGGCTGAGAAAGGAACCTCAAAGACGACGCCTAACTCCCTTTCTCTTCACCCGTGTTAAACGAACGTTTTCCGGTTGCTTTACCATCGAGAAAAGAATCTTCCCTTTGAGAGCTTAACAAATTTTCCTTGACCTCCCTTAACCCAATTCGGCCAAAGAATATTTATTTCGCGCAAGAGAAGCTTTCTTAACTCTCCTTCTTAATTAGTAATCAATTCAAGCAATGGGTACAGCGTTTTCGGGTCCACGGGTCTCATATTATGATATTATACTTGTATAAAACTTGTTCAATTGTAGTCATGAAATTCGTTTTCACGTATCGTAGTCCCACGTCAATTTGAGAAACGACAATTGCGTTGGGTCCACGGGCCCCACAATAAGAATCGTTAATTCATGATCATTGTACTTGTATAATATACATAGCACCGTAGTTTTAATTCTAATTGTAACTGTAACTGTAACTGTAATTAATCGTTTTGCTAATGATGGTGATCATGGTTCTAGTGGGGCCCGTGTTTGGGGGCCGATGCGCCGCGGAAGCGTTAGGCTTAGGCCTTGGATTGGCCTATAGATTCGCACTGCCCCCGGGACTCGCTGCCAAGTGCTGCCTTGAGCAAGGTAGGCACCAATCACCCACCTCTACTAATTAAATACTCATTAATCGACCCGGCACCTTTCGACTAATTACTACCAACGGAACGATCAGGCTTCACGTTTTCCTCGACCAAACTTTATAAATTCCCGATAGAATTGGTTAAAAATGTTATTTAGAAAAGATTTTTACCCGTTTTCAAAAACGAGGATGAGGGAGACATCAACAGCGAGGCTTGACTGAGGGTATTTTTTTTTCGATCTTCTCTATCTTCCTTCTTTGTGCCATTTTGTTACCGAAACGACGTTCTCACGCTGGAGGGGGAAGATATCATTTTTCATAAACGTGGCGTAAGCGGTCGTTCCACGTGATTGCATGGATGTATCCAGTAGGATGTAGAACGTAGAACACGAGATATTACTTAAGACCGAGAGGGTAATTTTCTCGATCCTATTTATTACATCTCGTTACTCGGCCCCCCTCTTCGCTTGCTTCTTCTAAAAAGATATTTATATGAAGTGCGAAATGAAATTCCGGTATCCAACAGACGTACGCCTACTGCGTCTGGCGTAAATTGATCTTTTTACCAAATTTTGCATTGCATTTTATCGTGGACAGGTTCTTGCGGCGGTACTGCCGAAATAAATGGAACGAGACAGATTACCGGCGATACATATGTACGTGCGCATCCTTTAATCGATACACGTTGATACTAATTAATTCGCAATCGAGTGTCGCTGCGAAATATTCATTTTAACGCGTAATAAACAAATATGCGTATCCATAATGCATCGCGTCAAAAGGAAAAAAAATCGTACATGTATAAAAAGTAATTACGCGTAAATAAAAGCGACGGGTTCGGATTAATTTCAATTGTCGTTCACGGTGTTACGGGAATTTATAGAAAAATAAATAAAATATAAAAAGTGACAACAATTTACGAAATATTTTACGCGATGATACGTGCGGCCGCCCGTTTAAAATGAAACACGACTCGTTGAAATATTTATTTTTTATAAAACTACGACGTTTAAAATATTGTATCGTTCGAGTGCGGTGAAGAGAGAAGAATATAAATCGAATCATCGATATTATTAGCCAGACAGTTGTGCATAAAAACTGAATGCCATCATCCTGTTAAAAAAATAATATAAACAGCTTAGCCTCGATGCGTTTCTGTACATTTTTAATATCAATATTCGTTCGTGTCTCGATTAAAATATTTTTCACATGAACATGTCATCGGGGTCTTAAGGAGAGAAAATGAACGGTGAAGATATTTCTCTACAGTGATTTCCGTCGCGTTATGTTTGGGGGTAGGATCGTTAAGGGTTGTAAGAAGGGTAAGGGTGTAAGAATAAGGGTCGCTCCTTATTACCACTTTATCCGCAATTAACATTTATGGACGCCTCGAAAAACTAATTAAATATTCTATAAGACATCCTCAGTCGTCTTAAGTGCAAGAAGAGCAATAAATTAAAAGATAAGAGAAATAATATACAAGATGAATTCTGACGATCGTGCTGGCCCTGTATTTATCATCTTAGAGAAAATCAAATCAGAGTCTGAATAAATATTCTCTATACAATAAAAATGTGTACAAAAAGATATTCTTAAGTATAAAAATGAGCTTATATGTCAGCTCCTTATCAGTCAAAGTCTAACATAATCAATGTAACCCTTTACTTCAGATATTATCGTCCTGATGAATTTCAGATTTCGTTGTAGTTTGAAAAAACTGTTTAGAGTCTGGCTGGGGGTGTGAAGAAATAAAAAAGAGCTGAGAAAAAAATCAGTGACGATCTTTGGCGACTTAAAAGAGCGTTGAGGGTGGTCCAAGAGAAAGGTGGGGGGATGGGAAAGGCAGAAAGAACGGAATTTAATTAAGTAAAATTACTGTCGCGCGAATAGAACAGGCGACGAAGCACACTGGGTCGAGGGGGGAAAGGGGGGTGTCGAGTAGAAATTGGGGGCGGTTAGTGGGGGTTCAGGGACGAAAAAGAGGATAAAAGGTGGAAAAGGAGAGGGTAGAAGAGTGCGAGAGGGGAAAAGGAGTGTAACAGCGGGCGAGGGGGGAATTGAGGGTGGTTAGGGACGCGCAGGGGGACAAGCTGGCTGAGAAGGTGCCGACGGAGTTCAGAGCTGGCTGCGAAATCGGTGTAACGATCTCATTCCCTGATAAAGAAAGCATACAAGTTATAAAAAACAAACAAAATATTCCAAGAATCTGATTGATTGTATGATGAAATAAATTCATTGTAGCACGCATATGTGTGTCCTGCAATAGTTAGGAAATAAAGAACAGAGATCTCCAAAGGGAAAACGTCAGGATGGTCGTAACGCAAGAGGCGGCAGTTACAAAGCTTTGATGGATATTACAGAGTACTCGAAAAGGAAAAAAGAACGTTAAAGCTGGTCGTATACGTTTGACGATCTAATTTTTCGACATTCAGAGTTTAAAGTTAATAAAATCGCAATTTTTCCGGCTGGCTAAACCTTCTTCGTCCCAGCATAGTGTAATTTCAACAACATTTTGCATTTAATGGTCAGTTAAGCCGAGAGGTGCAATAATATCGCAAATTACAAGAGCGAATATTGTCTTTTAATGTCTCCATGACCAATTTTGGTTAGAAGTTACTATTAGCATTTTCTTGGCGCAGAACACTATGTTTTAGTACATTACTTGTAATTTCATGAAGCTCCCCATGTTCTCACGGTACAGATTTTAATCCCTTTCCCTGTATTCGATCATGTTTTTATTACCTTCTAGATAAAGCTTTGATTGGTGCTCCGCATTATACTATATTTACGGATTTCGTATTTTACATTTTATGTTTGGCATGGTTTATTGGATTTTTATATCCCACGCTGTACATTACGTTTGATATTTCGTAGTTTTCAATGAATCACGGCTGGTTGTAACGCGGACATTCGAAAAATGAAATCGGAATTATTCCGCGAAAATTACACGCGTTACAAGAGGTCGACCGTCGGGCAGATAGGTAGATAGCAAACAGTAGGTATCAGGCTTTTGTAAAATCGTAAAATTTGCCGATCGGAATTCGAGAACGCGTTGCAACTCAGCACAAGCATAAATTCATATTTTATCGCCGGAATAATGCATTATGCATATTCCCTCTGCCCTCTACCCTCGTCTCTCCATCGCATTGCATATTTTAACTCGGTTACGAAGTTTTTGCTCTGCTGCATCTCGGCAACACATTTAAATGAACCGCGGTTTTGCTGTGCAACGAGTTTTTAATCGAGAATGCTACATTCAGCTTTTATCCGTGTAAATGAGAAAGATTATTCAACGTTTCCCCACCTGCCTCCCATTTTTCCAATGTCCTCGGATTGAAAGATTTCCGTGAATTTCCTCTCTTGGTGCGTGTGCCATCCTTTAAAATATCAACTTCACATTTCGCAAATATTTGCCCCGCGTATTCATGATAATCTGGAATTAATCATAGTTCCTCTCAATAAATGCGGAAGGGATGCGAAGATACCTGAGTTTCTCAATAACCTTCCAGAGCTAATTAAGTCCTCCAAGAATTAATTAAAGTCTCCAAGAAAATCGAGAAATGAGAAGGGCTATTCTTAATCGTAAAATTATTCACTACATAATTAAGTGTCTTAATCTTTATTAAAATGTCGAATCATTTCACTTTCTATTATTTTTGTAAAACAATCTATTACCAGTTTGTGAAGATTGATTAACATTGAAGATCTCATGGGACGATCTCGGTTTAGATCAAATTGGAAAATAAGTGAATCGTGCGTTTTACAATTTCCTATGATCTACTAAATTCCAATGTAACTTGTTCGGTGATCGATAATAAAAGGAGTGGCTACCACTGCGTAACTTTTTGAAATATGCAGTGAAAATGTTTTTTGTTTGCTCTGTTCGAGACTGAAATTCTCATCGATCGAAAACATATTTCAATATCCGTTCTGCTTTCGGCAAATATACGTTTTCAATATCCATTTCCATTGCCTTCGACCCTCATTTTTTCGGAATAGCTCTTTTTTTTACAATTCGTTATCAAGTACACAAGAGGCACGCGCAGGTTTGTATGATTGAAAACAAACAATAATGCGTTTTTCATTATGTGGGAGTAATTGATTAATTTAATTGGTACACAAATTATAAAGTATAAGTCCTATTATAATAACTTCAAACTTGATCAATGGGAGAAAAAAAGAACCGTCCACTTTCTTAAATCAAAGATTAGGGTAGTTCCTCGAATTTATCATTTCTAAAAATTTTATTGGAACTTTGCGGATAGAATCATGGCATGAACGAATTAATTCAAACCCTGTAAGGCCGAAATACTTTAATTAGCCAGTGTATTTACAAACGTACTCATACATATGCCAGCGCAAGCAGAAGCATAATCGCGATTCCTATACGTTACTATTTGTCACTACCTCGTATCAGAGCGGTGGCAAGGGTGGGTGGAATCCAGGATAGGGGTTGGATTCCCCGATAGAGTACACATTCACTGACAACGTGTGAAACACCCTAACGGCGCAACTATACCAGAAATCCTTGTAATCCCTCGTCACATACGATAAGCGCCACCGATAACGCGTTCTCGTCCCTTAAAAGGGGTGGAGCGGTCCCCATTCGGCTCTTAAAATGTGGACGGGGGTGTTGAATTTTCACCGATTTTCTTTAAACTCGAAATCTCGCGAAAGAGGAAAGGAAATAGGAATTGTTGCGCGGCCCGAGATAGGGCTGACGGATGGGGACGGATTTTGGGGGATGATTCCAGGCTGTTTAGAGATTTTCGACGAGATAAGGATGTACACGCGTGCAGTTTAATTTAGGAGCGTTACGCGAATATTTCACCGTGGTTTAGTCCAGCTTTTCGCGTTTATTCTTACGGAGAAGGATGAAGAAATATTAACAGAACTGATAGCGTTAAGAGTTTAGCTAATCCGACGATTAAATCAGATCTGATAATACTATCGTACTTCTGTATACGTCAATTATAGTAACAGTATTTAGGAAAAAATAAACAACTTTATTTCTGCGCAATATCTGCTACCCCTTTCCCAAGTGTTATTTCTTTATTAAAGCGTTAAGTTATTTATAGCCGACGTCTTATTGTCGCCACGAGAGATCCTTTCTCTCGTCGTAGTGACAGTATAAAATGGTGTGGCAAAAAAATCTAATGAAATATATAGGAACGAGAATTTCGGTCCCGTGAAACCTCTAACTAGTCGTCGCCGGTGATGGACGAGGAACAAATTAATAAATCCTGTATGACTTTTCGTTTCTCTGGTTTCCCTGATTTCTTTATGGCTTTTCCCCACAATATGTGCGTATACGTGCGCAAACTGTGTACCGCGGCAATATGGAAGATCATATGTCATGCAGAAGCAAGAGGGTGGGTTCGTACACGCGAACACAAAAGCGCGTTAAACGGAGAGAATCGAAGCGAAATCGCGATGGAAAGCGAGAAAGCGAGAGAAAGCAAGGAAGATAGGCGCAGCGCGCGTACACACACGTGCGCCCGCTCCGCGTAATCTGTTTCTCTCTCTTCGCGTACGTACGTGAATACGTGCCACGGTGAAAACGGGAAGTCAGTGAACGTCAGCCGAGGAACACCTTACCGCCGACGCCAAGCGACACGCAGATTAAACCGAACGAAACCATACGGTATAACAAATACCTTGCGCGTTCGATATATACGCGGCGCAAGATTAACATTGAAATCAAATGTAACATGAATCAGTGTTGTAACGCGGGTATCGCGTGCTATAATTCAAGATTATGACGCCCTTATGCATCATGCCCGGTTTACGAGCTGCATGATCTTTTCCTGTGCGTATTAATTTTGGCATCCTAACCGGAAGTGATAATACCGATGATACGTTTCGGCGAGTGTACCGACACGATTCAGTAGGAAGAAGCGTGTAACGCTCGGCTACGTTTGTTTGCACGCGAACGGACCGATGTACACACGCTGTTATATGGATGAATGTGTATGCGGATGCGAAAGTGTTGGCGAGGGCGTGTGGGAGTGCTTGCGGCTTATTAATCCGAGGGCGAAACGATAAAGCGGCTGGTCACGCGACAGCTACAGTAGTACTTCATACACGTATACACACTTAGTACAAGTACCGCCTCACTCCCTTTACCTTTCATTTTAATCTCCGTGTTCACTGATAAAACCAACAAGAGTCAACATTTCGTTAGAAAACGCCTGTAAACATCTGTAAGACTCAATGGAAACCTAGCTCGACTTCCGTAATCATTGTAAGCCTGTTTTTTAATGATTAAATATTCCAAGAAGGTTCACCGCCGGTTTTTCTGATCGGATCGTCGATCTTCGGATAGAATCGTCGGATAGAAAGTTATGGCTGTGACGCAAATGCTTCGACGCTAAAATTTGACCATTCGAGAGGTTAAACTGGCACAGAAGGGAAGCATCGGGCGTTATCATCGTCACCTGTTACCTGGGTCCGCGGCCATTACCGATAAATTGACAGCCAAACACGGGATTGATTTTACCACCGCAAAACTCGGTTTCTCTGCGGCTTTCTCCCTCCCTCTCTTTCGCCCAACCACCCACGCGCTTATAAACGTTTCACCGTAACCGTTTCGAGAGCTCGATGTAATAAATCGATGTAAACGCGATAGAATCCGACGACGGTAAACGAGACCGGAAGATGAATCGTTTTCGAAAAAGTTCAACCCGCGCCGAGCGAGAACCCATCCCCTGCGGTCAGCAGCCATTCCGTAATGCGACATAAGTATACTAAATAGTAAAGTAGGCGAAACGCCTCTTTACACTCTTTCGCAGTAGTTCACTGACACGTAGGATAGCAATTCATTTTTCGAGCCAATAAAAATTGTAGACGCAATACACGTCACGTTACGTTTATAAGACTAATATGAAATAATAGGGGTTGAATACTACAATTCACCCCGTCCCACTGCCAAAAATATCTTTCTTGACTCCAACGAGCATTCCCATGCTCGCAGTCGTATTCGCGGTATTATCAGCTCGGAATGTCCCCGTAATAAATGGCACGGAGTCACCCACCCACCATAGTTCCCCCCCTGGTCCCCCCTCTGTACCACCCCTAAAACGCAGTGTCCGCGGACGCGCAAACAACCCCGGACCCGTCCCACCTCTCCCTAGACCGCGCGGTTCACCCTTATATTGTCGGGGCGAACAAAGAGTCTCGCGGCACGGATGACTTGTGCTATGCGCTTTATACGCCAAAACCAACCCCCTTATATCTATCAAAAACCGCCTCACCGCCACCCCCCTCCGTTTCTTTCCGGCCGGCAGAAATTGCTGCGCAGATCTTCGCGAATTTTTCAGATCAAACGATACCCGTAATTGAAGTGGAAACTTCTATTTGGCGTAATTAAACCCGACTCGAGCCACGCACAAATCATTCGCTCGCTTTGAGATTAGCAAAAATTGGTCGGATGACCGTACGCACCCCGTTCTCAGGCCGAGAATTTCAATACGAAATTGGGAATATCCCGTCGCACACAAATCACGCAGATTATTTATAGTAAGATTTACTGTAGGCATATCCCTCGACTCCATAACGCAGTGGGTCGCCGTAATTTATACGGATGTAAATACCCATCGACCCACGCGTTTCCTTTCATTTCGGAAACTCTTAGCCCACTCTTCGATGAATCACAAAGAATATTCCGGGAATCCAGAAGACGCAATATCGGTCGGTGTTATATGACAACGGGACCCGTAGTTTAGCGAGGTGCGTGGGGCTGAGATTTCCCATTGGTCACCCCCGCAGCCCGGCGTAAGGGTACAGCGTGTGGTAGCGTTGGTCTGGTACGTGTATCGCAACGCACGGTACACCCATCAATCACCGGTATTTTAATATCGGCCACAATAACACCGTGTTTCATGGTGCCGCGACAAACCACCCCCGCGACCCTTCGACCGCCGGTTTTTACGGGGAATTATTTTAATTCGCTCGACCGTTTCCCGCTGGAGGACCGGGCGGTAACGGCGGCTATAGGAAAGTCGTTCGAAACCCGAAATTAGAACACCTAATCGCGCGGCTAATTGCGCTTCCGCAATTTGCGGCCGCGCGGCCTCTTTCCGAAATTCATCAACTAAACCGAACGTCCCTCATTTTTTCATCAAGGAAACGATTTACGGTCGGGCGAATTTGGTTTTCATTTTTCCGGAACGAAAATAATATAAACATCGATAGAAACGCGATGCATGGGTATCATCGATTCTTTTGTAATCTATATACGCATTACAAGGGTGTATTTTCATTCGTATTTTCATTTTTATTTGAAAACTGTTGAGGGTCGCTTTCACAGTGTATAAGCGCTCTTATATACCCTATGTATTGGATATACAACATATAAGTACTTCTACATGCACTCTGTACATATAGTGTAGTTTACAATAGGTAAAGTCGTGTGCGTGTACGGGCTTTCACAAGAATGAAAATGATGAAAATTTTTGCTTGGTAATTCACGTGCCAGTCCCGTTTGCCTCGTGACTTGTTTACGCTCATATCGAGAGGATTATTTTTGATAAAAAAAAAGCGGCCGTATTGGGATTGTTAACTGTCTAACTATTATGTAACTGCGAGGATTATGCAATATCGCGTGCCTACGATGGACCTGTAAATTGCCTTTTCTCATCTGATGCGTGTACGTGATAACAAAAGAATTGTTAATCGTAGAATCTGGGGACCGCGTCACCCATTAGCAGAGGGTAACGCGGTAAACGGAAACGTGGTGTGATCCGCGTTAACGATGTTTCTCTTTGATTCAGCCGTTAGTATCGAAAAGTAATCTTCGATATCACGGCCGCTGTCAACGTTCTCGCTAGATATGTATTATTCCGCGTGCGATTATCGCTTTTCGGCCGTATCGGTTCTATCGAATTTTCGAGGCAAAGGGCAGCGATCCTACTTTTGCGACAGCTTTCGTTCCGATCGGCGAAACGTAATCCGACAACAGGTTCAATTACAGAAGCTTGAAAACAGATATTCAATTCACAAGGTTATTCGGTTATAATTATGGCTCGTCCGCGTAATTTCTTTCCCTGATCACGTTCAAAATGGATTTTTATAATTAATGAATAATTCTTCGGGTAGAATACGAAACTTCTGAAAAATCGATATTAAAAATAATCTTTATAAAATCGTTTATACAGGATTTATTACGTTTTTGATTGAATCTAGTTAACTTCACGAGGTATATTTTTCCTTCCGCTCGACATGTACAAATATGTATATTTCTATTCTCCAGCGATATCTTTCTTTATTTTTAACTCTTTTTAACCCACGTTAATCGAACGAGAAATTCAGTTCCGCGATTCCTGTTCCGCAACCATCGGATTACTTCGGCAGGAATATCAATTTTATTGAACTCCTCGCTCCGTCCCGAGGAATACGTACATTTGTTATTAATTAATAAATACCGGTGGTCGCGCGTACGCACAGAGATATCCGATTTAAAAGCGACCCCTTTCATCCTCGCCTCCATCCCTGCGCCATTCGTACAACCCCTACCCAAATTACGTATACAGGGTGTATGATCATTTACGAATCATCATTATGACTTTACAATTCCTACGAATCAAACAGAATTCTAGCTAAATCACAAATCTATGTACAGATATATATACAGAGAAATGATTTCTTTTATAGAAATGTAAATATTTTTCTTCGTAAATAAAATGTCAAATAGAATAGTTTTTTCCCAATGTTTTTATATGTGTGTATATAAAAACATGATACCCTGTATATCTCCGGGCGATGATCGAACCACGAGTAGGTACTTACTCAACCATAAATGTTACTCGCTTTACGAATCGGAAATGGGAAATTCAAATAAAGGTTTAAGCAAACACAACGATGTTAAAAAAAGAGAGGAATAATTTTGGCAGGAAGTGCATTCAGTAAAAATCCCTGGTCTCAGGCGTGTCGTTATTAATCCTAAAGTTTCTGCGCGAAGTTAGGAATTCCTTCGATACAATTCGGAAAGTTTTCGATAACGAAATCACTTAACGCGGCCAGGCAGAGGAACGTCCGTATCCCCTCGTTAATTACTAATAATATTCAGACTTTTGAGAGAGAGGTTTTCGTCCGGGCCCGGCGCGAAAAGTACACGAGGAGGGTTGAAAATATTTCCATAGTCAAACGGAAGGACGGAAGGATCGGTGGCGGAGAAAAATGAATAAAATTATGTAAGGCGAGAGAAAGAGAGGCGGGAAAATTTTGCGAATGTGCAACCACTGTCAGACGAGTGACAGCGAAGGGGATGAAACGTGGTGGAAGAACGAGCGATCCAAGGGTTGGTAGGGGTTTGATTTTTACACGGGTGTAAATCGTCGAGGAGACAGGAAATTTTCCTCTTTTTCACGCAATCTTCGAGTTTTCACGAGGCTTCCACCCTTGACGTATGCGACGAGACGTTGTATTATTCTATTACTGTTTTATTCCAAGATTGCCAGGCCCGAGAACATTTTATCTTATTTTCCACTTCCATCACTCTTCCATGACTCGAACATCGTAATTATTCAAATCAAATAGTTAGTAGATATACATAGTTGCACTCTCGCGTTTATTTACCAGTTTGTGAATAAATAGATTGCGTTTACTCGTATGCATAATTAAACGAGAAATTATTTCTGTATGAATAAAAATTCTTGAAAAGTCTTAACGGTACGGCGAATTGGATTTTAAAAATTCTTTTTACTAAATTCCTTGCGCCGCGTCGATGACATTTTTGTAGTGTGCGCAATCTGCGCCGGATGATCGACATAACTGAACACGTGATGGCTTTATAAATTGGCGCACGTGTGTACATACACGGTAGTAAATAAATATAGACAGAAGCACGTAGGTACATACATATTATTCACCGGGGATGATATCGAAGTGGAGAGTATTATGGAATTTGTTTAATCCACCGTTTCGTACTGGCTTTGTCGCATACGAATTCGACAGAATTTTCCGATCGATCATTACACGTCTGCCACGCGGCAATCTTTTTCTAAATGAAACCGTTCGTTACTGAAATCCTCAAACGAGCCTCCCATCCGATTCTACTCTTTGCTTCGTGTTAGAAAAAGATTTCACATCTTCTGCAAAATTCTATAATTCAAATTATCTTTCATTTGCAATTATTATATGAACGTCACAAGTCTCGTATAATAAAATATAAAGATGATAGAAATCAGATTGTTGAAAAAAAAAAGGTTTTCAACTTTGGTTCAAGATTGAAAATTCTGTTTTGCTCATCCGATGGACTTGTACGAGTTTTCCAACAACAATTCGTACTCGTTTTTTAACCGGAGCTTTTTCGTCGGGGAGTAGGTAATTAGTTTTAATTAAGTGTGTAGCTGTTGACTAGTTAATTAAATTAAATAACAACGAAAGTTCCTCGTGTAATTTATCTTTATTTGCGCGGTTGCCACAGTTAATACATCATAAAATACAATATTTGATATATATGAAATACACGACGGTACGAACAGAGAACAGAAATATGTTTCCGGAAAATATTTTCGAAATCTCGCCGGACTTACCTGAAAGAGAGATTACGCGAGTTCTTGACAAGAAGAAACTTAAAGATCCAGCACATCGGGTCTCGGCCGGGTTCTAGGCCTAAGTTCTTGTCGGTCTCTGTCGATTTGTCGCATCTGTGCAAGTTACGAAGTTACTACCTCGCTTAAATCACTGTTCGCGAGGGTGAAATAGGGGTGGAACGATGGTCGGTCTCATGTCTTCGACGTATAATCTCGTCAACGAAAGTTCATCCCCCCCCCTACGGGGGATAACCGAGTCTTTATTACAGCGTAAACTTTTCCAAAAACAGGACACGTGTCTCTGATCGCTATTAATTCTAGATATACTCTACTTAATTGGATATAGTTCTAAATCAAACATTAATTCTAATGAATAGAATTCGAATTTTAGAAAATGCATTTTACATAGCAATTTCTTTCATAATTCAAGTACTGTGATATACCCTCAGCTTTTTCGTATATTTTTATAAGTAAACGCGTTTTATAAGATATTTTTCACGTTCGAATTTTGAGCGAATTGTGAAAAATGTTTGGGAATAAAAAACGTCGAATTTATCTTGCACGGGATTATATAAATTGTCGGAGGAATTGTTTCCGCTGTAAATATTGGAACAAAAATATTTGTCCCACGGTGTAAATACATAATTCTTGTAACAAAATTAGTGGAAACGTGTTAAAAATTTCGAGCGAATTCTTCGGGTTTACACTGGTGAGATCGTATCGTACGGGGTTTGTCACGGGTTAAGTTAAGGTATGGGGTGAGAGGAGGAGGCGAGCAAGCGAGCACCATACGGACGAGCCATTTAAACTTCCCACCCCCTCGACCGCAACCCTGTCCGCATTCTGACTTATACCGGGCATCGTTCACTCCCTCTCGCGCCGACGACGGCTCGTCCTCACCCCTCACGGTTTCAACCCTTCAATTCGGGGATGTTGTACCGTTTGACATCCGACACTTTAACCCGCTTCGAATCGTTTCTTTCCCTTTTTTGGAAACGCTCCGGCTGCCGTACAGTTCCATTTTAATTCACAAAGGCGACATTTGATCATTCTAATTAAAATATTCGTTAGACGCAGCTAATTTCATTTAATTGAACGTCGTCCCACGTTGCATTTTATTCAAAACGAGTAAGAATTTATACCTGAGGGAAATCAGAAATTTCTTTCGAGCTTCGGATTTAGATTCGTTAATCTTCGGAGGAATATATGGGTCCGATAAGGATTGAATCGTTTACTACGTCATGCGGGAAGGGATTAGTCCGTCAGGAAGGAGGATTTATTCCACGAAGAGGAATCGTTGCCGCGCAACAAAAAGCTTATTCTACGAGTAATCTTGCAGTTTAAATTCCGCAACTTTTGTAAAGAGCAATTTTTGTCGACGATTCATATTTTCGCAGGAAAAGTCTGTTAATAGTCGCGTAGAAAGAGGTGTAATACTCGTTCGCTTTAGCAGTAGTATCGTTGCGTGTACACGCGTAGTCGAATTAGTTAAAACCACTTATGCATAACGGAATTTCAATAAATATTTTCGACCGACCGAATCGCATAATGTCACTACGGACATTACGACTCACCGCATCCGGATTACGAATTAATTGAAATCAAAACATCCACCTACCCACGTTTATAATTAATGTTGCGGTCTATAGTGTAAACTGCGGTCGGCCACAGCCAAATCGTGTCACCGAAGTAAAGTAAATTCGTACGACCTATCATCGTTTTAACGAATATCGTACTATCTGCACGCAGACAAAAACCGATTGATGTCATTCGTTGGGAACACATTGCAAACCTTTTTAACGCCACGCGATTATCAAAGGGATATTAAACGTCATTCGGGTCGCCCGGTTGAGAAATAACTTCGTTAGCCGATCCGGTTTCGATTCTTGCTGTGGACACCCGATACAGTATTTAGGTATCTAGTTAGTAGAGGGAGGACGAGAAGGGACTAGAGGATTAGTAGAATAGCTTCTCGAAGAGCGATCAATCGTGTTAACGCAATTACTTTAACCTGTTTTGCGGTTTCCTCTTACTACGATTAAATCTTCCTTCAGCCCACCCCAGTTTCTCCCAAACACAAATTGCAATAGTACTATTATAAAAATATCCGAACTCTGAAATTCTTCACCTGTTATAAATCTTTTAAACGTTTCACGATTACGTTATCCCCGTTTCATCTTGCGTGTGCAAATATTTGAAAACGGGAAATACTTTTAATGAAAGCTTCGCGATAAGTCGGAGGAAGTAAAGGAAGCGTGAAGCGCGAATCCCCGAAGCAAATATGTGTAAAATACACATGTTGACAGCTTTGAGTCTGATACAGGGAATGAATGCGTACATACGCAAAGCGTATTAATAACTTGGATCTCTGTACGGTTAATTATTCAGCTAACTATAAAACATAGTAATTTCATACGATGTAAATGAATTTGTGCTATCATTAGCCATTTGTTAAACGAAACGGGGGATCGTGTGTCGTTTTTCAAAAACGGATAGGGAGTATCAGTTCGTTTTACCCTATAGGACATACTATTGGATATACTATATGGTATGCATATAGGTAAATATATAATACATATATGTAGGTAGTTGGTATGGGCCAGGTTTGATTTACGTCTAGATCCCCGGGTAATCGAGGAAAGATTAGACAGCGGTCAGCTCGTCGGCGTCGACGCGCGACGGCCGCCGGCCGCCGGCCCGTACACGCCGTCGACGTCGACCCACGCCAGCTCTATGTACTTGTATTTGTAACCCAGAGCCTCGTGTCGAAATGCCCCCATATTCGCCTAATCGCCCTGACACTTTACCCCTAAGCCTCGGCCAAACCCCAATTTCAACGAGTTTTTTGCTAAGTCATTCATAAAGCCCGTGATTCTCCAGGAATAACAAAGTCCTGCAATCGATCCGCGGCATCAGTCGAAATCATTCGTTTTATATACAATTTTTCCTTTTAAGTGAATACAGTGACAAAATGTATCAGAAATTGGAACACTTTATTCAGTTTTATGTTGCAAATATTTAATAAAAATTGTATCTTGGTATTTATAAATATAAATAGTGAGAGTACGTGGACGAAATGATGGAAAACGTTTAAACGGTGAACGATTCGTCGCCGCCGTCGGCGTGAAACGAAACGTAAGATGAAAATCCGCTCGAGGGGCTCGAAGTAAAAATACGCAATCTCGCGGCCCCGTCAGGCTGAAGAATTGAAAATACACCTTTCGCCGCCCTATCCTTTGATATCGTTTACCCATAATCATTTAATTTTCGGGTAGCGTCGGGACACCCGGGAAACTCGTAAGACTTTCCACCGAAACTTCCTTTGGATCCTTCAAACTTCTTTCAAACTTCCGTCGATCCTCGAAAATTGCTCCGAGTCCTATTTCCGTATCTCTCCACGAAATAGATACACATTTCTCGACAATTCGACAAAATTTCCAATTAATTCACGATTTACTTAGAATCACTGCATAATTTAAATTCATATTCCTGTAGCATTAAGAATATTTGCAATACTGTTTTTTGTATATTAGTAAACGTATAGAACTAGAAACTAAGAACACTTCGAATTGTAAAATGTAAGTACATATAAGATTTCCACGTGGATAGATTCGAGTTTCAATTCTTTATTGAATAGTTAAGCCACGGTATAAAAGAAGAAATATACATACATACGAGTATACGCGTATCCGTACATATGTATTCTAAACTGCAACGATCCTATTTCTTTTCCTTCTCCTGGTTCATCTACATCATCCCTTTTCTCCCTCTTCTGCCTGTTTGCTTGTATAAACGATTCCAGCCCCTGTTCCGCCACTCTGGGTGCACGGTGGTCGCCGCGTATTCGGAAGATTGCCGTTAAAATGTGTCAGCTCGTTGATCCCCGTTGACATTTGAATATCCCATGGATCCCTATTCCGATATCTCCTGAATCGAAACGATATTTTCAAAGCTTTCGTTCTTCCCAGACTTGAAAAAGTATTCTCAAACAATAACAGGGAGTTGGCGCAAAATCGACAACATAAGTCTTAAAGAAAATACATCCTTGAGAAAAAGGAATTTCAGAGTTCATTATTAATTGTCGAAATTTAGGTATCATTCATTATATATTATATAATACGTACATAAATACGTATCCGATATCATGGAGTACATAAAGACGATTAAAATTTGAGTTCAGTGTTCAAACAATCATGTAATAAAATGGAAAACGAAGTTACAGTTAAGGCTGTATGAAACATTACATAATAACAATGAAAAAGTATTGAAATTTTAGTATCCTAGATTAGCTAGATGTTACGTTAATAAAACACTGTACAAAAGTTTAGAAATGTTGCGAACCTTTTAAAAAAGTTATTTCATCTTGAATTCTCGTGTCGAATGACAGAATCTTGATGTCATTTATGAAACGTCTGTAATTATAATTTTTCTTAAAAGTTCATTGTTTTAAAGATTGGACACAGGTTTTCATTACGCGTCTTAAACTTTTGGCAGAGATCTTACAATGAGGCGTAACAGAAATTGTATAAATATCGCGCGAGCTAATCTTTTATAAACTGAGGTGTGCAACAGATTAACTTTTGTTTCTCACTGTGTATAGCCCGGAATTTTCATTACGGTATTAAATATATGTATACGATTCGGTCGCTTTCAAAGGGAATTAGCCGAGCCAGTAATATAACTTTACAGCACTTGGATCCAAAATTACGATCCAACCCGAATGGATACTTAAAAGTTGCAGCCAATGGCGATTCGCGTATAGCAAAAAGGAATCTTCGCGAACGTGAACGAAACCCGGAGACTTCAACGTCGGCTTGTGAAGTATCCTATATACTACCCGCGATTCTTTTGCGCGTGTACGTAAATAATTCCATTCGTTTTATTAACGATAATGCCGGATGGTTAACT
Organism: Ceratina japonica; assembly: GCA_019453355.1. NCBI lineage: Eukaryota > Metazoa > Arthropoda > Insecta > Hymenoptera > Apidae > Ceratina > Ceratina japonica. Next base: position 132,341 of record SMSR01015920.1, on the reverse strand, counting down.
GTGAATAATTTTACGTCCAAAAGGTTTATTCACGATTACGAACGTACAAGTTATCGTGCAGTATTTTTAATGCCGCAACAGTATAAAACATTGTGCGCATCTCGTACTCTGTTTCTTCGATACGTACGCACAGGGATATTAACTTGATACGACACATATTTTGACAATTATATGCTCGACATTCCTCGGTCGAACTCTCGGTCCGAAAGGTGCGTACACGTTTTAACGCGCTAATTAAGGAGCTAATTAAATATTGTAAAAGCATAAAATTTTATTCACGTCCCGGCGTATGTAGGAACAGTGAGTCTCGGTTTGCAAAAGAATGCCGGCTAATTTAGAATTTTGTATTATAAAACCGCTGCCATTCCGTTTAGTATCGTGCCGACTGGTTTCCCCTGGCCTGACTATAGTTGTCAGCGGTAGAAGTTGAGCAGTATAAGTTTACAGCACTGGTTTGACACGGCGATTAAGCCCGGAGGAGAGTTTAACGATCGATCGACTCACGGTCAGCTTCGAGATTTCTCGAACGCGCCCAAAGTTAAGCAAACGTATCGAGGCATTCCACCGTTTCGTTCTACCCTGTCCCCATTAATACAATATTGCAGAGTCGGCTCGCACACAACCATGTATCGTCCTCGAACACATGCACGAGGAACAGATAAACCTCGAGAAATACATGATAACAACAACGACGTTTAGCATACTATGTTTTCCATTGAATTTCAAGCTGAAAGATTCCGTGACACGAGTGAAACTTGATTCTTTAATTAAAAGAACATCGGGTGATAATTTATTCCCGCGGCCCCGTCTTCCGTTCGTCATGTAATTATATTATCCGGTGGCTTTCCGTTGTAAACACCCGTTATATCGAGAGTGCATGGACGCGCGCACACACATGTAAATTTGCAAGTTTGTTACTAAGAGCAGGAGAAGAGGACGAGTTGTCTCGTTTCTTTGGCGTGAGATGTGGTCCGTCAAAAAGCCGTAAAATCTTCAGGGCCTTCCTTTGCTTCGCTCCCCGTCCCTTCTCTTAACTTCTCGTTGCAAACCACAAAAAGCAGGAGAAAAAGGACGCGCCGTATGCGTGCACGTAGGAGACGCACACAATTATACCTAGGCGCGTGTACGTATGCATGTCTCGTATACCAGTGGAAACTCCTTTTCTTTTTATTCCGAGTTTATACCGGCGATTTTTAAAACTGTCGCTCGGCCGAAGTTCCATCGTCTTATACCTACGTTGAAGGGACCTACGCACAAGGCCCGAGATAATAAAACCTGGGACCACCTTTAACGATTCGGTAAAAACGCGGCAAACACGATGACAACAGTTTCCAGATTTATCGCCGCCAGCATGTTTATTGATCAGAGGCATTTTTAAACAGCCGCCCGAGCCGTGATTACGGACAGTTTTACGTCGAAGTATTTAAAACTGCTTCATCCGATTTGATTACATTTTATATCCTGTATATCCGATGTTCTGCACGTTGTCGCAGCTCTTTGTATTTCGTACAAATCCGATTCTTCCATAAATGCATAAAATCTAACGAACATGTATTTGATAGGACGGCGTAAGGCCGGGTTTTGCGCGTGTCCAGCTCCTCGATGGAACGGTAATAAATTATCCTTCGCGTCTTCAGGATTTGTTGGTGTCGTCGCCCCATTGTTCCTTTTGCTCGGCCCGGTATAATTTATCCCGTTATGGTAATCGGGCCGATTTGTCTAAATTAAAACCCGCTTCGCCCGTTGATCCGCGGTCACGCCAGCTTACCCTTGTTTTCACCCTGCGACACTATAAACACCGCCACTACCGCGCCGGACTATGAATTTTCATGCATCTAATATGCAAGACAAACGCGATGTAAAAAATAAGAAAGATGAAATCAGCTGCTTTTTAATTGATAAGTAAACAATCCACGTCATGAATAAAATTAAACCAGTCTTTTATTAATTTATAAACAAAAATACAAGTATTGAAGATAAATAAAAAATATTATATATAAAATACATAAATAAAATGAACGTTTTGATGATGGTTCATATAAATGTATGACAGACGAGGGATATCAAAGGAGAGATGTATGTACTGCACACCAGCGTGTCCTTTATCGCTATTTCATCCTTGTACAATTGTGTTCCATCGCGGCCATCCCCTCCGAAGGACGATTTCCACGTTATCGCCTGGAAATCCTTCGGGATGATGAGACTTTAGTTTATTGTACGTGCCGGACTTCGGACAAAAGGAAATCGTGTATATTCCTCGTTTTTCTCGCCGCACCCCGAGTGTAGGAGAAGGATAGGCCGAGGATTTGTTTCCTTGTTCCCGCGGGAATCGAAGCGGTCAAGCTGGACTAAAATGTCCGGGAGGATCTCGAGATGGGTACGAGACTCGCCTACGAAATTTCTTTGAAAGAGCGGAATAAGAAAACGGGGGAAGAGAAACTTTGCCGGTTTTTGCTGGCCTCCTCAAAGGATTTATCCTCGAATAAATTGCAGCGGTGTGTGCGAATATTCAACTGCTGGTACACAAAACAATATTGAATATTAGTATTTGTTAACAAATAAAAAATAACTGCACGGGAGAATTGTGGTGCTGGTCGCGACTGGACGATGCTCGTTTCGATGTCAGTTTCCTTTTGTAACTGCTCGATTAATATGACGAAACGGTTGTTAACGACTACAATAACGATGATGGCTTACGTCGCTATAGCCGATGTTATCGAACGCGAGAGGAAGCAAATTTTGGAAGTGCTAATACTCCTATTACGTCACTTCCTCCGGCCAGGACACGTTCGATCAGCCAATTTTCCAAAATTAATCCGCGGCGAAGTCATCGTTGATTGACCGCACTGAGCACATTTTCACTTCTATTGTACAATTCCCGTAATCATTCTCTGTACGCTTACGTTAATCACTTTTTACCGTATCTCAAAGTCGCTTTTATAAAACATACAACTATTTCTATATAATCTTATATTAAATTCAGATATTAAATTATCTATTTTTATTATTGAGTTCACTATTGCTTACAATCCATTAGACACGTACACCTGCACATGGACTAGTATACAGTGCATAATGGAGCATATTATCCCGAGGGCTAATCACGTCACTCGTTTCTCAAAATCACTCACTCGTCCGACATCTACCATTATACTGTTATTACTATTATACTGCAATAACACTCTAATAACAATTAATCCAGTAACTTTTAATACGAAATCCCTAAATATGTGGAGCGATCATTTTTCCTGTCTGCGTACACGGCGGCGATATTTTCCGCAAGATTATGAAAAAACCTCCGGTCTACGTCGTTCGTTGTTAGTATTCGTTTCACCCTCGACACACAGGAGACGACGAGTGCGTCCGGGGGATGGGACAGAGGTTTCGTAGGGGCGGCTGATGAGCTATTGATGATAGGATCGCGTCAACACCAGCTGAGCCAATTACCACCGTAACACAAATCTCCGTTTATCTATCTCCCATTCCCTTTCTCTTTATCACATTTACCTCTTCGTCCTATGGAAAAACTTGTTCCCGAGTTGAAAACGCGCTTCCTATTTTACCCTCGTCCCTAGGAAAATGATAATGTCCGAATCAGGTTTATCTCTCTCGATATCGAACAATTAACTGCTTGTTTAACGAAGTTCTCGAGATCCGGTGTGAACTGCTACTCGCGACCGGCAATCTTGAGGAAATCTAAAGTGGCCGCGTGTTCGTTTTAACTAGTTGGCCGCGGGAGAAAAATGTAGTCCGACTCCCGAGCGACCGTACGTTTTACATCTCGGTATTTTACGAACCGGTAAAATTGTAAATAAAATCCGCTAATAAAAACTTGTTTTTTATCCTCTGTTTCAGGTAAGTGATCTCGTCTGTCTGAAAGAATCGTACCGGTAGAATGCTACTATGTAGGCTCTCTCATCTATCGAGAGCCGATTTTATCTTTATACCCGATGACGTGCAGGTAGGTGGAATTATGCCTCCGGGGTGTCAATAGTATGCGAAATAATATGAAAAAGAAGGTGGAATAGTTGTCGCCGATATATGCACGCACCTACATTCGTACGCGCGCGCGCGTAGCGAAATTGTATTCGGTAAGAAATCCGGTTTTATGAGAGATCGTATATTTTATAGAGGTTGTCGACACCGAACCGTTTCTATCTTACGTATGTACATACATCCGATACATACCCATAAACGGAACAAGTATGGTTTCGTAAAATGGTGGAGACGTTTTATAAAATGTTGCATGTACGTTAAACTCGACGGTTTTAAATGTACACTGTGTAAGCGCGAGGAGCTTCGGTGATTTTGAGGGATCGTACGATAACGTGTGCCGCGGCCGTCTATTAAAACCGGCGCCGCTAGCTAGAGTTTAGAGTCACATCCTATCGAGCCGTTGCGACGCGTATACCGTCGAAATATATTAGAGCGTATCGCCGTGCTCGCATTCCGCGCCGCGAAATGAGAGGTAAAAAGTGGTAAAAGGTTTAAAGACTAAACAAATGCTGAAGATAAATCGAGCTTGTTCGGTAGAAGAAGGGCAGTTTTAAGGTTTAGAGGTAGTTTTGGGGTAGCCAGAGGCCACTTTATCTCCGCCCCCCCTCTTGCGAAAGAAAACGCGTGAATGTGGAGCGGGGGCGGGAGGGGTCGGAAAGGTGAAACAAAAAGCCGATTATGCAACGCCGGGGGATGAAATATATACATAGGGGATGGAATATAGGGAATGGGGTAATTTTCACGCGAGATTTGGGATCCGATCTCTCGAGAAAAGATCCTTTTTTTATTTTTTTACAAAACTGTCTTCATTCCTCTTGCACCGTTGCCATCCCCCCGTCTCCACCTTTTGTACTCCTCCGTTTCGAGGTGAGATATGGTTTTCGAGGGGTGAGTTTCAATGTACCGAGCCGTTTGTTATTTCCTAACAATTCGTTGTGTTAGAGACGAATGGTACATATTTCTTTTCTTTATTCTTACTCGTTCGTTCCTTATTCTTATTCTCCGTTCCGTATTTTATTCTTTATCCGGTGTGGCAACGTACGCTTCCTGTGCGCGAATCATCCATCTTACTCTCCGGGTCCTTCGTATTATTCGATGGCGGGAATATTTTTATTTTTCGTTCGATTCCTTTGTTAGAATTTTTTATTTTTTTATCGGAGGTAGTATGATATTTAGGTGAACAGAGCATACGAGCTCTCGACTATCTGTTTCGTCGTTTCATCCCCATTTCCAACGTCCCCTCTCGCATCTGTGCATCGATAACCCCTGATAATAGCGGATTACCGCACAACCTCCCACTTGCCTTTTTTTAAAATATTCCCATGCGCAACGTCCAGTCAAGACCAGAGAAAAATGATATGTGTCTGCAAATAAAAGAGATCAGCATATAGACGAGATCGTTAAAAGAGACTAATTACAATAATTATGGCAGATGCGCAGCGACTACTTCGAATATCTGCTTGTTAATACTTTAATATAAAATCGATGCATCTGACTAAAGTAGGAAAACTAATATTTGACGAATCTCTGATACCTTCCTTGTCCCTCTCTCGTTTCTCCCTGTTTTCGTCGTTTTTTTTATTGACAGTAGGAAAACTTTCTCTATTATGTTGTCGTACAGACTCCAATAGAAAGTATAGTTAGCAAACTGCATTATTGGCAAACTTGATACATATATATCCAATATTGTAAGCTCGTGGCGATAAAGTTTCTTGCATGTGTCTAAAAAAAAAAATGCAGTCCGTTTCTCTGATCTTGCGTGAAATAGTTGGGCATAAATTTCAATAAACTGTCAAAGTCAACTGAGATGTGATTGTCATTTTCTTATTAGACGCCGAATCGTTATCTGAAGTTAAAAATGTTTCTGTGCCGGCTGTAAAACGTCGAAAAGTCACGAAAGTCAATGGATATATATGTACCTATTATTGGATAAGAAAGAGTATTATAAATTCCTCTCTCCACATTTTTATTTTTCAAAGCCAATCCTCGAAGGTTTTATTACTTTCATAGCTTTTATTAGAGCCCGTACGCTATCGTCGTCCACGTTCGCGTTTATGGTTGCCAGTTGTCAGTCGAAAGAGAGTCGGACAGAATTGTGTTTGTAAACGTGGAAACTCTTTCACACTCGATTGCCACCATAAAGTAAAATGTTCGACAGTCGTACTGCGGAGCATTATGAATAGAAAGGCTGGAAATCATTAGATCAATTTCGACAAAAAGATTTACCCGAAAACCGGACGCCGGGATTGAAACAAATTAACAACAAGGTGGAGAAGCGAGGGAAGAAAAAGTAATTTTCCCATTAACATTCGTTCCTCGATTACCCTTAAATCTCTCTTCAACCCCAAATATAGCTCGAGTAAAACCGATAAGTGATTTTTCCCAGGTCGTAACTAGAATCCTTCAACCCCAACGACAGGGGAACACCTTGCTAATGGTTTCTTTAGAAGGATATTAATTCGGGATAATAAGTGTTCGCAGTAATAACAATAATAATTCATATTTCATCATTTGTCCTGAATTGAATCAATAATGTTCCGTTCCTCTATCTATCACCGAATACGTTCTCTACTTTTTAATTTATTTAATCTACAAAGGGACAGAAATTCAAAGTATCATGTGTAACTAAAAAAAAAACAATATCCCCGGTAACAAAAAAATATCCATGTCGCGGCCAAAAAGTACAACAATATTTTATTTTCTACAGAGCGATTTTTAATAGAAAACAAAACTCAATCAGGATAGGTATCAAATGTCCTTTGACACAGACATCACACAACATGATACAAACATGATACGAAATAAAAAAAAAAGGATCACGAACATTCGAGACAAAATAGTGTTATTACTTAATTTCGAAAAATTCATATTCACACGATCGATTATATAATTTACAAGAAATTTTCCAATAACTCGCCGGCTTTTATAACATGTCCGTAATATTCTTGGTCCGGGGGATGATTTTATGAAAACAGGCTGTGCTGATAGCCGGTGTCCTGCAGGATATCGCGGGTCATCGAGGATCATCGCGAAGAAAGGGGAGGAAGGGGTGCATCAGTCAAGGGATTAGAGAGGGATTAGCCCTCGAGGGGAGTTGTTAATTGCTCTCTACTCTCTGCGCTGCCAGCAGAGACGAATTTACTATAGTACACTAGACTATACTGTGCTCTAACAATCTAACGCAACGTGCCCCGGCTCGGTTCACGCACAGCAGCTACCCAGAACAGCTACGCTAGTTTCGTATCATAATTTAATTATTACGATTGCAAATGAAATAAACGAAAGTTTAACGAAGACACTGACTAGACGCGAAGAGTCCCGAATTCTTGATAGTGAAGGAAACGTTCACTTTTAATCACGTGTAGATATAATTGCTCGATATCGCGTAATATCGTGATATGTAGCTGATGGACGTGAACGATCGCTATAACGCTTAAAGCCATAGCCGTACATCACTCACTCTAAATACATACATCGCGATCCAAAAAATCTACAATGGCTATGACGTAACACACCGCATGCATGGGTGGGCGGGATATGGTTTGTCATCGCGGCTAACAATGTGTACATCGCATCCAACCCCGTATAAATGACATTCACTCGACGATACGCGGCGTCCTCACCCCCCCTTCCACACCCCCTCGTTTCCAGTTTCCGTCCCTAACTCCTCTTTTGCATCCCTACTCGCCACCCTTTGTTTTGCCACGGCAGCTATTCGGGAAATCGACGGAAAATGCTTTTCGGACGAAACGGAATTCCATTTCCTGTGGCCGCGTTACCACTTTTCTTCCCTTTTATTGCAGTTATTAATTGCGCCCGTCCGACTTCTCGTAAGCGTTTGCATATTAGATTGGCAACAGGATTTGAGAAACGTGAGGTAGGTTCGCGTACGACGAATAAATAGAATAATTTTCCAAACAGTGTGCATAATCGCGGAATAGTTGCACAGATTGATACGCGTAGATAAAACGAATCGAAACGTGCGTATTTTTCAGGGACAGATATTGCTCATACGGTGAGCCAATAGATAGTGGTAAATCAAACAAGGTCCCCATCCCCTCCCCCGGTTCGGAATCATTCTTTTCGATCGTGTCACGCTGTTAGAGATTAGGCTAACGATACACGCAGTTATGCTAACCTATTATGTCACATTTCGTTACGAGTGTGTTAGCAATATAAATATCCCGGGGGCAATACGGGCAATAAATCAGACTTTTCCTGCCATTGTGCTCACCCCAATGACATCAATGGGTACTCTCGTTCTCCTCTTTTTTCCTTTTTATTAATTCGCCTAACCGGTGTCCCATGTGTTAGACCAGCACTAGGATCCCCGTGTCGCGGCGAGAATTATCATAGCCCGTGGGTTAATAATTATATACTGGCGAACACGAAATTAGAGTTTGCATAATCAGATATCGCGAACCGAACAAATAGTAACGACCTGCGCGTTCCCACAGTCAATTAAAAATCTGTTCGCGGCTTCTATTCGTCGCCGTATAATATGTATAATCGTTTTCGATAAATGCCTAAGTATACGGAAGTCGATGCTTATTTGGTTATTCGGTTCGATTGTGACGAAGAGTAATAAAGAGACGAGGGAATAAAGAATAAGAAGAAGAAGGAGTGGCGGAGTGGCTGCAAGCTATTAAGACGTTCGCGCCGAGATGAAAGGGAAGAAGTTGTTCGGTCGGAACAGCAAGACCAAACAGACGAATACAGCGTGTAGAAGGAGAGAGAGAGGAAGAATCCAGAGAGAAAAATAAGACGCGAGACGTGTAGAAGAAAGAGGGCTGAGAAAAAAGTGATGAAGAATGGAGGAGGATAAAAGATAGGAGACGATAAGTGTAAGGCTCATCCTCGGAGTCGAAAGGGAGAAGAAGAAGATAAAGGGACGAACGAGGATAACAGAGAAAACGCTACTGAAAGCCTCGGAATATAAAAGGGGCAACGAAGAATCTTGTAGAGGAAGAAGAACGGAGGTGGAAGATTAGAGAAGGATAATGCGAGAGACCACGGTACAAGGCTCATCCTTAGGATACATACATACATAAAACGAACGAGGTAAGATCTCTAGGAGGGACGAGGAGAGGGAAATAAATAAAGAAGTAAACGAGAGCGCGTGACAGAGAAAACGTTACCGAAAAACTTGGGAATTCTAAAGAGGAGGATCGAGAGAGAGAGAGAGAAAGTTGAATAGAAACCATTAAGATGAAAAATGACATCGCACCATCTGTCTCCCTTCCTCTCGCGTCGGCAGTTAAAACTCTTCTCCGCACCCTCCAACCCTGAGAGCAGGCTATCCCACTCGGGGTTATTAGTGATTTTTTAAATCTGTTAAACAGCCCTCTCGACCGCAAGGAACCCTCTTTTGCCTTCTTTCACCCTCTCTTCCATCTCTATTCTTCTCGATGCGGATTTTCATCCCCATGGATTCCTTTCCACCCCTCGGGACGCTTTAACACCTTGTTATTTATTTTTCAAACTTTGTACTTTTCACCTCCTCCCCTCCTGTCCGCCCTGGCAAACTTGGAGAAAAATTGTTCAACGTTTAACAAGTTCTATCGATACCTCCAACTGCACTTTTTTTTAATCCATTCAGTTTTCCTCGCAGTAATTTGAATTTTACAATTTTTCTGATAGCGCAATCCACGTCACGTCTATTTTCTACGTTTTATCCTCCTCCTGCTCGAAGACATCGTTTACGACCCATTTGCCCCGCACTTGAGAAGAGCCCTTTAACTTCCGGTGGTGCTCGTTCGCCGGAAACACGGCCATTTAACTGCTTCTAAGAGAATTCTTATCATAATACTTAGAATTCTTAACAGAATAAATTGCACGTTTAACAGAAATACTTCTCAACTTCGTTACATCTAAAGTGACGGTGAAAATTGCTTGTACACATCGAAATCCAGGAATCACACGTACAGGCGAGAGTAGCAAACAAGTTTCGTTTAACTAGGAATGGAACATTCTTATAAATATATATATTTATATGCAATTTGCAAAACGTGTAACTGGAGGCTCGATAGAACAATAAATTAACCATTCACATTCACATTCTGGATGGATTGTCGCAGAGACTAATGACATTCTGACTAGCATTAGTCGGCGAGCAGCGGTGACCAAAGGGGGGGTTAAAAGGGGATGAAAGCGAAGGGACGGCCGGGTGACCGAGGGGTGGACCAGAAGCTGTCAACCCTGGCGTGTGTCACTCACGTCACTGCTTTCGGCTGTTCTGTTATTCCGAGATTCTGGCAGTACTCCACTTAGCAGCCAGTCGGACCTGTCGCGTGTCTCTACCCTCTGATGTAACTAACACCTTGTAGCCTCCGGTCATCCCTCTCCCTCTCGATCTCCCTCAGACCCCCGAAGACAGATGGAACGAATTAAATTTCTTGAACTATAAAAATTCAACTTAATACAACAGGAAATTCAGTAATTGTGATTCATTAATTTTGTAGTGTGTTTCAATTATTTAGACGAACTTTGTCGATATTTTATATATCTTGTTTCCCGGTTTCGTATTATTTCCTTTGAGCGATGTACCACGTGTTAAAATGTTATTCGAGCCGGAGATACATAGATAGATAGATAGACGACAGGAAAAAGTAAAAAAAGAGGAAAAGAAAAGTTTATGGAAACGGTCTAGTCCCCTCGAAACAGGAAGAATCTGTCGACCGATCGATTCCCGTCAGATAAAATGAATCTCGCTTCCCGTCGAAGAAACTTTACAACTACACCAGCCAGCAAACTTAATACGTCCACGTATTCCTTAACCAATTGCAATTCGCGCAACAGTTTTCTTTCGATCTCTCGTTTACGGCTGAATACGGCGATCGAGCTGACACGTTTGAAGGATATTGTTTAAAAAAAGTAACGGAGAATAGAGACGTACTGGTTGAACCGAAAATGGAATACGATCGTGCGTGAAATAAGGCTGAATTGAATAGAGGAATTGCTGGGAGCAAAAAGGATCGCGGTAAGTCGAGTATGTTAAAATAAAACGAAGGCGGAATGCAGGCGTGTGTAAATACGGAAACCGCGGTTGCCGAATCGCCGAGCAGAAAATTGTTTTACAAAGGATCGCCGCACACCTTTTTTGCGACCATAATCGCGATTCGAGTCGATTCGATACTTCTCGAGTAGAATAAAAACCGGTTTTCTCCCATTCGGAAGAAGAAACAGGAAACATTCTTCGCTTCTCTGCCCTCGGACAGCTGTGACGCTCGTGAAATCGTCGACAGTTACATGTCAATACGAAATCGAAAAGCGACTTGACGGGTAAACGCCAATATAAAGTTTTTCATCTGCTCCGCAAGAAATCAATAAATTATCGAACCTAAGTGAATTATTACATGCATATGAAATTTTCTTCGAATGATGCATTGCCTAAGGAATATCATACATATATTTCATTTAAATACTCTGTAAATTCTATGAATCCTTATCATCCAGTTTATTTCATTGACTCATCTAGCAAACTAGTTTCAAAACTTTTTGTTACAAGACCAGTCGGTATTTCAATTATCATACTGATCACTAATTATATCGCAACGTCTTTATTATAAATTATCGCCTTGATGAAATATAAATTATTCCTAATCAAGTAATCTTATCATCAGTGTTGCACATGCACCAACTTAATACAAACAGAAATCATTTGTCGATGAAAGGATCATGGATTAGTTAATCTGCAAATTCTATGAATGATTTTTATCTAATTTGATTTTTATAGTGATCTGGTTTCAAAATTTTTGTCACAACACCAGTCGATATTTAAATTATCATACTAATTACTAATTATATTGCAACTTCTTTATTATCAACCTTGATGAAATATAAATTATTCCTAATCAAATAATCTTATCATCAACATTGCACATGCACCAACTTAATACAAACAGAAATCATTTGTCGATCGCAGAATCATGGATTAGTTAATCTGCAAATTCTATGAATGCTTATTATCTAATTTATTTCCATTGATTCTTATAGTCACCTAGTTTTAAAATTTTTGCAACAAAACCAGTCGATATTTCAGTTATCATACTGATCACTGATTACGTCGCAACGTGTTTATTACGAGCCTCGAAGGTTGAAATTATAAATGATTCCTAATCAAGTTATCGCATCTTGAAAAAAGCACACGCGCCAACCTAATGGAAGCAGAAATCAATTGTCGATCGGAGAATCGTGGATCATAGTGTATAGAAACAAAAGGCAAATATTCCTTGAGCTCGGTTCGCCGGTAGGCAGCAGGTTTGATAAATTGCGTGAGTCACTGTGCGTTCCATATCTCACGAGAACGTATATTCGCGCTCGTTAATGTATTACGCTTTACGCTGTGTACCTCTTGCAAACTCGCATAAATAGTCGGGAACTCGGGTACACAGGACCCGAATAAACAAAAAATGCAAAATGAAAAATTGAAAATAAGTTAACAGGAAGATATCCCGGTGCTAGAGGTGCCAGATCGTTCGTGTATAACTCACCCGACAAGATACCCGATTAATGAATAATCCTTAATGAGGATGTGATGTCCGACTCGTGCCTACACAGGGCTACAACGAGGCGAGCGTCCAAGGAAGCGCGCCGCCCGCTTGTGCGTGAATTTCAGGAGAGAACAGTTGGCCGACGCGCGAGCGACCGAGAGAGCGGATGGAGAACCGAGAGAGACGGCCCGGGAGAAGAATATGATTTAACGGTTTTGCGTGGCAATCTTACGCGCGAGCATTAAATTATTTTACAAAGCAACGAACGAAGAAGCACCTTCGGGAATATCTACATGTGATCCGACCGTAAGCTTGTAAATACATATAACGCTGTAAATATATTATGCCGCGACCGGTGTACAAGCAAACGCGTACACGTACTCTCCGCTCTTCCATAGTTCCGTCTTCCTTTCGCAGACTCTCCCCATATTTCTCTAGGTGGTTATCTCCGTTTCTTCAGCAAATTATTTCTCGCCGGCTCGAAAACCAAAATTAAGAGATTCCCGGAGAACATGGGCGCGCGCGTTTGCCCGTCGAATTTATTTAAATTATTGTTACCGCGAAATTTTATACGTTTATGAGATCTCGCACGCGCGAATTTAAAGATGAATAGAATATAATTAAACGTAGTGTTATTAGAGAGGAATGAAGAGGGTTAGAAGTCGCTAATGATGAAATAATAGTGACGTTGCTAAATGACCCGATTGGCGGTTCGAAGATGATATTTGATTATTGTCGGTGCAAGAAAGGATTATTATATAGTAATTTGAAAGAGGAATATGTATCTAATAAAGATAAAAAGAAGAACGAGGAGCTAAAGTATGCGAAGCAAAGATATGACTGCTGGTGTCATATATAATAACCGCATAAAACAGATACGTACCAACCGTGCTGTGAATATATTGTGTTGCCGGGGCTAATTTACGATTATAACATACGAATATAACTATCATTGTTGATATACTGCCGCGATGCGATGGAACAGCCAGAAGCGAGCTTGTACTCAGCTTGAGCGAAAAATAAAAAGAAGAGAAACTCACAATCAGAGAAGAGAAGAACGGTGGAGAAAGAGAAGGAGAAAGGAGAGACTCGTACAATCGCAGAATAGCCACACATTGCTAACAGTTGCCACAGATATTGTTTATGTTATAACAGAAATAATTATTTTATGTTTATCTTGCGATACATTAACGCTATTTCTGTCAAAAGATACTTTCTGAAATTGTTGCCTAAAATTATTATTAGTTTAATGCTTTCTCCTCAATTAAATTTTTGATTTTTCCTAATCGTTAAATTAATTAATTAAATCGAGGAAAAACAATTAAAACTAATGATTATAAATTTCAAAAGTGTCCTTTGACACCGCTTGTTAGATAATTTTGTTAAGTATTTTGATAATGGGATTAAAAATGAAAAAACGTATTAAGTTGTAAAAGAGAGTGGGAAAGGATTAGGTGGAGAGAAAATCGTTGGCATTGACGCTTGAAAATTAACACATTCTTCTCACACCGTACGGCGTACACTAGCGGAACCGACGACAATCACGAAATTATGCGACCACCGAAATCTCTCTGGCTACCGTTGCGGTTTGTTTCAACCCCTTCCAACCCATCCGACCCGTTTCATCCCTATTTCATCCCCCACAAATTGTCACTCTTCTCCCACGATCTTTCACATTTATTTTCTGCCAATTGTGTCAATTGCAAAGAAAGATAGAATACATATTCAACGGCAGATAAATAGTAATGCTAGTCGGCTGTTTAATCTTTTAAATTTGTGTCGATAAGTATCTTCGTAAATTGGCAAACGCAATTTTAGCTCAGCTGGTTGAATAAAAATAAAACTAGTGGGTAATCCAATAATCTTGCAAAAGGAATGAGAGGAGTAAAAAGAGTAACAAGAAAGAGACAGGGGACGATTGATAATTGGGTCGGCAATTTGTCGGACGGATTCCATTCCTTCCCTCTTCAACTTTTTCTTTACGAATCGGATGAGAGAAAATATTTGAGATCGTTTCTCAAAGCTTCTTTTCGCTCTCGAACCGCGTACATTAGAATCCTTTACAATCACCTTCTCTTTCACGTTATTTTCAAGGTTCCGGGCCGGAATTCAGTCTCGACTCCCGAAAAATTATTATCGAACCGCGTAAATCGCGGCGGGCGCGTACGTGTATGTAAATTCGGCGCCTATAAATTATCTCCCATGAATGGTTCCATTTGAAAAAAAAAGTGGTAGATGAACAATTTTGATACTAACGGCGTTCAGTGATCCGGAAAGCGACGATACGAGCCGTGAAAATTCGAAAACGGATAGTGAAAATTCCTTTTTTTATGACGAAATATAAATACTCTATTTTCGAACATTATCTTCATATTTCTGTGACAAGAGAGAACTCACTCGCGACAAGTTGTGCCTAACGTGTTCCAACTTTCACCATTACCGTAAAACCGTTTTCAATTCCAATGTTTTATTTCTAATGCATCAGGTATGGGAACTTGATTCGATCGGAGTTATGAATTCACGATGAAGTAGAATCTGTTCACACGGATTGAAAGCGTAATCACTGTAAGCCCATAATCGTTGAAAGGAATAATCATTCAAAGCATAATAATTCATAGAAACGCGTATCAGTAATTCGGTTAATACGATATACCGCAGAACTGAAAGCCTCGTTTTTACGTTTGTTTATAAAAGTAATAATACTGTTTTTCAGCAGTCAGGAAAATGTCTATAGAAAAATTATGCGATTCCTTTAAATAAATTAATTAAACCCGGGAGTAATTAAAAATACTCGAGTTATCCCTGGAAGATTCTTTAACAGGGATACTCGAGCACTGCTCGTAGATCCTCGAAAAGGATCGAGATATCCTTGAGAAAGGATTCCTTTGCTTTAAGGATTCTAACAAGGACGAAGCGTTTTTAATAAGTGACAATTAGTCGAGGAAAGGATACAGCCGGCTTCCTTCTCCTTCTCCTTCTTCTCCTTTTGAAAACGATATTGCCGGTCACACAACTCCCAGATATATACCATTCAGCCTAACTGCCTCGTAAACCTTCCAAAATATTGCGTTTAACGTCCTCTGATTTTTAAAGCTACTAACCCATGCTTGAAGACGCGCTCCTTAAAAAGTGATTAACATACTGAACGCATGCGTTCCCGTAATCGAACGTGTACTCATCGATGCATTTAATTGAAACCTTCTCATTGATTCGTAATTTAATCCGAAAACGTCCTAAGTTGGAATAACAGAAATTGCATTATCCAAATATTAGCATACTACGATTTACTCCGCAAATGTTGTATCGGTAGTTAATGCGTGTAAACAGTTTTATTGCCAATTACACGTTATAGAGCGGTGGAAACGGTATTGCACAATGAATATTTCTGATTGCCAGATTTTTCCCTCTAATGATTTCCGATCGATGGATTCCGGTCGCCGCAGCCGTTACGTTCTGTTAGAACGTAAGGCTGGATGTAGATACTTTCTTGTAAATTGTATTAAAACGATCGCCTTTTACGACCGTGTCAAACTACCTACACGCTGCACGAGCATTCTTTCGAGAAACCGAGCGTGCGTGTCGGACAAAGAGAGTCGTGGAACGAGTTAAAAGGGAGTGGAGAGGGTGAAAAGGGACGGGAGGGATGTGAACGTTCACTGGTTACACGCTGCCTGCCGCTCGACTTTAGCCTTATTTAAAGTTATAAATTATTTCGTAAGACGAAGGGAGAATTTATGTTTCAATCTGACGCTAAAAATTATACAAATAACGCAAGCGAAGTGCGAGAATATTTCAAATCGAAGTCAAATATAAATGAGTGGGTTAATAATTGTGTGTAATAAAGGTAGAGAATCTTTGAACGAATCGTACGATGTTAAGATTCGCATGCATCCGTGCTAACCGGAATTTTTATTTGTCTCATATTTTTTTATTCGCACATAAAAATGTTTTATCCTCTGTTACCCTCTGATTTCTTACAAACTCGCGAATAAAAGTTTACACCGCGAGACGTTCTCTCCCACTCGAAGGCCTCGTAAAATTGGGATTCAATATCGCAAGGGTGTAAAGAAAGGAAGAGACGGGTAGAGAGCGAGATGAAAGGGGACGGAGTGACAGTGGAAAGAAAAAATCGAGACTGGGTTAGGGTAGCTGTTTGTTAGCGTGATCGCCCGGACGAGGGTGAGAATACGTCGAGTATGTCACACGCATGACATCTACCCTTCAAAATATTCTCTGAATAATTCATTTTTCAATGCAGATCGTAGCACACAACATTTATAAATTATATTAAATTGATTACTGAGACTGATTAAATTTATTATCGTATAAAGAATCCAAAATGTTTGAACCTTTTGAATTTTCGTTGTTTCCAGTGAAATGGTTTCACCGGTTTAGGTTTTCTTTGTAACTGACGATATTTCACCCTCGTTTAGGTTCACGCAACGAAACGATCTCGTTGACTTTAGTAGCCTCGATTAGAGTGGCTCTTAGGGCAAATTCTAAGCGAAACCTTTAAGAAGACTATTAAACGCGTGTTGCTTCCCCTGCGATTTCTTTTCATCTTTTTCCCTTTTCGTTTTCCACCCTTAACGAAACCATCAACATTTCTTGAAAGAGAAAGACTATATTTAAATCATTAATTAGCAGTAAGCAATTGACGGTAACAGTATTTAGAAAATATATAATTTTGCTCTCTTCACTTTGATTCTCACAAATAGAAAAATTTTGTGAGGCTGTCGTTAACTAATCAAACAATTAGCTGAAATTAGTTAAAATTCATCTCCGTTCTAGTTGAACCCTAAAATTAGGATAAGGGCCGGGGATGGTAAAGTTTCGGGGTTCGTACCAACTAATATCCTTTAGTCTTATCCTTATTATTATCCTCCCCTTGACTCTTAAGCGTAACTCCACTCGGCTACAAGCTGCTCCTGTGGAACAATGTCTTCAGATATTAAATCCTTAATTTTAGCAACTAATTTTAACGCGAGGTATCCTTAAACCGCCTATCATTGCCCTAAACGTATTCAAATGTAATTCAATTCTGTAAATTATTTACAACCCGAATACACCGTCGGAGTATGTCGGTCGAGGCTGTTGTTGATTCAGAAACTTTATTTCATTGAGCCGATGCAAGGATCGCCGATTATTCGGAAATAAAATTCAAGCATTTCACTGGAATTGCGTTTTCACAATATTTTTATGTAAGAATCTTATAATGCCTGATACGGGGGATATAATATTGCGCATTATTCAGGAAACATATTCGTAAAACCGAAAATCATAAATCCAGACATTCATTTATATATCCAAACATTAATTTTAATCGAATATCCGTATTTTAATTAATATTAATACCGAGCACTTTGATCGGAATTATGTGTGTGTGTGAGCGCGTGTGCGTGTGGTCGTGCGCATACCTCTTTAATTATTGTATATTCCATGTTCGAAACGTCTCGGTTTCATATTTGAAACGCGTTCAATTACGTATTTTGCATTACAAAGTCACAAAAACTTGTTTCGTTCGCGGATTTACATTTACGACCGCAATTTCGCTATAATATTTCAGTTATATAGTACGTATCGCATATTAATGTGTCGTACCCCGCTTTTAATATAAACCATCAAAAACCCGAATAATCTTTACGCGCGGGAATACTTTTCACCTAATTAGGCTCCGGCTCTCGGTCCAGCGAAACCGTCGTATAACGGCGACGTTTCGAAAATTCGTTAGACTTTTTATAAATTTTCGTCACATTTCCCACTACATTAGTTTCGACGTACGAGAAAAAGGCAGGTGTTCGAAACCGGAAGCCTTTACGCTCGCCGCGCCCATTCAATTTCGTAAAGCGACAAATTTTTCGAAAAGCCCGTTCTGCCTTTTGACTGTATAATCCTGTCTCGGCCCTTTTCAGCTTCTTACAATGAGATTTCTACTGAATGACGTTTCGTCTGAATGAAAGTCGCTGCGATATTTACTAGAAATCGGATCACCTCCTTAGCCCATTTTGACAAATTTATATAAATATACCGCGCACTGTGATAATTTATCACAAGATGATGTGTACCAGTGCGTATAATATACCGGGTGTCCCAGCTAAAAGAGGACATGCTTCATATGAGCACCACTCGTATAAGTCAGTTTCGCTTCTATTTTGAATAATAATTTTTGAATGTTATAAAAGGGTTGCTGATATATTAATAATTTCTTTGCACTAAGATAGAAATAAACATTTATCAATAAATCATTTAAATCATGCTACAATTTATGTTCTTTTTATAACATAAAGAATAGAAGACATATTTCGATGATCTTCTTTACTTGAAACACCCTGTATAATATATGCGAAATAATTCAATTAAAAGTAAGTGAAATATTGGTATCGGCCTCAGATTCTTCTGGTCTGCAAACTGTATGATTGTAAGAATGTTAACTGACGCTGATTCTTATACAACTGTCAAAGGGAGAGTCTGGGTTCTTCGTTTCCCTATATGCGCCATTGACATCTGTATTACCAAGATTAGCAAGGGGGTTGTTCCATTACGTGACGCACACCCGGTTTCGGTTATACGGGGATGTAGGTATAGGTGTGAAAAAGGGACGAAGGGATCAAAAGGACGAGGGCTGCTCCTTTCGTTGGATCCATGACTTCGTATACAACGCGCTAATCCGTAGGCCAGTCTTTTGTATTATCACTTAACGTTATGTCTAGTCACTAGGTCGGCAACTCTGTGACTGTTCACTGTGTCAGGGTGAAAATTATTTCAATCACAAAAATTAAGAAGGCGTTGTTTATTCAATAGAAGAAAATTCATCAGACCGAATCTAAAATCGTATTTCTGATAAAATTTATTGCGAAATTGGTCCTGTTTTGTAATTGCAATCGTCCCCACGAAATTTGTATTCATCTTTAGTAATAAATCTCCCCACGTGAAAGAACACGAAGTCGTGCGGTGTGGAAACAGGAAAGTAGACGAGCCACAATATAACAGTTGTTATAACTAGCCGTGACATCCGCGGGCCCATCCGAAAATCTGATTGGGGACTTCCCGAACGGGTCGGGGCACCGAACCCCCCTGTTCCAACCCCTCCCTTTCTCTGCTAGTCATCTCAAACATCGGACTCACCCCAACGGTCCTGACTTCCCGAGTTTAGTGCCAGTTTGTGTCCGATGGATGGATAGCGAGTCACTTTTATTCGCAGCGACGCGACGCTTTCGATTCCTATTACCGGTTTGTGTTCAGTGGCACAATTTGAGGATGTATCATTTGCCGTTCCCTTGGAACCTAGACCGTGAGTATCCAAAATCAATTCACGAACAGATTCAATTCATCCGCTCTACGAGAATTCAATTAAATATTGCAACAAAATAAATAGAATAGAAGATAGCGAGTCAGTTTTATTCGCTTCGACGCGATGACGCTTTCGATTCCTATTACCGGTTTGTGTACAGTGTTATAATTTGAGGATGCATCGTTTGGCGATCCCTTGGAACTTAGACCGTGAGAACCCCAAATCAATTCATTCGCATTACGAGAACTCAATTATCGTTTGTTTTGCAAAACAAATAAGCAGAATAGAAAATAGCGAGTCACTTTTATTGAATTCTACGCGATGCTTTCGATTTCTATTACCGGTTTGCATTCAGTGATACAATTTAAGGATGTATCTTTCGGCGATCCCTTGGAACTTAGACCGTGAGTATTCCAAATCAATTCATTTACAGATTCAATTCATACGGNACCCCAACGGTCCTGACTTCCCGAGTTTAGTGCCAGTTTGTGTCCGATGGATGGATAGCGAGTCACTTTTATTCGCAGCGACGCGACGCTTTCGATTCCTATTACCGGTTTGTGTTCAGTGGCACAATTTGAGGATGTATCATTTGCCGTTCCCTTGGAACCTAGACCGTGAGTATCCAAAATCAATTCACGAACAGATTCAATTCATCCGCTCTACGAGAATTCAATTAAATATTGCAACAAAATAAATAGAATAGAAGATAGCGAGTCAGTTTTATTCGCTTCGACGCGACGCTTTCGATTCCTATTACCGGTTTGTGTACAGTGTTATAATTTGAGGATGCATCGTTTGGCGTTCCCTTGGAACTTAGACCGTGAGAACCCCAAATCAATTCATTCGCATTACGAGAACTCAATTATCGTTTGTTTTGCAAAACAAATAAGCAGAATAGAAAATAGCGAGTCACTTTTATTCAATTCTACGCGATGCTTTGGATTTCTATTACCGGTTTGCGTTCAATGATACAATTTGAGGATGTATCTTTCGGCGATCCCTTGGAACTTAGACCGTGAGTATTCCAAATCAATTCACTTACAGATTCAATTCACCCGCACTACGAGAACTCGGTTAACATTTGTTTTGCAAAACAAATAAGTGGAATTTTAGTGCGGTTGTCTCACAGGTGCCAGAGGCATCTTCCTTGTCTCTCTCGCTCTCCTCTTAACTTGCACCCTTTCTCCGACCCTTTACCGCTCTCCCATTGCTCCGTTCGTCCGTAACGGCGCGCAGAGAGAGTTTAATTAATATTCGCACAGCGGTCGGCCCGTTTGATTAGCTTCGCGTTACATTGAACATACGCAGAATGCGCGCACGCGAGGAAGGGAGAGGCAAGAAAATATACGCGCAGCAGAGAGACAGACGGAGTGAGAAAATATACAAGGAGGGAGAGAGAGCGAATGTAAAAGACGTGAATGTGAGAGAGAGGGTCAGGGTCCTTAATGCAGAGAAGGAGAAAGTTGGATACGGAAGAATATTTTATATATTATATCCACTCCGCATTTTATGTGTTTTGATATTTCGTTAATTTTTATGGACACGCGTACTGCTGTATCACGTGGAATATTGAATACAGAAAAGAGAGAGTGTGTGCACTTTGTGCAAAAGGCGAGTCAACGAGGATAGTGATGTATAATAATTGATTATTCCTCTGTTTCATTATGCACAGGAATTTTTTATTTGTTGAATCGTGTTGAATAATTGTAAATCATTTTAGCAAATAGCAATTCGCTTTATAAAATTGTTTTTATGGAATCAGTATCAGTTATATTGAATGATAATCCCTACTGACGCACCCTGTATATGTAAAAGAGATACATAGCAAAATGCAAAAGAGAGGGGTAGAGAACATTCCTACGGTTTGGTACGTAATATCACAATCATAACCATAACCAGAACGGGAACCAGAACCAGAACCCTCGTCCATCCATCCATCCGTCCGGCTGGCATAACGTAAACGTCCTCACGCTTCGCCGGTATCAAAGAACTGGACACACCAATAATAGTAGCAGCGTTGATGTTGCGTTACTATGCGCCCTCTCCCTGTTTCCGGTTTCGGATTTTCAGGTGAATTGTTAGCCGAAACCGTATTCTTGCTTTTGTGCGGAAATTTCGCGATCCACAAGATATGTTCAAGCCGCAGAATTATCTTTCGCCAAACGTTTTCTCGATCCCCTAAATTTATCTCGCGTCCACGTCGACTGCTTCACCAAACTAAATTTTACTAATAATGCAGAGGTTTGTTATATTAATTACTATTAGTAGATATAAAATTAATGAATTCTGTAACCAATTATGCAGACTTGAATTACAATTTATTATCTCGATATTATTCACGTTGAAAATTAATACTGTTCCTGATTCATTATCAAGCAAAATAAAAATTGCAAAGTACAGCACAGAACAGTTAACTATTTATGGGATACAAGTATCGGGACAAAAGAAGTGAGCGAACAATACGTGTACTGCGAACTATCGGCATGCATATTTCAGAGTAATTTACACAGTGTGAGACAATTAATTTGAGAGATATGCAAGATAGCCGGGTGTAAGAGAAAGTCGCTAAGGATACAGAGAAGTGCTATCAAAAAGGAGATAAGACGTGCTACTACAGGTATCAATAGGTATTGTAAGAAGATAAGTGTATTCCCGTGGATTTCAATGTGAATCCTTATCGCGATAATAAATACGTAGCGTGTATCGGGCAGGGCTGGTCGTTAGCGATACAAAACGGAGTCAAGAATTTTCACTACTTCTTATAGAGACTAAGACGATCCTCAGATTTCGAAGTTTAAACATTGGAGAACGGGCGGCGAGAGGAAGAAACATACGCGCATACTTTTGAACAAGAGGAAAGGGAAAATATGTGGATGGTAATCTTTCCTTTGGGCAATGTGCAGAATTACGCGTCACCGCGTTTCACATCCCCTAATCGGTTCTTTCATATAGACATTCCTTTCTACTGTCTGTCTTTCCACTGTATTTCTTACCCGCTGCCTCCTCCCTGCTTTGCTTTATTTTCCCACTACCTTTTAGGTCCTTCATCCGAATTAATTAATAAAATACAAATATGTACAAAGTAATAAATGTACAAGCATCCTTTGTGGTCAGCGTACGCGTACGTACGCGCTGTACTAAACACACCTAAAACCTAAAACGAAACCTGGTTTGGCTCTCTTTTACCCCCCGGAGAGCAGCTACCCTTAAATCATAGCTGTTCGTAATTAAGCGAATGAATGGCCTGTATCGTAGTTAATATTTGCGACATGACGCATGACGCCGCCACGGAGACAAATCCCTTATATATCATCGTAGCCCTTTATATATATATATTTACAAGTACCATCTTCTGGCTTCATAATTTAGGCTTATGCCCGAGGGTTCCGCTAGCCGTCGATTCCCAAATTTATACTTTATTACAAATCCAGTGCTCGACTCAAACGCAATAATAAAACCTAAATAATTCTAACAATCAACTAACAAGGAAATCAAGACTAACGATTTTACTAACCAGTTTTTTATGCAAAATAAAACACTTATAATTTTTAAGATTTTTCACGTTTGATGTTTCACATGCATTTTTTATATCTCCCTGTAAATTACATTTTTCTAAATACATCGAATCTGCAGTATAATTGCAGTAATTGCAATTGGATCTTGAACGTGGACTAAATAAAAGAACGACGGAATCATCACCGCGTGCAGTGAGACCGTTCCCTTCGCGATTCTCTCTTTTCTCTTTCTTCGCTGCACACGTCCCCCCCGTCCGTTTGTTCATCACTTTTTATTACCGTTGGCAGTTAGCACGTGGTACCAGTTATCAATTTCAAATCGGTACTCTCGTTTCACAATCTCCCCCCTCGCGGTTTAACCACTTCTGTCTTTAAGATAAAAGGGAATAAAAGTCCGAGCCGGAGGAACGTACTATCTCTTATTTTAAACCGTTTCATTCCTTGTACACTATTCTTTAACGTGTCGGCCGGTATCGATTAATCGGAGTTTAAGATCGCGCGCAGGGTAAATCTACACGGGTTCCGCTCCGTTCCGAGCGCGTAAAAAACGATATCAGAGAAATATTTTGCATTGTTTAACAAGCTCTTCCACATTACGTAAATTTCATATTTTACGTATTTGTACAAAATTGAATATGCAGGAGACGTAAAGAACGCGCGTAATTAAAAAAATTGATCGGCTATCGTAATGCTTAATTAATGAAAAATATTCTTATCTAAATACTTTTTTTTTTAATTGACACCATAAATATGTTCTTTTGCAAAAAGGCTGCGACGTTCGATACTATATTTGGGAGTTGGACTATTATGTGAAAACTATACAGAGAGCAAGAATTGATGCGCGATAGAGATATAGCCATCAAGATAATTAAGCGTTCAATTAAAATGGAAGGCGGCGATACGTACCTGACAGGTGCGTAATAAAAAGTAATAATGATCGAATTAATAACGAGATCGAGCGTCGGTATGATACCTGCTACACTTATTGCGCCTTGTATCGCGATATCGTTATTTTTTATGAGAATGGCCAATGAGTTCTTTTAATATTTCAATGACAGAAACAACATCATCGAACTCCTTGCGCTTTTTTTTCACTTTATTGCGCTCTCCCATCGAACTCCGCGCAAAAATCGAGCAGACACGAACGCACGTGCGCGGAATTAAAATAGAAGAAAGACGGATTAGTATGAATGATAGTTAGGGAATGTAAAATCGTGGCAACAGTTGTGGTTAAATACCCGAAGGGAATGGTAACGTCACTAAACCGCCGATAACCCTTCATGGCCAACCGAATACGCACACGTGTAGCCCCGCGTACGCTCCGAAATATATGTATATTTAATTACGAAAGTATTTGCTTCTCTGTAGTTATTAAATTTTCAGCCCCTCCCGCGCGCCGCTAACGTTCGAGATAAAGAGAGGAAATATTATATCTGACTGTTCCGTTTTTTCCGAATTCTTGTTTTAATAAAGCAACAGTCCGAGGAAATAAGAAAATCTTTCGCCCCCTTTTTCTCTCCTTTAAACAGAGTCGTCTCTTTTAATTAAAGATACGCGGTCGCCTTCTATCTCCACGGTCCGTTTTAAACTGCCTTAAATGATAGCGCGGTTATGGTTGTTGGAGAGATAGAGCGAGAAGGGTGTTAACGGCGACATTGTCGTTTTATCCAAATCGGAGGGCAAAAAGTAAGAGAGAATAAGTCTTAAAGGAAGGTCACAGTGGTTTCCAAGTGGAGATAAAAAGAAATGTACGAGGGAAACGATCTCCAGCGTGCAATTGCAGTAAATATACGTTGAAATAAATTAAAATAAATGCAGATTCAACAAAAAAAGAAAACAGAAAATGCAAGTTAGGCGAAGGACGTTGGATCGTATTTTAGAATCCGAAAACCCTTTCTCTAATCTTTTTAATGAGAATACAACTTTCCGTGCCGTTAACACCCTTCCCTCGCAGTTCTTACAATCTTATCAACCTTGTCTTATCAGAACGACGGGAGGGATGCGATTTCTTTTTAAGTTCTGTCCGGTAACATAATTAAAATAAGGGAAAGGGGACATTTGGATGTGGGAAAAGAGAGAATAAAATGATCCGCAATGACTTTCCATAGTCTACTTCATCCCCTCGTGCTTTAAAACTAAGAAGCAAACGGAACTCTAATCGTGACACGGGAATAGTTCGGGGTCGTTGATTTTTTTCGGGAATCGTGTTAACACATCGCGAAGAGATGCTCCTTCCCTCGCGAATTTATTTTCTCCTTTCCTTATCCTCTCCTCCTGCAGGGAATCCCTTTCATTTTCCCCTTTCAATTAGGTACGCTCGCAAATTTATGTCCGACTCCCACCAACCCCTTCCATTCGTTCTCTCGATATTCCGCATTCGTTTCTTTATTGAAAGAGACACCTTCTGTTGTTTCCTTTATAGCCCCGAAAGAAGTATTCGCGATGCAAAGTGGCAACGACCAGCGTGCCTTTAATATTTAATTCCGACGATTTCGTCATTCCCAAACGGTTATTGCACATTTTTCCCCGATATTAGATCAATGGATTGAGAATATTAAACAGTATGATATTTAGATTTAAAGGAAGTGTTCCTAGAACATAAATTCAACAAATATATACACGTATTGTACACGTAATTTAAAAATAAAGACATAAAATTATGTGTGTTCATTTGAGAACGTATTTACTTGATTGTTTCAGCTAAGAAGAAATATCCTTCGGATTTTTCTTGCTGCCCAGTGTGCGGCGTGAGCGTTCGTCCTCAAGAACTGGAACATCATTTCGCCCAGGAGCTGGACCGACTGTTTAAGATCAGTGCCAATTCGCGTAATCGCATATCCAGGTCGAATTTGATCCAAGGACATAACAGCCAGGATCACCCAGGACGAGGAGGAGGCATTATCTACGGGGATGGGACGCCGCAGGGGAGGTGGGAGACTTACAAGAGGATTAGAGCTAATAGGCAGGTGAGTGACTAAATAAATGATCATTTTGTAAATATGTATAGATAGATAAGCTGATTACGTGTAATAATGATCGTGCAGGCTCGAATTCGAATCAAAAACCGGAAACGCAAAGCCGGCGATCCTTGCTGTCCCGTCTGTAACGACCGCTCGTCCGGCACACCCGAAGAATTAAATCAACGCGTCGAAAACACCTACGGTCATCAATTAAACAAACAGAACAACAACTGTAATCCAACCAATGTAGAAGAAGAGGAGATCGATGTGGAAGGCGATTCGGAAACTGTTGAGGAGTATGAATGGTCTGGCCAGAGGGTTCGAGCGAGTTCGATGCTCGTTGGAGGATTTTCTGGTGAGTTTATTTAATATAATGCCTTCTTAATATCTGTCATCTTTTATATGTCATTGTTTAATACAAATTATGTGGAATTTTCAGCTGCGAGTCTCGCTGCCTCTTCGACGATTCGGTCCTCGACCTCCAACCCTCAAGAAGACGACGAAATCGATTTAATCGTCGACGGCGACGCGGCGGACTTCGGTTCGACCCAGTATTCCGAATCTGATACGATAACTCTCCAGAACGAACGCACCTTTAGAGAACACAAAGAAAGGGAAGCTCAAAGGGAGGCGGTCATGTCGCCGAACAATCGTCAAACCCCGGAGCAGAGCGGTCGGACTTCAATAGAAATTAAAAATCAAAGCGGTCGAAGTCAAAATTCCATCGGGATGAGAAGCCAAAATCAAAACTCGATCGGGATCAGGAACCAAAGTCAAAGTTTAATGGATATTAGAAATCAAAATCAAATGGATATCAAGA
This sequence comes from Ceratina japonica, assembly GCA_019453355.1. NCBI lineage: Eukaryota > Metazoa > Arthropoda > Insecta > Hymenoptera > Apidae > Ceratina > Ceratina japonica. The sequence goes on along the minus strand of SMSR01015920.1, from coordinate 105,264 downwards.
ATCAAAGCGGCCAAAGTCAAAATACTGTTAAGATAAAGAACGAGCCCGGAATCAACAATATCTCGAGTCAGAATACCAATTTAAATTTGTGTATAAATTCGAATCTGAATTTAGATTTGGATTTAAGTAAAGACAGTGAAGGGGCGAAGGGCTTAACGAGGAGTCAGGGACCTGGTGGAAGCATCGAGAGGGAGGACAGGAGAGTCGGCGGGGGGGATGCAGGGGATGGGGTTTAAGCGTTTATTTTGTATGGTGAGTGTAGCGCTTTCTACAAAGCTACAACAATTGTAAATTGATTTATATGATGACGTTTGGTTATTAGGAACAACATAAAACCCCATTACTTCCGTCTACTGTTGGCACGTACACTACGAGCGATGTTGGTTACACGCACTGGTAAGATAGAAAACATTCCTAACAGAACGACGTTATACCATAAAGACGTTCTTTCATTTCGAATCAATCGATATTCAGTATTTAGTGCATAACTGATGTACTTGAAGAATTTTAATATCGCGACTCTTTAACTACAAATACAGTCTCCGAAGAAAGGAGGTGAAAAACAGTGAATGCCAGGAATATCTGTTAGAATCACAGATAGGTTCGATTGTCAACAGGTCACACGAGGACAACCAGAGCACGAGTATTCAACATTCGTAATTGACCATCACCAATCTGAACAGAGTAAGAATATAACCAGAATCCTGTGGCTATAGGGTGAGCTATGCAACAATATCCAATTCCGATTCTCATCAGATAGCTAACAACATTCAAAATCAATACGTTTTATTATATTGAATATACAGTGACGGACATTCACATGGGAAAACATCTAATACAACCCTAAATTCCCTTAGTTATACCAGTATAGATTAGATTCCTATTAACTGGTATAATATAACATTTAAGTATGGTATTCATACATAAATGAGCCGTAGGTAAAAATTTCTCCTACCAGAGATCCTACATGATGAATTTCCTTACTTGTACATGGTGCGCCCCAATATTCATGATATATCGAGGAGCAAGCGACACATGAAAAAGTATATTAAAACTGTGGGTCGTTCTTACGTAGTTTTCGAGGGATACGAAAGATGTAAAGAATAAGTTTTAAATTTTACTTATTTTTTCATACAATATCATGACCTTCTGGATCGTGTCATGAATAGTGGAGCATTCTGTATATTCGAAATGTAAAACAATAGTGAATTGTAAATTAATATAAATAAACCGTTCGCTATATGTATGTAATATATTGTACGATTCAGAAGAGGAACGTTCCTCTAATGCGTGATCGCTGTGTAACCAGAAAAAAACTACCTCTAAATTCAATCCGTTTGTACTAATGATTTTTATTTGTAGTTATTATTTGTTGTCGTTAATAAACCATTCAAATCAGAAATTAGGAAATTATTAACAGTAAATGTCTTCGTTTCATTTTATCCCTAATATATGCATTCAATCTCCTGTCTATAAGCTCACGACTAATGCACACGCACATACTTTCGATTCACGGAAGTATAAAAGTTACATGTTCAATTCCTAGACTATTATAACTTCGTGGATTAAATAAGGTAAATCATACAGTTTAATTAGGTCCAGGAAGGGACTAATGTTGTTCTTGTACATTTACAATAAAGAATTTGTTCTGCGAAGTATTTAATTCATCCACCTCATGGCCATACAACAAATGTGAAAACTCTATTAATTAGCTCCTTTTTTTATGTTTTATATTCATTTTGGTGCCAAGGACAGGCACGTAGTAAACGAAGAAAGCAAGAATCCTATTCAAACACAATAGACCTCAGAAATGATTGTATTCAGTTTGAGGATAAATAACATGAATATTCGTATTTTTATATGAAAAATAGGCAAGTATTAATGCATAAGTTTAAGTATTATCGAAGAAGAGAAACATTATAAAGATCAGGCCTATAGTCAAGTATCTTAATATAATTATAATTATGCTATATCAAATACAGATTCTAGAAGTACAATAAATAAAGAATAAGGAAATAAGAAATAAATACATTTTTATACAAGTATTCCTTACCTATTACTTCCATAATAAGAAACATTCCCTAATTTATAATCATAAACTACTGCGGCTAAATAAGCATAATAATAAATTACATAAATGAAATTATGTATTCTTCTGAAAAATGATATCTTGTCGTCTTGTTTCTCAAATTTCTGTATCTCAAATTAAAACTGAAAGTTCATAGAATAATTTTTTCGGATTTTACACGATTTATTAAAAACGGATTTTTATTTCACCGCAACGTTACGTGATGGTAGTATAATTTGTCTACAATTCGACTGTATTTTGAGAATTATGATATTCTGCATTAAATGAAAGCGGTCTTAATTTTTCTACGAAATTTTAAAAATATTTGTGTTTGCCTTATCGTCCAAAAATTTAGAGCAGAGAAGTTCGCGTTTATAAAAGACCTATTGCTCCCTCTAGAGATGTCGCTCTGTGAATACAGAAATGTATGTATTGGAAATATATATAAAAGCTTATGTAATGGTTGGTTAGTAAGAAGCACATTTGTCGTCCCGATTCTGTGTGCTGTGCAACAATTACAATGTCCTTTAGCAGAGTAATCGTAAGTGATTATAATATATTGGTCCCTGTACGATATTCAAATAGTAAATATGTAAATTCATTCGTACTAAAGTGAAACTATTCTGACAACCGAGTTCCGTTGTACAGTGAACACAATTAATTTACAGAATAACTTTGTATTGTTTATAAAATATTTTTCTTTTTATTAGATACGATCATTTTCCAACAGCTCTGCTGTTCAACAAATGGTCAAGGTACGTTTCATAAGAGTATTCAGTATAAAATTATATAATGTACTGAAAAGTATATCTGTGTTTTGCAAGAATCAGGTATTTCATTTTTATTTTTTTTCTTGTTAGCCTCCAATTCAAGTATTTGGATTAGAAGGAAGATATGCCACAGCACTTTATTCTGCAGCATCGAAACAAAAGACATTGGGCAACGTTGAAAAAGATCTCATCAAGTTTCAAGTAGGTATAGTACACATCATTTTTCAGTATTCATAGAAAAAAAAGATTTTATAATACGTATTTGTATCTGTGATTTTATAATACGTATTATGTATCTATTAGGATCTTTTGAAGACAGATCAGAAGTTGAATGAATTCGTAAGGAATCCGTCGATAAAACGAAAAGACAAGGTAGAAGCACTGAAGACAATCTGTGGAAAAATTAACGTGAGCAAAGAGACAGGAAACCTGCTGACTCTGCTGGCAGAGAATGGCCGACTTCCACAAGTAAATAATATAATCAATACATTCAAAATGATAATGACTGCTAGCAGAGGTGAAGTAGCTTGTGAAGTTACTACTGCCAAACCACTCGACGCTGACGTGAAATCGAAGTTGGAAGGGGCACTGAAGGGATTCTTAAGTAAAGGTCAAACTCTCTTGCTTAATACAAAAGTTGATCCTTCCATTCTTGGTGGTATGATCGTAGTAGTTGGTGATAGATATGCTGACCTGAGTGTTGCCACCAAAGTAAAGAAATATAGTGAAATTATTGCTGATTCAGCATAAGTAACTTTTTATAACGTTCAGTAAAATGAGCAAGGATAAAGTACTCATATAGCTGATGACATGTATGTCATTGAACAATAAATTATTCCAAGTCCTGTTATTCCTATTAATATAGTCTATTTTTCATTTCATGAAACCATTTTGAGACAAGATCATTCTTTATTTATTTTTGTACGTTAACGTCAAAAAAATGAAGAATGTATATGAAAAATTAAATTTCATTTTTTTGTTATGTATGTCCAGAATAATAAAATAATTTGTTTTAATGTCAACGGACTTAAATGCGATCTGAAAATTACTTTTATTTAAAATACTTACAACTCGCAGTTCATGCGCATTTACAGATAAGTTTACAGACGGAAAAGTTTGAATTGTTGCTATAATAATAAGACATTTGAAACGAATCTATAAACGATTATGCCACTTAAAAAGATCTATATCACGTGGAATGTTTTGAACGCCATTGGCCATACTGCATAAAAAATTTAAGAAATTTTAAAGTACAACACTCATAAAATATTCTAAAACAATCTTAAAAAACAAAATTCAATTTTGTTAAAAAATTTCTGCAGTTATACTTGCAGCACATAAAAATTCTCGTACAATTAACAATTATTGTACTAGTCCCTTCTTCATAAATTTTCTCGCGTAAAAATAAAACAATTTTCATTATAATAAGACTAGAAAATTAATCATATGATCAAACTTGAAATTTCGCATGTAAAACTGTGACGCGTATAGTTAGACTATAATTGCGAGAATAAATTGATTGGATGTGCAGAGACAATTTACAGGCACATCGTAAAACTTGAAACGAAAGCTATTCTCCTTCTCACGAAAATTGTAGTAATCGCGATATATATACTGCAGTTCCTTATTTCAACTCTATTCTATATTGCAAGTTAGGAGGTATCTCGTTCTTAACTAGAACCCAATCCTCGTCCTCAAGTGTGGTTGATATTAAAACTTCATTTGGTAAAACTGGAAACACATGTATTTTCAATCTCGGTCTATACCGAAAAGCATCGCATCATATATAAAAAACTAATTATACTTACTATCGAACTCAACTTCTAACTCACATTTATCCGTACGTGTAGACGCACTCCTTTCGTCGACGTAACTTTGCTGCATAGGATCGTTTAATTTATCTTGTAAAAGTTTCTTCCTACATTCGCCTAGATCTTCTAATTTCTTTAATTCAGTCTGATAGCTAACGTCTTCCTCTCCAGATTCAGCCTCTGTATGATCACTCTGCTCGTACTCATCTTGCTCTTCCCGCTTCTCTTCCAGACAATCACTGAATTGCATTTTAGGATCAATATACGTGACTACGTCGAGAGACTGAGACATGTTTGAATTCGTGCTACTGATTTGACTGCTCGTCATATACTTTGACAAATCGAAATCGAGAACATCAGCTAGAAGCTTTTCTTTATTTTCTACATCACGTTGAATCGATTCAAGATTTCTTTCTGTTTTCAATACGAAGTCATCGTCAACGCTAAACTTCAGTAAAGAGGAATGCGTTGTTTTTGCCTCGTTGGCATTTATTTTATCCTTATTGAAAGCAGCTAAATCAAAATCAATAGCAGAGAGCGATGAACTATTTTCGTTTCCATTAATTAGCCTATTACGGGACTTTTTTATTTTCCTGTCTGGAGTGAATACGACATCTTCAAATTCTTGTTGACTAATTTTTTGAAATATCTGTCTTCTATCATTATGCTCATCATTTTGTCCCCTCCTCTTAGATATATCATTATACTCCGTTATTCGACTAGTATCTGTTATTAACAAAGAATTTAAATTGTCTGTTATCTCTGGGACTTCGACAGCTTCTTCTGCGTTCGCAATTGAAGTTATATCCGTGCCAATAGTAACTACTGGCACAATACTAAAAAACAATATAAAATTCTTAATACAAGATCCTTATATTATTTTCTTAGCAAGAAATTTTTTTATTTCAATACTTTACCCAACAGACTGGATGATATTACTGGGATTGATCTTGTGAAAAGGAATAGCTGGCACTATTGTGCTTTCCTTTAGTTTTGAAGTCAATTCCAATATGCCATTGGTAACTGGTTTACTAATTTCAGCAAATGACAGTAATCCAGGATCTAATGGATTTTTCGTATCTGAAAGATGGACGGATTTTTATGATTCAAATGAAATACTAAAAAATTGTTCAGCACAGAAATATCTACCTGATGAAAACATATTAGTTTCCGGATAATATGCGATACGTATTATGTTCCGTTCTCCTTCTAATATAAATATTTCGTCTTTAGTACAAGCGACATCAGTAACACGCCTCAGGTCTGTTACAATGGACGTTATAGCAATGGTTTGCGGATTTACAACGTATATAATATCGTCGCTGTACGTAACTAATAGATCGTCGCAAAAAGGCAAGATAACGCCGAACGTGGGCTCTCCACGATTTTTTTTCGAACTCTCTGGCGCTGGATTTAGGAGTTCTACTTCTGTATGGCTAGATCGAACAGCGTCCTTAAAAATAAGTGTTTTCAACACAGTTCCCGATTTATCTGCTTGCCACAATCGTAATCCTGGCCTACTAGCATATATCGCTACGTCTTGTACATAATTTTGTCTACAGCCAAACACAGCACCTAATTTTCCTAATCTGGAACATACGTATAGTTTCATTGAAATTGTTATGACTTGTAAAATTGTTAGTACTAATTCCATATGATACTAACATTTTACGTTCCTTTTGACCGACTTGTATTACTTTCCCGTTCTCATTTCTGTTTACCAATATCGTACGTAACGTCGTAGAAACTAATAACAATCCCTGGTGGTAGCTCAACTGCACTACCGCATATTTCTCATTCAATAATTCTGATGATTTTGACAAATGCTGTTATAAAAAATTTGATGTGAGAGACAAAAATATATAAATAAAGAGATATTATTGCTTAAATTGCATACCATGTAAAAATCTATTTCGGTAAGAACAACCAAACCATCTTGATCTCCACTGAACAATTTCATACCATTCTTTGACCATTCAACGGTCGTTACTGCACTATTATGCAAACCACTTATGCTGTATCTTTCTACCTGTTTCTTCTGTTTCGGCTTTAAACTATCCGGCAATGAATCTGGAGGACTTTTGGGAATTTGAAATACTGTTACTACTCCATGTTCATTACCAGCAGCGACCATATAATCCACTGTTGATATTACTTGAACACAAGTAATCTTGGAATTGATGTTCTGCAAGCGTGAATAATGTCATATACAGATAAAAAGTAATATTGATAGTTTAGTTAAAGATCTTGTAATACCTCACATCTGAGCCTCTGAAGATCTTGTTTAATCCTGTCATACCAATATACTAATCCGTGATTAGTTCCAATAGCTATAAATTCAGGTACGGCATCAATACAGGTAAAATTGATATTATGGGTAAAAATCCCATTTTGGATCTTTGCAGGTATTTGTTGAAGGAGCACAGCGAGGGGTGCCCACTCTCTTAAAGTACCACCATCCTCACACATAGGGGTTGTCATTGTGAATGCTAAATTGACAAAATTACGCTTGTTTGATTCAACAGTCATTATACACGAACGAACAATAAATGCAATTGAAAATAAAAACGGTAGCTACGAAAAGAGTTGCGATAGAAATAATTCGTAAAAGTGACACTTAACGCACAGCATGTGGCACAGAATTGCCCCATGCATTTGCATTGTTAGTGATAAATAAGAACGTTACGATTAATTATGACACATGCACAAGCGGCACTCGTAGTATCGTAATAGATTTATTGCATGACACATCGGTTTACCTTCTTCAAGGGTTAATGTGACTTACGGAAAGCGTTAAAGCAGTTGTATTACGTTTATTTTAACATATTTCGGCCACCAATAACATCGCACTCGCGCTAAATACAATCATAACAGTAGTTCGTTTATCATTTAACAATTCGGCGGAATGTGACAAGATAGCACAGTGCACGCCTTCGAGTACCATAGACCACGTCACACATAGGATCGTAGAGAATGCATCGCGAAGCTATTTGCATATGCATGCATTCGCAAACACGACTGCAACAAAAATTCGTACTTTCTAGATCCGTGACTGAGATTTTCTTAAATGAAAATTCAACATTTTAGAAATGCACGTTTAATAGTGCATGGTATTGCAATTAAAGAATGAATTGCACTGTAGAAAAAAGGATGATTATATGTATAGAGAAATTGAGAGCAATGTACAAGGTTTTTGTGCATATTTATTTATTGCATCAATAATGCAAAAGAGACATTTTTACCTGAAACCTGAAGGTCGGTAGATCAAGACGTCGATAACATTGGAATTCACTTCCGAACGATCGACAAACGTGAATTACTCATTCCTTTCCGTTCTCCGTTCCTTACAAGCAACATACATACACAAAAGAAAACGTTGACAAAACTCATCAGTTTTACTAGAAGCATTGAGTCAGAATTAAAATATTTTAATACATAGTCTTTTTACACATAAAATCAATAAAGAAAGTATAGAAAATAATAGAAGCAAAATTTTATTTTGCATATAAAACGCTTGATCGACTTATCATATACAAACGATTATTACTAATTACGTGCTTCTTTTTCATAACAAATCAAAACAACTGAATTTCACACGGCGTTAGGATAATATGGGACTTACTAACGGGTTCTTTTTCTCGAGAAGTCATTATGAAATGAATTTAATTTAAACATTATACAGCCGATGACAAAGGTGTAATGCTTTCATTCTTACTGCCTGACTGGTTGTAAACTGCTATTCTTTTACAAATATCTTATAATTATAATAATAGTATAATATTAATATTATATCAGACAGATTCACACAACGTTCGCAGTATGAAAAGTGTGTTTTTTTTCTTTATATATTTTTTGTTTGTTTTACGTTCCTTTTTCTGCTAATGTTTACGCTCCCCAATGACTAATACATGTAGCGCAAATACTTAGTAATCGTTTTCGTTTGAACGTGAAAAATGTGTAAAAACGTGAACGTTCGATGCGGCGACGGTTTAGAGCATTATTTTGGGGAAGGGAATTTGCGTACTGTTTTTCACTTGATTTCTCTCATTAATATTAATAATTTTGGATTCGCTGAAATACTCCTAATTCCTGTCGGTGGCTCGGAGCTTCTCTTCGACAGCTTCTTCGGAAGCCTCTGAAAGGTCTGTTGCCTGTATGTACTTTTGCACACCTACTAAGGACTTTTTCAAAGCATCGAAAGAACTGGAATACAACATCTTCTTCTTCACTTTAGCCGTGTCGGGACACCACGACATCAAGAACAACTTTTGTTTCTTGGAAGCCTGGAACAAAAATCGATTTCGATTAAACGACCCGCCCATAAATTTTCATTATCACGTACACTCTATCAGAAGCATTACCTCGGAAGTACCCTGACACTGATGAGTGTATTCAAAATCGAACAGGCCGTAGCGACATTCTCCGCTACCGCCCTTTTGCAAATCTTCGAGGAACGCGTCGTAAGCTGCGTCGCGAGGCCCAATCACTTCGACATCGATTTGCTTCTCATCCTTAATGTAAAAGATTACATATCGATGCTTTTTGTCTTTTTTAATCTCCTCGTACGTCGTCTTACAAACGTCGGCCACTGTTACTCCGGATGCCTGAACAAAGGAATGACAATTATTAAGCACATTTCTCAGACACACTAATTCCCCTTAAGAATTATAGTCGAGAATTTGATTTATCATTCTTTCGATGCAATCTGTATTTGAAGCGAACAATAAATCGCTGATACTGCAGAGATGAGTCACCAATGTGTGAATAACGTTGCATAAGGACTCGATTAAAAAATAAAACCTAATCGCACCTGTTGAAACTGATATGGGCGACTAGATACCTGCAATTACTTTACACGATTCGTAACACGTATTCCATCATTGCAATATAAAATTTCCATAGCAGTTTAAATGTGACGAATGTTTCTCATCTAATCTAAAGCGCCTGCATTCGAAATACTTAAACGATTTGATTAGAATTGCATTCATATTTTTTGTGTCGCTGGCGTATCAGCTATCGCTGATCCCGCCCTCCTCTCGCGACCTTCACCGCACCAGTCCTAGATAAGAGCAATCTTTTTTTTTTTGAGCGTCGTGCGAACGTACAACAGTCGAGGATTTTTGTCCATTAGTATGACGAATTGGCTGGATGACGAGGAGGGCCAGTATCATCGGCGCTATCAGCATTACGCGGGCCGCGTTAGTCTGGCCGTTTAAGCTTATTTCGCGGACAAACGTAGGGGACGTACCGAAAATAAAGTCTTCCCACGCACGAATCCGATGCTAAAAGAGATCCGACGTCCATTTCTAAAGTTATCTTTCGCTCTCGGGCACGTGCCACACGGTACGGAGATTCGTCCGGCTACGTGTTCCTTCCATGCTCCGTAGAAATTCATGAAATACGACCACAACACGCGGCGCCTGGACGAAAGTTCCGGTGAACGGGTAAACCGAACAGGGGAGAGTAAAGGGGAGAGAAAATGAGATAGGGGAAACGAAGGAAGGAAGGAAGGAAGGAAGGAACGGAAGGTAACGCCACAAATGGGCGACATGCACGTAGTGAAAAGTTCAAAGTGGGATAGTTATTTTTGAAACAGCTTTCGCCTAGGATCGACGCGTTCGGGTTGGAAAGTCTAGTCGAATTTGTGGGCGAGTCCTCGAATAATCTTTCGGAGACGCGAACGCGAGTAATCGCGACAAAACAAACAGGTTCACGGCTATAAACAAGGAATTGCAAAATCGCTAAAATTAGTCGCGTAATTCGATATTTGAAGTTGAAGCGGATACTTTGCCAGACTGTGTTAAACCATTCCCACGTATCCGTTTGAAATTTGTTATTCGCCGAAATAAATAATACGAACGATGACGACGAACCGGCTAAATTTACTCTAGTCCCGTTATTTGTAACAGCTGTTGTACGTTGCTGATAAGACGGGAACGAGAGAGATAATATTAGTCACGTTAGATTCTGCTGATCGGTGATCGCGTCCCATTGTAAATACGTTCGAACGGAACGGTCAAAGCTTTGTCTGACTTGGCGTAACGAACGTAAGGGTCGATTGGGGTGCGAAAGGGTCTGACGAAAAGTGTAACGTGGTTGGAGGACAGCCAGTGGATGGAGGATGCAATTCCTCGGTCGATATTCTGGCACGACGGGGGATGCCGGTTAGGGCCAGACTTGGCTCCCTCTAGGGCGTTGTTGTAAACGTCTCTTGTGTGTGGCACAAGGTCAAACGGAAGATGATTCACCGACGAGGAGCGACATGCCCGGTTGTTTGGGCGTTGAATACACCGTTCGATTTATGCGTATAATTATTCCGCATTACTCGAGGATACAAGAAAACGAAGTGTAGATCGTAGAAAAATGAAATATCTCTCGGGTCGTAGCGCGCATTTACAATTTCAAATTCCATCTTTCACTGGTCTTGATTTCTAATTAGCCCAATTCCCTTGGTTTCTAATGGCAGTTAGGCGTTTCCTTCCGTGAAGATTTCAAACGTACGGAGAAAGGTGGTTTCGAGCGAATTGTTAAGTGGAAAAGTTTAGCGGCCGCGTTCTCAAACGATAATGCAAAAGAGGAAAGGTTAGACGATTATAAACGAGGAACAGCGAAAAAGATTAATCGTCGCATTGTCGAGGGGTAATCAGCTTATTCACCACGTTTACGATGGCGTCAGTGAACTTTGAGAGTCACTGGCCCGCAAGAACCGACCTCCTTACGGGCTCATTGAATTTTTCCCTCTCTACCAGAACTCTTGTAGTTCACTGTCATCTTCGAAGCAAGGAGGGGAGGGGAAGGGTTGGTTTCGCAAGGAAACCCGGCTCTTCATTACCAAGGATACAGCGTCTATCAGTAACCATGACAAATATTCAAAATGTATTCGGAGAACGGTAGCCGCTACTTGTACCAGTTTCACATGGTTAATTTTCTGTCGCCAATTCGCCGGAAACGGAACGCGACTACTAAATGAATCCTTCCGGAACTTCGACAGATGCATCACTCGCATGGCGAATTGTTCTACAAGTATAAATCGTTAATTGCTAAAAAGAGCTCGAAGACTCTTGTTGAATTCAATTTATAAAACCACCGGTAGTTTTATGAATTTCAAACGTAACGTTATGTACAATAATATAAAGAAAATCGGATTGACGGTGGAAAGTATTTACGATCCCCGCTTTGTGAACGATATGAATTAGATAAGTAAAGAAAACAGTTAAGACAAGTTAACGTTCGATGTGCACGTATGAAATCCAAAAGATATGGCTGTTGATCGATAATAGAGTTCAATATTTCGACATCGTACGCGAAGATTAGTAGGAAATTTCAGTCTGGCATAACCTAGGTTCGTTATATAAATTTTTGGCAATTACGACGAAAATCCGAGAAATATTTTAGCTTCGAAATTATACGACGATCGCGACGTCTGATACTTGAACGCTTTTCGTCGAATTCGATCTGACCGACACTAAACGTGTGAAATAAAAGAGATCAGATATTTACTCGATACTATCGATATCACGCGAAAACTCTGCCAATTGCTATTTTTTCCGAGGGAATTGCAGAAGTCCACCAGCTACGATCCGACAGTTCGCGTAGAATCGGAAACATGTGGCGGAAAGGAGATGAACCGTAAAAAAATGTTAAATAGCTGATACAACTTGACGAGCAAGAAAAGGAGTGAGCGATTCTTCGTTCTTCGCAATTGCGATAAAACTGAAGAGGAATTCACTGAGGCGATTGCCATGCGACGGTACGTTACAACACAATCGCGGATCTCTGCTCATCGGTGATATACAATTTTCTTCCATTACCGATCACAGCTCTTTGAGTGTTTGTCGTATCGCGAAACTGGAAATGAATCATCCGTTTCCTGGAAGTAAGGAATCGCGATTGGCATGTAAAAATGCGTCTGCACCAGAGAATCTTAGTCCCGGTGGTTCGTTATACTAAAAACTAGTAGGACCCGGTGGCACAGATAATCCCGGACGAGCAGTTCGCTATAAACGATATCGGTCGATTGATGTGGCCAAAAGAAGAAAGCAGCCGTTCTTGCGGCGTATTGCCGGGATAGAAATGGCGACCGGCGCGTCTGCTTCGGCCATAACCACAAAGTAACCCGTGTACCGGCTCCAAGGGGATCGTTGACATTTTTTGGAACGTCTATACATGCACAGATTGATATTTACCATTTCGTGATGTCGTAGCCGGTGAGAAGAATCACGTAAACAAGCACTTTTAACCTACACTTTCACGAGTGCCTAGGTCTGGTGGAACTGGATAGGCGCAGTGTCCAGTCGCGGGGGTCGCGGCTCACGAACGAACGGGAAGGGAGGCTCCTCTCTCAGCCAGCTTTCTGCGAATCCTGTATCCCTACGCCTGCGCGCGCGCACTCCGATTAACTCCGCCTTGATTGGTCGATCTACGAACAAAAATTTATAATCGATCATACGAATACTTACCCCGGTAGAATTCAATAATAAATTCCATGTTCCGTACCGTCTCCTCTTTTTTGCAGCGCGCTAAGTAACGCGAACCGAGTTCAAACAGATACGAACTCCGATTTCGAACCGGTGGAACTGTTCCAGGGCGCAAGCGTTGTGCGATGCGGCCGCGCCAATTGTTTATATACTATCTAATTTTATCTAGAATACGATTTTTTTCTTCACTGTCGTACAAATATGGACCGCCGATGAATCATAAAGACGTGAAACGAACGCGGGACCAATTCGAGGGGCAATGATATGATTCTTGTAGAAATTAATCATCGACTTGATCTGCCGGTCATACTGACCAATCGCTGTACGGGACGTGGGGAAATTGCCTTATATGGGCAGCGGCATGCAAGCAACGAAGCAACCACATACAGACGTCGCGCGTTGTTCCGTGCGCATGCCGCATGTCTTGCGTGCGCACGACGAGCGGTCAATGTGAGACCTTTGAACCATGTTGCTCGATGTCAATAAAATATATTATATTTGAGAGGATTTCGAACACCTTCATAAGAAATATTATACCGCCTGGACCATCTCGGTACGTTCTTTCACTTTTTTAAAGAAACAGCAATATTTCGTATGCAACAGATCATATGAAACACGATATTTTTTTACAATGCGTACAGAGTATCTGGTTGGAGAAATATTAAATATAAACACGTTTATGTTTATGTGCATACATGTATATTATCGTAATACTGATGCCAATCGTACAGCTCGAAAGCATAACATGTAATACAGTTGAATATATAGTCTTAGATTATTGCTCTAATCTATAATACCACATAACGTAACTAAAATAGTGAGCAAGATTATACTGTATAAGCACAACGGGTTGTAAGTTGGACAATTAGAACTTATAGGACTTATACTTTGATTCGTACTAAAGTAATACATACATACATACTTATTTTACTGTTTATTTTGTTCAGTATAAAGCTGAGTAAAACATAGTACCTCAGTCTGTTTCATAAAATATTGATTCAAGATGTCGACTATAACTTCCTGGAGCTTCCTAGCATCTATAAAATGTAAATTATTACTTTTGTTGCATATTCTGTCTACAAAATTTTAGTAGTACCCCCTAAGTACATATATATGTATGTACAATTCTGTCGAATTCGATAATTTTGATAACAGAATAATGATTCATATTCGTATATGCCGCACTTTGTCAGATTCTATTTTTCCCCAGTTACATAGAACCATTTGTCGTATCTTGTATAAATAAAATCTTTTATTCGTTCTCAAAATATTTTTCAGTATTTGTATCGTTTCTAGTAGATTTATAACTGTAAACGAATTTTTGATATAAAACGCAATGTTTTATTTATTCAAGATATCGTGTCTGTTACCACGCATTCGTGGTACATTCTTCCTTTCCTACTCAGAATACCGTGTCTATTACCAATGTATTCGTGGTAATAGACACGATATCTTGAATAAGAAAAAAAAACAAGTAATATCGCGTGAACGATTTTTAAAGAAAATATCTATTTCCTTCATAGACTGAACAAGTATTAAATATCTGATCAAACATGATTAGTTAAATTAACAATACGCGTATATAGTCAAATTAACTAGACATAAAAAAGTACACAGTATGATTTTCGATGTTATTTCGTTCAGAAATATATATGAGAATGTCGTAATTTAAATTATTTTAATTATACGCAGAATATTTACAAATGTGTGTAATAAAACACGGATTGAAGCTTGTCTAGCCAAATTATATTGGCAAGAGTTCACAGTGTGTGTGTAATTAATTATAATAGAACACTGCAGAGAATAAAAAAATATCTATGACAGTTTCCATACGTTCTCGTTAAAAAGATTATTATACATATCATAATTAGTAAAAATGTAATATTAACTTCTACTTCAGATTTGTTTCTCCTTTGTCAAGTAGCGATCGCACTTTTATTTCAATATACAGGACGCAGAAAAATGTAATTGATAACACACTCAAATCATAATTCCAAATTAGATTTTGTCTTTAAAATTGTGTATTCAGTATTAATATTAGGAAACTATCGAATTTATTTCATCGTTAGCAACGCGAACTAAGTTTTTTTCTGCTAACGTAGACAATCGGTGAAAAAACAAAACAAATGCAGTCAAAACATTCTTACGTAAAATACTTCCGCTTAAGTACTTCTTAACAGTGTTCTTCGAAAAATAAGAATATTTTAACGAACATAGAAATTGTATTCTTTTACAAAGAATATAATAATTATAACTTTGTAAACAGAATTATATTGTAAAGAATTATCTACGTTTTTCCTAAAACGAGACGTTTTGTTATCTAGAACGAAACTGTAATATTATATGAGAACTATGTAAAAGCTAGTTTCTCAGTCAACTGTTACATGTCTTCGTCTTATTTTTTTTTCTTTTTTTTTTACAATTCACCAGACCATTAAGGGCTGATTCTTTTCATTTCTAAGATTGACAAAACGTTAGATGAGCCCCCGTTTTTTCTTGTAGTCTTCTAAGTTTAAGGATCGTCGAGGTCCAGTATCTTTAATATTACTAATAGGCTTGGGTAATACACTAACGGGATTGTCTGAAAAGTACCATGGGCGCATTAAGAACATTGTCAAGAAGGAATTAAAACACGTTTTAAACATAATATGACTTACTTGGAATTGGTACTTCCAAATCTATCGTGATGTCGAAGTCGTGAGCATTAAATAAGTCTTCAGTACTTTGCTTCTTCTTAGTCTCTTGACCGTTTTCTTTCTCGTTATTCGCTGCTACTGCTTCCGTTTGTTGGGGACTGTTTTTATCGTTTATCGGGATACTAGACGACACTTCTTCATCCTCTGGCTTGTACACCATTCTGGGCTTAGTACTTCGTCTAGTGAACGGGTCGTCTACTTTCTTGCCTTTGTTGGCCTTAATTTCCTCCTATTGTATAAAAAATACAGATCAATGACACACGAATTAATTTCGTGCATTATTATCTTACCATAATTGCTTTTTCTGCTTCTTCAACATTTTTCTTCCGGTTACGATCGTTAATATAAGATATACTAGATATAGTTGCCGTCCGCATTTTATCGAGCTCAGAAGCACGCTCTTCGAGTTCGCTTAATTCTTGATTAAGTCGACTAGCGGTTTCGTCGTCTCCTCTACAGTTGGCTGCATCTCTTTCGCGCATAAGCTGTGCCTTTTTCATTGCATAATTATATGGAGTTTGCTTAAATCTCTCTTTCTCTCGTACTATCTTTTCTATGTCTTCTTCCTTAAATTCGTATACCAAAGCTTCTTTAATGTCTTTTAATTTTTGTTCGACTTCTTCGAAAGTGGGCATGGATATACCTTGCAAGGCGCAAGTCTCTTTCCATTTAAAAAATTCGGACTCAGTGAACTCTTGATTTGATACAAATTCTAATCTAAACACACGTTCTTGAGCTCCATGTCTGAGTTTCAATCCCTTATTTGTTCTCGTACCGCCAAGCTGATAAATTTTTCCTGTTTCACAAACACCACTAATTTCAGCTACTCTGTATACAGGTTTCCCATTATTGTTCCCAATACCAATCCTTACAAAACAGCCTTGTACTACTCTGTCAAAGAATGGAAGATGCACAAATCTTTCCATTTTATGACGAGATAATCTAATTTTATTAAGATCTTCCTTGGTACTGACATATATTGGTTTCTTCACTTTCGCCTTAGTACTCGTGACAGATCTATAAGGATCCATTGAATTTCTCTTTACAAAAGGAGAGCTAGCACTAAACTACTGTATTAGATTAAAAAGTTATTTAGTTACTTACTTTTTGTCGTTTTCTGAATCAGTGTCCCTACTGTCACTCGAAGACGATCTGCGGTGAGATGAAGCTTTAGTAGGTTCTTCCTCTTCGCCGCTCTCTGATGAACCACTGTCATCTGAATAAATATCAGAAGCCTTGAGCTTTGTTTTATTTGCACCTCCTTTATGATCATCCTCTAATTCTTCTTCTTCAATATCCTTTGACTGTTGCTGCTGTTGTTCTATTCTTTGCTTTTCTTTCTCCTCTGATGAAAGAATAGATTAAAATGTATTGGGTCCTAATAATCCATACCTTCTTTAATAATGAATTTCTTATTTTACCTCTTTCCTTCTTCTCCTCACGCCTTGCTTTTAAAAGGGACATTGCATGGAACTTCTTATCTTGCTTTTCTTCTATTGTCTTCTTACGGTCCTTACTCCTCTCCTTGGGATCTGGTGCTCTGTCCACTTTCTTTTCTTCTGTACTCTTCTCTTTCTTCCTCGATTCTTTTTGCTTTTTCAGTTCTTGTTTCTTGGCCATTCTTAACTTCTTCTCTATTTCAAATCTTGTTTTCATAATTTCACGTTGCTCTATGCGTTTAAATATTTCCTGCTCTCTCTCCTTCTCTGTCATTTGAGCAAGTCTCGCTTGATCCTCTGCATCTCCCATTAATTTATCATCATAGCCATCATTGAATTCTTCTTGGCTAGAGTCAGAAACGCTAGCATCTGAATCCGAGACTTCACCTGGAAATAGAAATTTCCTTGGTAACATGTCGCAGTCCAATTTAGCAAAGAATAAATCTTGATATGTTAACTTTTGCTAACTACCTTCTTCGGGTTCAGAAACCTTCTCAGGTTCTTTTTCACTAGCACTTTCTTCACTGCTAGACTTTGTCATCTTTCGTTTGTTTCTTTTATTTGGCACTTTCTTTTTCTTACTCTTACCAGATTTTGCACCCCAATCATCGTCTGAATCTGATGTCTCTGATTCATGTTTATTATCCTTCTTCGTCGAACTAGTCTCTTCGTTTGATTGGGAATCATCTTGACTCTTGCCTTTCTTCTTTTTGGCAAGAGACAACAAGTCCTAATTTAAATTTGCATGCATTAGATGTAGATAAATTGCCTAAATTATAAATATAGATTTCTACATGTATTCAAGTTTGATTATTTGAGTGTTCGAATTTGTATGTATACTATTTAGCAGGTTATGTAAAAGAAACTCCGTACATGTATCTTTTTCTCAAAAATTTAAGAGGTGTTTTATGTAATATAACATTACCGTTACATTCGACTATCGTAAGACAATATGAAAAGCTAATCGAAGACGTAAAATAATAGATAATAAACATGCAACACAAGATTTTTATGGTAAGGTTATATCATTTACATTGTCCAAATCTGAACCACTTTCCGACGCACTGCCGCTACTGTCAGAATCTATGAGGGCTTGATTCTTTCTCTTTGGCATTATCACAAAAGTATGCAAACGGAGATCGTGAAAATTGCACGCCCTCCTTCTAAGGATAAATCTAACGTCATGCAAAATAAAATAAACTAGGAAGACCGCTGCTGAAGACCGCGTAGAAGAACCAACACCCGCACACGCGTAGAACGCAGAACTCTTGCGCATGCGGATTAAGAGTATTAATTATGCTTGATTTAAATCTGATATAAACTTCGATAAATAGAGATACTATCACGGGATACTGTTGTATCAAGCACGATTCGTTTCAAAAACAATGCGACAGTACATTAGTGAGAATACGAATATTAAAGAATATTGAGCGATAGCGCAATTAGTTAAACAGAAGTACCAGTCCGATCCGGAGCTACTTATTCAGAACTTTTATCAAAAATTCCATTTCTAATGTCAGTGGCATTAGTAAATAAAGTAAATTTATTGATAGAATAAATTATAAAAAATATTTATTTATGCAAAAAATAAGATAAACATAGNAACATGCAACACAAGATTTTTATGGTAAGGTTATATCATTTACATTGTCCAAATCTGAACCACTTTCCGACGCACTGCCGCTACTGTCAGAATCTATGAGGGCTTGATTCTTTCTCTTTGGCATTATCACAAAAGTATGCAAACGGAGATCGTGAAAATTGCACGCCCTCCTTCTAAGGATAAATCTAACGTCATGCAAAATAAAATAAACTAGGAAGACCGCTGCTGAAGACCGCGTAGAAGAACCAACACCCGCACACGCGTAGAACGCAGAATGCGCAGAACTCTTGCGCATGCGGATTAAGAGTGTTAATTATGCTTGATTTAAATCTGATATAAACTTCGATAAATAGAGATACTATCACGGGATACTGTTGTATCAAGCACGATTCGTTTAAAAAACAATGCGACAGTACATTAGTGAGAATACGAATATTAAAGAATATTGAGCGGTAGCGCAATTAGTTAAACAGAAGTACCAGTCCGATCCGGAGCTACTTATCCAGAACTTTTATCAAAAATTCCATTTCTAATGTCAGTGGCATTAATAAATAAAGTAAATTTATTAATAGAATAAATTATAAAAAATATTTATTTATGCAAAAAATAAGATAAACATACATATACTTTGGATGGGAAATTTTTATGAATAATAAAATATTCAGATAGCGCTGTATCCTTTTTTCCATACAGTATCCTTGAGGTATGCTCCTATTAAAGGATTACTGAGCATCGCTTCTATAATGCTTTTAAATCCCAACTGACTTGCTAAAGCATATTTACATTCCACGTCTGATAATTCAGAAATTAATAGTTTCATGTTGTCTGTCATGGTATGAGTGATGCTCTTCTCTAATCTGTACCTGCAATATAACAATTGATGATTAAAATGGAGAGAAGAGATCTCCTTAATTAACTTACCTTCGAACACAATCCTGTGCGAGACCGGGAGTTAACTTGTTCACTGCTATAAAATCTTTTAGATATTTTGATTCTCCATTTAATATGCAACGATTGTAAATAAGATTCGCCCAATCTATGTGATGATTGTAAGCATGTATGATGATAAGAGCCTGAGAGAAATTTAAATTATTGCATAATACTTTGTCAATGTCCTCAGGCTTTAAATTAAGAATACAGATCACTTGTTGATGAGAAGATGCTGAATTAAAGAGCGAAATTTGAAGGGTAACTAATTGCACTTGATCAGAACACTGACTAGCGAGATTTAATTTGTTAGCCTGTAAAAATATGTCCACAAATAATAAGCAAAGTAGAAATGTTTTGACACAATTTTTAAATTACATGTTCAATGTGTATGTTACCTGCAGATAATATTGTGTTGCATGAGTGTAATTAGTTACAGCTAAGTTTAACTGTTTCTGAACATTTTCGGTTTTAGTGAATTGTATCCCATGATGAACAGTACTCTGTGGTCTTCCCTGTTCTTTCGTTGCATCTGATATCAATGCACTTATCACGCACTTGGCCTCATTTTCCCACATAAGCGCAATCTCTTGATATAATCGAAAGTGTAACGCAACCAGGGTAAAAAGGTCTTTGTTCTCAGGACAATTACGTTTTAAAAATTCCAGAAGCGCCGTTTTCAATCCAGTCGCCTGTAATGCATCTCGAATTATAGTCAAGGCTTAAAGATATCTGGGAAGAAAAAAAACAGAAAAAATGAAAAGACCTTGTCTAATCCTTTCCCAAGCAAAAACTCAAATTGGTCGTTCTCTTTCAGTATTTGAAATACATAATTCATTTCCGTGTAACGACCGACGCCTGTTACAAGGCGCACCTACAATTATTTAACAGTTGTACTTATGTTTGTCTCTCATGCATATGAATAGTTACATATTTAAAAAATAAATGATCATACCAATAGTGTCCAATATTTCAAATTTTGTAAAATGTTTGCAAGATTCTGACATTTACGTAGCACCGACGCTATTCCTTCCATGTTGCAAGCAGTTGTAAAGCAATTGTGTGCTGGTATTATTAATTCCACAACAGTCTTTAGAGTCAATGCTAAAGAAATAAAATTACGTGATAAATTTCGATGAAACTGGGATGTGACGATACTTCAATTTCATGATAATACCGTCTCTTTTTTCACTGTGGAATTGCCCCAGCACTTTATTTGCAGTTTTTAATATTTTCCAACCGAGAAGCGAAACATCATTGCATAATTCCGTAATTACACGAAAATTTGTGTTCAAAGAGTATCCCCATAAGTAAACGTTATCGTGATGTCCACCTAGAACATGAAATGTGTTAATTCGTAGTAGTAAACTTAGAAATTATTGCGGAAATACCTTCCACAGCATGGGTGATAGTCGTAGTGATATTTTCAGCCAAAAAAGTTGCAACGGTATCATTATCTATTTTATAGGCAGTGATTATGTCGCAAATCACTTCAGATTTATCTCTAACATCGCTTTCTGTAACTTCTTGTAAAAACTTCATGGGCGCGTTAAGAGTCAATAATACTTGATAACTTTTATTGAGTTGAATCGCTAGTTTGTAACATAAAACAATCCTTAGACATATATCCAGTCCATGTTCTAGGGTGTCAAGCGCTCTTTGTAAAATCGACAGACATTCCAGTTGCATTTTATGAAGACCGTCCTCTTTTTGCTTAGTTACTTCATTTACGTTGATTGAAGCGATCACTGTAAAAAATCTCTTGCTATAAATATCTAATATTTAATAGTCTTTCCAAATATTAAGATAATAAAGAAGTACATGATGAGGTCGAGGAAAATCTCTGCAATCCACGATTCTTTAGGGCACTATATATTTGCTGTTTGTTTTTGTTCGTTTCTTTCAAAAGGTTTTGCTGTTCAATAGTAAATTCGTTTGGAGAGATTTCATTCTCGGCTAAACTCAAACATAACATTAAAATTTCTAAATCCTGCAAAGAAAATTATATTTTAGCATAAACATTTATTAACGAAAGCGTAATATAACTCACCTTATGTTTGTAATTGAAAATTGTGCTTATCCTCAGCGCTGTATCTAATTTTCCTAAATCGATTAGTTTGTTAATTAACTTCTCTGTTGCTTTCTTCTCATTTGTGTTAGTCAATGCGTGACCGAATTCCAATTTGTCTAATCCGGATAACAATTCCATCTTTAGTTTGTTGAAAATATACGGGCCTCTCTCCAGGTGTACATTTTCGGGATCGGCTAATATGCACGATTTCCACATTGCTATTTCCAACGTGTTAATAGTTTCCTGTTCTGCTTCAACATTTTTTAACGTTTCAAAAGCTAAGCTCAATATCTCGTATCTGTCGAGACACATGTATTGTTTATTGCAATCCATTTGAAATCAATCTGGCTGTAAGGAATAACAATTCTATACCTTTCTTTGTGCGAAGTCACTTTCTCAGCGTGCTCAATGAAAAATGCTGCCGCTTTTTCATATGAAACCTGATATTTTTTAAAGCTGTATGCACACTCATTCCAAAAGTTGCCCTCAATCTCTTTGTTCTTAAGCATGCAATTTTTAAACGTGCTCCGATACTGAAAATATACAAGGATTCTAAGAAAATATACAGATATTTTGTGTAAGGAATAGAATGTTAATACCTGAGCTAAAATTATCTCAGATGGATTCAATCCCGTTGCACGCGACAATTCTAAGGCGCTATCGTAATCTTCGAGTTTTAGTAAACAGTCGACACATCTCGAAATCTCCTCGTCAAAATTATATACATTGTCTGATATTCCAAATACAGCGAAGTTCAATGTGATCTTACTCTTCTGTAGAATTTTTATAATTTGTGGAATAGATTGGAAATTCGAGATCGAAACTGTAATGTATAATAACATCATTTTAGCCCATTATTTGATTATATACAATTGACATACCTGGAAGATTTGCGAAGAAATTACACCGTATCAGAATTTCAATAAATCTGATTTGCAAATGTTTGCTTCGTAAATTATGAGAAAGCGTTGCGATGATACATTTAGTCGCTATAACTGCGACCCAGTACAGATTATTCAAGTATGTAGAATCCGAGCTATCCCAGTCCATAGCTTTCTAAGGAATGGATGATTATTATAACATTGTTTTTTGTGTGCAGAGATATTAAGTAGAAAGTACATACATTGCATTTGAAATTTATACATTGTGTCTTGAAATTCGATAACTCTTCCTGACATACTTTGAAGTCACCATAAACTACACATTGTGCAAGAAATTCGAAGAATAAATTGAGAGGATATTCCTGAAATCGAGAAACGTCTTAAAAAATGATTTATATTCATCGATCAGTAATACACTTACAGGCATGAAGATCTTGTATGCCTTATTTAGCACGCTAATATATCCGTGCGTTACCATGTGACATATTAAATCAGAAACTTGATTTGCTGTCCACACTTGTTGTTCCAAGCATTCGTTGTATTTACTAAGGATCTCTTCGTCTGCAGCAGATATCGCTATCCATGAATAACAGTATGCTGCAGTTGAAGACGGCTAAAAGGCAAATCTTTAATACTAGAGTAATATTTAATTAAGATATCAAATTTATTGTGAAGTACCTCGTAACTAGTTGCCAAGACCGTGAGGAAAGGTCTTGAAGTCAATCGAGATGAATTTATTAAAGCGCCAGGTGGATCTGGGCTTTCGTGACATTTTAGAATAATCGACCATAGATCATCGTTTGGAAAACAAATATCATCGCTCGAATTGTATTCACATAAACTTTGAGAATCGGAAACGCTTGCAGAGTCTATCGATACTGGAGAACCAGAAGTAGGTGATTCCTGTTTGATAGAAATATGTAATAACACGCGATTCAATTTATATGACGCATGAAGTATTTACTACATACGCTTTGCTTGACTCCAATTCTGCAATACAACGATTGCCTAGTATCTCGGGATTTTATCTTCAGATCATTACAAACTAACTGAGACTTTGCAAGCTTCTTATTGTTCAAACAAGTTAACAAATGTTCTCGTAATATCGCGTCTTCGAAATGCTTTGCATTTTCCAATACCTGAAATCAATGCAGTGTTCAGTCTTCCGTCCTTATTTAATTCGGAATATATAGTTAAACAGTTACCTGGTTCAAGGGGTAATCAAAGATATCACAAACTAAAACAAATTCGAACCAATAGTTTTGGCTTGCCAAATATTTTAATAAAGTAACTGGTAAAGAGAAGTTGTGTGCATTTGCAAATCGTACGATAATGTCCCACGTCTTTAATGCATTTTCAAATCGTTGATTATCTTCAACTAAATCCTTAATTAAATTTTTTTGGAAACTAATCTCAAGATAGGATAGAACTGTTTTTAAATCTTCTTCATTTCTGTGTATTACATTTTCTAATAAGTTCTCTGCAAATTATGTAACGTAAGTATTAGCGAATGCGTTAGTTAAGCTGGTATTAAATACTTCATTAATTTAATTACCAATAGTGATATTCATTTCCTTATGAACATATTTTGCCACAGTTATGTGGAGCCTCAAATTTTCCGAATCCATCCCTAGCATTTCAACAAAGGGAATGCAAGTACATAGTATTTCCGGTTTATCTAAGTTTCGTAAAGCTAGAATTTGTGCGTATAAGGCTGCTTTCTGTTTTCTAAAAGCATCAATGGATACAATACTGCAAGAACGAAAGAAAGAATATAGTTTTCTTTACCTCCTGGAAGAAACATGCCCGACTATTTTTCCTTTGGACAGTTTCAAGCTAAATAGAGCCATATTTGGACGGGCTTCCTTCAAATAGTATTCATACGTCAATTCCTCCGTATGTCCATACTTTTTAACAAGATTCTCATTAGAAAAATGAGGCACTGGCTCGTTATTAAAACGCCACTTGTACAATTGTTCCACATTCAGATTTTTATAACCATTCAATAATTCATACATCGTAGCTTCTTCTCTTGATTTGTTTTCTATAATACCTTCGAGCATTGGCACCTGTTTTAACGTGTTTTGAAGGATTTCGTTCAAAATATTGTAGGCACCCAATGTCAGGGCATTTTTTCTCGTAAATATATTCTCAATTGTCACGTTTTCATTCTGACCGTCTCTTGCACTCTCATTAAACAAATACGAAAATACCAATATGAAAACGACCAAGAAGTTCTGTTTTAAATACTCATTAGAATCATTGGAAAGATAGCGAATCGTTTTATAAACTCCTTTCATCAACGAATCGTACAATTTGTCTTGACTCTTGCACATTTTCGTTAAGGCATCATATAAACCAGCAATCTGAGCCTTCCCCCTTTGTGCATCTACTTGATTCAAGCAATATGCAAGACATAATTCTTTGTCAATGTCTTTTGTAAATGCAGCCTTATCTATATTACACGATTTACTTGATAATATTGTATTAAATTCTGATATTGTCATAGTACTAGCAAAAATACGTGCTAATGACAATTTTATATCTTGGCGCTCTTTCTGTACAAATATCCCGTGCCTGTATATTTAAACATAAATATAGCTGAATGTATGTTCAAATTCTTGTTAAAAATGTATTGTAGATAGACGTACCTGGATAAATAATTCTTAACCAGGTCTTTTACAAGAGCACTACCATTTGAGAAGTCAATAGCTTCAATCATATCTGGCAGTACATTGAAATTGGTAATCAACGACTTGAATACTTCATCAATTTCACTTGTTCCTTCCTCTGCATTGCCACCATAACAAGTGTCAATCCAAAATCTCATTAGTTGACTCTGATTATTCGATAGCAAGTAATCCCACAGTACACNCCATTTGAGAAGTCAATAGCTTCAATCATATCTGGCAGTACATTGAAATTGGTAATCAACGACTTGAATACTTCATCAATTTCACTTGTTCCTTCCTCTGCATTGCCACCATAACAAGTGTCAATCCAAAATCTCATTAGTTGACTCTGATTATTCGATAGCAAGTAATCCCACAGTACACAATTATTCAAATTATTTGAAAGATCATTGCCGACTACAGAAAAACATAATTCAGTGCACAATGCTTGTTTCACGACTGTCGGTAATTTCATCACTTCTCCTATGCACAAGGAGGAGCTTAAACCATCTTCAACCCTATAATATAAAATAATTATATCTCTTGTTTACTGTTGCTTGAAGCAATATTTATGAACTTACATATGTTTCTGTTCATATTGAATAATACTCTTTATTATATTCCATGAGTTTATATGTTCACTCTCAAATTTCGCAACATTTATCAGATACTCTGATAAATAATCCCTTAGCATAGAATCCTTACAGCTTAGACAGGTTTCAAATATATGCTCCACTGGATTTTTGTTCTACAAGAAAAAAGTGCATGAAAATTTCCAGTTCTTACTTTTAGATATAAATATTGTCTGGTAATTGAAATTGTGTGTACCAGATTATTTAAAATATGGGAAGCCCTATAAATNAAAATGTATTGTAGATAGACGTACCTGGATAAATAATTCTTAACCAGGTCTTTTACAAGAGCACTACCATTTGAGAAGTCAATAGCTTCAATCATATCTGGCAGTACATTGAAATTGGTAATCAACGACTTGAATACTTCATCAATTTCACTTGTTCCTTCCTCTGCATTGCTACCATAACAAGTGTCAATCCAAAATCTCATTAGTTGACTCTGATTATTCGATAGCAAGTAATCCCACAGTACACAATTATTCAAATTATTTGAAAGATCATTGCCGACTACAGAAAAACATAATTCAGTGCACAATGCTTGTTTCACGACTGTCGGTAATTTCATCACTTCTCCTATGCACAAGGAGGAGCTTAAACCATCTTCAACCCTATAATATAAAATAATTATATCTCTTGTTTACTGTTGCTTGAAGCAATATTTATGAACTTACATATGTTTCTGTTCATATTGAATAATACTCTTTATTATATTCCATGAGTTTATATGTTCACTCTCAAATTTCGCAACATTTATCAGATACTCTGATAAATAATCCCTTAGCATAGAATCCTTACAGCTTAGACAGGTTTCAAATATATGCTCCACTGGATTTTTGTTCTACAAGAAAAAAGTGCATGAAAATTTCCAGTTCTTACTTTTAGATATAAATATTGTCTGGTAATTGAAATTGTGTGTACCAGATTATTTAAAATATGGGAAGCCCTATAAATTTGTCGTTTTTTCAAGAGTTCTGTCACCCATGTTTCTACTTCTTTGTTGAAGTAATGCTGAGCATCCTCAATAGTACAACTCTTTCTAAAAGCTAAGCATTTGTAGGCAAGATTAATATGAGTGCCTTTTGCAGATGCCTCTCTAATAAGTTCTCTGTCCCCCAATATGCGCCAACCAGACCAAATTGCTGCAGACTCCCCAGTTAAACATTCAACAGGAATGCCTCCCACTGTGGTCCTCTCTGCCATTTCGTCAAGATTCTTTTCACAACATGTTACAGCACTTTCCTACAACAATGTATTAGCAATTAGTCGATATATTTATGTTAAATAAGAATGTATATAACGAATCCTATATAGTCCAATACCTGTTAGGCGATATGTATAACATACAGATGTGTACAACAGTTTTGTACGGCGTTGTATACATTTGGCATTTTAGTTGTGTTGCGCAAATAATAATAAGCACGGTGCAAAGTGTCAGATTTTTTCTGGTCATGCACAAAATTCTAAAGATTATTACTATAGGAAAATGTTACTAGACGAAGAAACAGCTGATCACAGCTGATTATATATGCAGCGCGCCGCGCGGTCATGACTGTCATGAGCGCGGTCAAGACTCAAGACACTTGACTCAAGTGTTGAAAAGATCTTCNATATGTTTCTGTTCATATTGAATAATACTCTTTATTATATTCCATGAGTTTATATGTTCACTCTCAAATTTCGCAACATTTATCAGATACTCTGATAAATAATCCCTTAGCATAGAATCCTTACAGCTTAGACAGGTTTCAAATATATGCTCCACTGGATTTTTGTTCTACAAGAAAAAAGTGCATGAAAATTTCCAGTTCTTACTTTTAGATATAAATATTGTCTGGTAATTGAAATTGTGTGTACCAGATTATTTAAAATATGGGAAGCCCTATAAATTTGTCGTTTTTTCAAGAGTTCTGTCACCCATGTTTCTACTTCTTTGTTGAAGTAATGCTGAGCATCCTCAATAGTACAACTCTTTCTAAAAGCTAAGCATTTGTAGGCAAGATTAATATGAGTGCCTTTTGCAGATGCCTCTCTAATAAGTTCTCTGTCCCCCAATATGCGCCAACCAGACCAAATTGCTGCAGACTCCCCAGTTAAACATTCAACAGGAATGCCTCCCACTGTGGTCCTCTCTGCCATTTCGTCAAGATTCTTTTCACAACATGTTACAGCACTTTCCTACAACAATGTATTAGCAATTAGTCGATATATTTATGNATCCATCCCTAGCATTTCAACAAAGGGAATGCAAGTACATAGTATTTCCGGTTTATCTAAGTTTCGTAAAGCTAGAATTTGTGCGTATAAGGCTGCTTTCTGTTTTCTAAAAGCATCAATGGATACAATACTGCAAGAACGAAAGAAAGAATATAGTTTTCTTTACCTCCTGGAAGAAACATGCCCGACTATTTTTCCTTTGGACAGTTTCAAGCTAAATAGAGCCATATTTGGACGGGCTTCCTTCAAATAGTATTCATACGTCAATTCCTCCGTATGTCCATACTTTTTAACAAGATTCTCATTAGAAAAATGAGGCACTGGCTCGTTATTAAAACGCCACTTGTACAATTGTTCCACATTCAGATTTTTATAACCATTCAATAATTCATACATCGTAGCTTCTTCTCTTGATTTGTTTTCTATAATACCTTCGAGCATTGGCACCTGTTTTAACGTGTTTTGAAGGATTTCGTTCAAAATATTGTAGGCACCCAATGTCAGGGCATTTTTTCTCGTAAATATATTCTCAATTGTCACGTTTTCATTCTGACCGTCTCTTGCACTCTCATTAAACAAATACGAAAATACCAATATGAAAACGACCAAGAAGTTCTGTTTTAAATACTCATTAGAATCATTGGAAAGATAGCGAATCGTTTTATAAACTCCTTTCATCAACGAATCGTACAATTTGTCTTGACTCTTGCACATTTTCGTTAAGGCATCATATAAACCAGCAATCTGAGCCTTCCCCCTTTGTGCATCTACTTGATTCAAGCAATATGCAAGACATAATTCTTTGTCAATGTCTTTTGTAAATGCAGCCTTATCTATATTACACGATTTACTTGATAATATTGTATTAAATTCTGATATTGTCATAGTACTAGCAAAAATACGTGCTAATGACAATTTTATATCTTGGCGCTCTTTCTGTACAAATATCCCGTGCCTGTATATTTAAACATAAATATAGCTGAATGTATGTTCAAATTCTTGTTAAAAATGTATTGTAGATAGACGTACCTGGATAAATAATTCTTAACCAGGTCTTTTACAAGAGCACTACCATTTGAGAAGTCAATAGCTTCAATCATATCTGGCAGTACATTGAAATTGGTAATCAACGACTTGAATACTTCATCAATTTCACTTGTTCCTTCCTCTGCATTGCCACCATAACAAGTGTCAATCCAAAATCTCATTAGTTGACTCTGATTATTCGATAGCAAGTAATCCCACAGTACACAATTATTCAAATTATTTGAAAGATCATTGCCGACTACAGAAAAACATAATTCAGTGCACAATGCTTGTTTCACGACTGTCGGTAATTTCATCACTTCTCCTATGCACAAGGAGGAGCTTAAACCATCTTCAACCCTATAATATAAAATAATTATATCTCTTGTTTACTGTTGCTTGAAGCAATATTTATGAACTTACATATGTTTCTGTTCATATTGAATAATACTCTTTATTATATTCCATGAGTTTATATGTTCACTCTCAAATTTCGCAACATTTATCAGATACTCTGATAAATAATCCCTTAGCATAGAATCCTTACAGCTTAGACAGGTTTCAAATATATGCTCCACTGGATTTTTGTTCTACAAGAAAAAAGTGCATGAAAATTTCCAGTTCTTACTTTTAGATATAAATATTGTCTGGTAATTGAAATTGTGTGTACCAGATTATTTAAAATATGGGAAGCCCTATAAATTTGTCGTTTTTTCAAGAGTTCTGTCACCCATGTTTCTACTTCTTTGTTGAAGTAATGCTGAGCATCCTCAATAGTACAACTCTTTCTAAAAGCTAAGCATTTGTAGGCAAGATTAATATGAGTGCCTTTTGCAGATGCCTCTCTAATAAGTTCTCTGTCCCCCAATATGCGCCAACCAGACCAAATTGCTGCAGACTCCCCAGTTAAACATTCAACAGGAATGCCTCCCACTGTGGTCCTCTCTGCCATTTCGTCAAGATTCTTTTCACAACATGTTACAGCACTTTCCTACAACAATGTATTAGCAATTAGTCGATATATTTATGTTAAATAAGAATGTATATAACGAATCCTATATAGTCCAATACCTGTTAGACGATATGTATAACATACAGATGTGTACAACAGTTTTGTACGGCGTTGTATACATTTGGCATTTTAGTTGTGTTGTGCAAATAATAATGAGCACGGTGCAAAGTGTCAGATTTTTTCTGGTCATGCACAAAATTCTAGAGATTATTACTATAGGAAAATGTTACTAGACGAAGAAACAGCTGATCACAGCTGATTATATATGCAGCGCGCCGCGCGGTCATGAGCGCGGTCAAGACACTTGACTCAAGTGTTGAAAAGATCTTCTTGTGAATTTGTGATCGTGACCTCGAGCGCTCAGTGAAATTTATTTACAAACCGACTCGATAGCATGCAGTGATGGAGCTCCGTTATATTTTACTTTTTATTTTCCTCGTGTTCTGTGAACGCAGCACACAATACAGATTCTCACAAAAATTTCATGGAATTTATCAGAGATATCCGCGGTTTCAAAATTTGGAATCCGTGAAATACAAATATGAGATCAAAACGATTGACATGCCGGTATCTAATCTATCATAACAGCTGTTCAGCTAATTAGCTAATACCTAATTCTAATTTGATTGTACGTAATCGTCTATTCTATTATAGGTGGATCATTTCAGTTTTTCAGTACCCAATACATTTAAATTGCGTTACCTTGTAAATAACACTTGGGAAAAGGCAGAGAACCCACCCATTTTCTTTTATACTGGAAATGAAGGCAATATAGAAACGTTTGCTCAAAATACAGTAAGTAAGACTTAAGAAAGAAAATTGAATATTAGTTGACTCTGTCCAGATTGCAAGTAAATTATTATACTTTTTTGTAAAGGGATTTATGTGGGACATAGCACCAGAGTTTGAAGCTCTACTAATCTTTGCTGAACATCGTTATTATGGAGAGTCTTTGCCCTATGGCAATAAATCTTTTGTTGATATTAATCATTTGGGATATCTAACATCTCAGCAAGCCTTAGCAGATTACATTGATTTGATTCAGTATTTGAGGTCTAAGTCACAATACAAAGAGAGTCCTGTTATAGTTTTTGGTGGTTCATATGGTGGGATGCTCAGCGCATGGATTCGAATGAAATACCCTCACATTGTACAAGGGTCAGTAAGAGAATTAAATGGACTCATGCAAACTGTAATTTATTATACAAATAAATAAAACTATTACTTTATTACAGCGCAATTGCATCTTCAGCTCCTATATTGCAATTTACTGGAATTGTAGAGTGTGATTCTTTTGCACGCATAGTTAGCTTAGATTTTAAAGCAGCTAATCCAAATTGTGCTGAGCTCATTCGTAAATCGTGGAGCGCTATCACTAGTATAACGTCGACAGGTAAAATACATTTGTTATCACGTAATTATAACTACAGTGTAATTGCAGCAACAATTATATTTAATCGATAGACAAAGGCAAGAAGTGGTTGTCGGACAATTGGAAATTATGTCAGCCGCTGAAAAATGCAACCGACGTCGAACAATTGAAATCATATTTAGAAGATGTTTACGGAAATCTTGCTATGGCAAACTACCCATACAAAGCTAGCTTTTTAGCACCTTTACCTGCTTACCCTGTTAATGTATGCGTCTCAATATTCTTTTTATTCTTGTGTACGAGAAAGTTTAGAACGTTTGTTGAATTGTAAATTTGATTACAGGTTGTATGTAGCCATTTAACGAACGAATCGTTAACGGGAACAGAACTATTAACAGCAGTGCAGAGCGCATTTAACGTGTACACTAATTATACAGGCAAAACGAAATGTTTGAACGTGAACGACTCTACTCCTTTATTAGATGCTGATGGATGGCCTTTTCAATCATGCACCGAGATGGTGATGCCTATGTGTACGAACGGAGTGAATGATATGTTTGAACCTCATAAGTGGAATTTCGATGAATACAGTAAAGATTGTGAAAAACAGTTCTCCGTGAAACCCCAGCCAAACTTGGCGTGTGAACAGTACGGATGTGAGCGTTTAGCGACCGCAACAAATATTGTCTTCAGGTACATAGAACGATTATTATTGAGGAACCAACTAGCTTCTGCAATTATTTATTGTATTTTTTATTCTGTGTTTCAGTAATGGTTTGAAGGATCCATGGGCTGGCGGCGGTGTAGTCCGGAACTTGTCTGCCTCGGCAGTCGCGATAATAATTCCAGAAGGTGCACATCATCTCGATTTAAGGGCAAGCGACCCTAACGACCCTTACAGCGTTATTTTAACCCGAAAATACCATCGCTTCTTTATTAAACAATGGATCACGGATTACAGTAAAAATGAACAAATTAGACTTTAACTGAACATGCGTTTACGTTGTTTCTTATATACGTAAATTATGATATTGTTATTCTATAAATGCTGGTAAACATATCTAATATTTATAAAAAATGAATATGTATACATATTTTCATAATTATTTTTATTTCGCAAATTATATACAAAAAGCACATAAAATAACTGCACAATGATAATTACAAATACCTAATACCTGAAGTTCTTAAAAAATAAATACAATTGAAAATAATACAAAAGTTCTATTATCACAGTATGTAAAGAATGTACGTATTTGAGTAAGAAATTACAACGCAGATGAACTTGTACAAATATTTTCGATTCTAGAAGTAAATAATTCATGTCTGAAATTTCATTTCATTGTAGTGATGTACTTTTTGCTTTTTATCTTATCAGGTTTTTAACACATATCATTAAACAATGATAGATAAGCCATATAAGTATTTCAATCTTAAATTCTGTCCTTCAAATTAAATAATCATTGCAAAATATTTATCGACAAAATAATGCTATAGAAATACTGCGTATTTATCGTCGTGCTACAAAATCTAGTCTTTATTAAAATACACATAAATAGCAATATAAAAAAAGCAAGTAGTACTAAAAGATTGCAGTTTCATCCTTTTCAATTATATTTATAATTTTCATATTCCTATGGTCGAGCGAAACGTCTCGTTTCTCTTTTTCTCTTATCACACAGGTACAGCACATATTGTTTTTCTCTAGAATCCTTATACCAATTATTCTTTATTTCATAGTTAACTTATATTGCATGCTATTAAATATGAAAATGTAACATTCTATGAAAGTTTATATTCATTATTGATTCGAGTTCGCGCCACCTAATTATTTTATAGACATTATAGAAAACGAAATGTAAGACACAATCTTACTATAATCATACTACTTCGTTTAAGTCTCGAACGCGTAACAATTAACCGAATGGGGAATAACTTCGAGTTTTAAAAAATAAATTCTTGTTAGATAAATTAAGTAACTTGGTTGCATCTTATAATTATGCAAATTTTAACTGAAAAATATTTTCCTATTATATCGTATGTGTATTCTTTGCTTCCATGCAATGTTCAAAATCTACTAATAAAAAGTACCGGACTTAAAATATAAAAGTAAATATAGTTAGAGAAAATACTGATTCTCTGTTGTATACAACGTAGAAGCAAAAATAAATTAAAATGATCAGTTAGAAAAAAAAGGTACCTCGTGAAAAATAATTACTGTCATTTAACGTAATTTGAAGATAGTTTCTAGTGTGGAGTACGTCTATGCGCTGTAGTTGGCCTCGGGACGCCAGATCGACCTCGTACCTTTTTTAGTTGCACAAAACTATTGTCGATTCCGTTATTATATGACAGATATATATTCGATAGGTCGGGTTGAGTTTGCTATGAAAGAATCGGTATCATAATTACAGAGTACTCGTTTTTAGAATACACCGGCATTAGTTTCATAAAGCTGATACATACATCTTTGTTCGTTCCCACGGGCGGAGTTGCTTGCGCTTTGCGCATGTTATTGCCTGTGTAGGCTACGCATTTCAGCTGCCATTCTCCGATATCCTCGTTCCAATGGACATATCTTTCGATCATCGTCTGAAACATTACGATATAAACGTTTTACTTTGTCACACATTATTCGTGTATTTTATTAAACATACCTGATACTGAACGGGGATGTAACTATTTACGATTAGTTCTTGAAGCTGCAATTCTCTTCCGATACCTCTAACTCCTTCCAGGAGTCCTTCCATTTCTCTCTGATGCTCTTGCTGCAAATCGGACAATTCTGCTTTGACAGACATTAACATTGTATGTACTCGAGCTAATTTTTTCGTTTTTCCCGCGGCTTCCTCTTGCAAGGAAGAATATTTCTCTTCTATGTCGATTCGTTCAGCTTCTTTCGCTTCTATTGCTTTTTTCAACTGCTCTTCTCTACTCTTCCGTTGGTCGAGTTCGATCGCTGCCGCAGCTAACAACTGCTCTTGGGCCTCCGCTTTTTCTAACAAATTTTCACCTCCGACTAGAATCTTGTTTTGGAGATTTTGCATTTGTGCTCGTAACGCTTCTTTCTCGCTCCTGAAACAATGATGTGCAAGTGATTTATATGTCTAATCAATGTTTTGAGTAACACGTTAAGAGAATCGTACTGAGTTCTTTTTAATTCTATGACGTCCTTATCGTCGGGACTTTTGTCTTCCCTCTCGGCTTTGTCGATCTTTTCATTAGAATCTGCGTCCCTGTCTTCTAATTCCTCCATCGTTAATATTTGACTTCTTCTACGACGAACTTTTTTCTCGTGCTTGGTTTCTCCTGTCTCTTCGGAATCTTCGGACTCGTCGTCGGATTCGGAAATTTCAGTGCCGTTCTCTTCCAGTTGTTTCCGTAACTGTTCGATCTCGACTTGAAATTGACGAAGCAAAGCGTCTTTCGGATCCTCATTAATTCTCGCTCTGTTCTTAATGTTCTTTGCACGGTTCGCGTAACGAAGAGTGCTAATGGTTTCGTCGTAATTTATATCAGCTGGACTTATATTTGCACACTAAAGTTTCAAAAAGTTCAAATAACTATTCGACGAACATTACCATTCGTAATAAATATAGCACAGAATATTAATAATCCTACCATCAACGTTTTCGAGTTACCACCAAGAGAATCTTGAAGTAATCTCGTCAGTTTCGAATTCCTGTAAGGCACATGTGAACTCTGGCCATCAACCAATGCGGATATTACATTACCTAGCGTTGAAAGTGACAAATTAATTTTTGTCGCTTCCCTTAAACGGACTCCGGATGTTTTGGTTTTGCTTTGTCTTTCCGAACCCTGAAGATATCAAGATTTCATATCAAAGATTAAGATATGTATCTCGAAATAAAAAGGTGGTATCATAGTTATAACAATGTCCTACAGCTAAATCGACTAAATGAAGTTTGCCCATTTTAACGTGTTGTTCGCCATCGTCTCCGAGTTGGCTAGATTCGACGGTAATCGTGAATATTGCGTGGGATCTTGAACTCGATACGTTCATTGCCGTAGCTCCAACAACGCCTACGATCGACATAAATTATGAATAATTACGAGTCCTGCTCATAACAGAAATATGTTTCGCGAGAGACGCTTACGGTTTTTGTTGCCAAGAGACATTATTCGATCTAAATCATCGGCATTGTTTACGACGTAGCCACTGAGATCTTTTACGAATACCCCAATGTCTGGCCTCTCCTTTACTTCCAGTCTCGTGTTCTGATCTTTTCCTAACAAGTCCCTAACTTCCTCATTATAAATCTCTAAGTACGTCGCACGAACAAGGAATCTGTGGATCAAACATTATTTTTTTACAAAGTCTACCCACGTAAAATAATATTTCTGAATGAAGACAATTACTTTTGGTTATCATGGGCTTTAGCTATGTGCCCGAAAATGTGTGCAAAAGTATTAGGAATAATGCCCCTGAGCTGTGGGAATGTTTTTGCACCAGACATGGTATACGTTTTACCAGTGCCTGTTTGCCCATACGCGAATATGGTTCCATTGTATCCTTGAAGAACTTTGTCAACGATTGGTCTCGCGGTTTCATTATAAATATCGACCTGGGTCGAGTCAGTGTCAAATACAGCATCGAACGAGAAAACCTTTGGTGGTTCTCCTTGCGCAGCATTAGGATTTTCAACGGTTATTTCGCTGTTAATAGTGTCCACGCATACTATGTTTTTACAGTGCCCATCCAATTCCTTTCCATTTAAAGGTCGAACACGCACCACGACTCTGACGTTCTCTACTTCCCCAAGATCCGTCGTACTGTCCTGCATCGAATAAATATTGGACGATCAATTAAAAAGTTGAACCGAAGGAAAAGAAGGAGATCAAATCAAAAGATCATGATTATTTTATGCGGAACATTGAACAAAATAGATATGATGTTAATACGATTTGACAGATAGAACTGTCAAACAAATATATGTATGTACGCAATGACATTCCTCGTTTGAAACAGAAATATTTGTATGGAGGTACTAACTTCAGTCCCCGGCATCGTGGTTCCCTTCCTTTTTAAAGTCACATAAACACACGATTTACAGCATAATATTTAAGCAGGTGAAACTGAGCGACACAGCAGACGACCTCCGTAAACAAATGGATCGATTTGTATGATTGCATCAAGTGAAGGTAGCCAGAGACACAGATGGATAGTTGCTATATTCAACTTATATCCAAAGATATACTGTGTGTGTGTAGCAAACCAGGCGTCATCCAAGTGGAATGGAAAATATTTCTAATTTCTTTATTTAATTTATAAATTACTATAACAGTGCATTTATTAATCGTAACAATTATTGTGATAAACAAATTGAAAATTATTCTACTAAATATTTATAAAAATGAAGAAACAAATATTTGTTGCCATCGTTCTGTTAAGTGTACTTGTTAACAAAGGTAAAAACAGGAATTACGTTAACATTTTATTCGTAATATTGTCCCTAATATTTATTTTCTAATGTACGCTCTGTTCTTAGGAGAGTGTTTGTACTGTTACCGTTGTACCAGTAATCAACCTGGGTGTGGCACACCTTTAAATTGGTTATGGTATTGGGGAGAGACCTGTCCAGAATATGATGACAAATGTGTAAAAATCATTGAGAAGAAAGGAGGTATACAAATCTTTCTTACAGCTAAACATAAATAGTTTTTATTCCTTTAGTAATGTACTGAGAACATTGTTACATCTTTTAGCCNCCAAGTGGAATGGAAAATATTTCTAATTTCTTTATTTAATTTATAAATTACTATAACAGTGCATTTATTAATCGTAACAATTATTGTGATAAACAAATTGAAAATTATTCTACTAAATATTTATAAAAATGAAGAAACAAATATTTGTTGCCATCGTTCTGTTAAGTGTACTTGTTAACAAAGGTAAAAACAGGAATTACGTTAACATTTTATTCGTAATATTGTCCCTAATATTTATTTTCTAATGTACGCTCTGTTCTTAGGAGAGTGTTTGTACTGTTACCGTTGTACCAGTAATCAACCTGGGTGTGGCACACCTTTAAATTGGTTATGGTATTGGGGAGAGACCTGTCCNGTAGCAAACCAGGCGTCATCCAAGTGGAATGGAAAATATTTCTAATTTCTTTATTTAATTTATAAATTATTATAACAGTGCATTTATTAATCGTAACAATTATTGTGATAAACAAATTGAAAATTATTCTACTAAATATTTATAAAAATGAAGAAACAAATATTTGTTGCCATCGTTCTGTTAAGTGTACTTGTTAACAAAGGTAAAAACAGGAATTACGTTAACATTTTATTCGTAATATTGTCCCTAATATTTATTTTCTAATGTACGCTCTGTTCTTAGGAGAGTGTTTGTACTGTTACCGTTGTACCAGTAATCAACCTGGGTGTGGCACACCTTTAAATTGGTTATGGTATTGGGGAGAGACCTGTCCAGAATATGATGACAAATGTGTAAAAATCATTGAGAAGAAAGGAGGTATATAAATCTTTCTTACAGCTAAACATAAATAGTTTTTATTCCTTTAGTAATGTACTGAGAATATTGTTACATCTTTTAGCTGAGACCATGATAACTCGAGAATGTTTGAGCTCTGTTCGTAGCTTCAGGACAGACGTACCAGCTGACAAGTATGAAGGTTGTAGACCTGCTGCAAAAGATGTTAGACTAGGACATTACGTGAATAACTCTCTTTGGCAATTAGATATTCACAGAAATTATTACGATGAAGTAACATGGTGCTTCTGTTACTTTGATCACAGATGTAACAGTGCTGTTAATATTCACGTTTCCATTCTGTTACTATTTATTGGGGTCGCAGTACATCAGTTTATAGTATAAAACATTTACAAATGTTGAATATTTATGCTTTAACTTTGCTTAGATCTTTCTACTGGAGATTGAATTGAGTGCATTTACTCTGATTAGTATTTGCATGGAATCAAAGAAGTTCATGTATGTAAATAGTGTAAATAACCATTCCAGTACAATTTCAATATAAATCGACTCCGTGCCTTAAAAGTTAATTATTCCAAGTATAGTAAATTTGACCAGTTTTCAAAATGAATTTAACTATGCGTACCTAGACAAAGTAGTGAAATATTGAACTCCGTCCAAAGTGTGTATTTATAATTGCTACTTTCTTATGAACAGACATTACATATTCTGTTCATGTTATCAGAATACATTTAATTGCTGCACATTTAATTTTTAGTGCACTTTCATATTCCATATTTTACAGGTTTTTACAGTAATTTCTAGAATGACTTAGACATTATATCTTTATATCGTAAATTCTCCGTCCATTATTGAGAAAGAAATTTATATAAGACTAACTGTTAACTTTTTATACTTTTTACTGTGTACAAATATTCTGTACAATTGTATTGAAATTTTAATAAAGACGTGTATTTTATAATTTATTGTTTACTTCTGTAAGGATAAAGGGATGATCATCAAAGAGAAACTTTGAATTATACAAAAGAAGTATCTTTATTACAAACACTCGACAAGAAACAAATCTTAAATAACATTACGAAAGGCCTTAGGAGTACATATTTTTAAGAAAATATCACTTGGCACTTACATCTAAGGTATGACATGTAAAAATGTGAACAAACTGAAACAAGTATGACTTTTGTGAAATAAACGAAAAATACTCTAAAGCTAACGGCTTTACGTGAAATATGACGATGAAGAAATACTGAGAGACAAATGGACAATTCGGTTACTAGAATGTAATAGTTTCAGTCTTCTTAAGCAGCCTTAACTGTCTTCTCTTGTCCTCTCTGTTGAGCAGTATTCTTCTGCGGTGTTTCCTTCTTCTTCTCTGCTGGTGCAGCAGTGGGTGCATCGTCTTGTCTCAGAGCGGGCTGTCCTGTATTCTCGATTTGGATGATCCTCTCATTCTTTGATTTTGGTTCAGGTTCCTTCCGGGGCGCAATGATGGTCAATACACCGTCCGACGACAGACTTGATTTCAACTGATCGATATCGCACTGTTCTGGTACTAAGTACTTTCGCACGAACTGTCTCGAGATCCATCCGTGTTCGTCCTGTTTTTCCTCGTGTTTCCCTTCGACGATCACGTTCTTTCCTACAACTTTGACAGATACTTCCTCCGGGGCGAACTGTTGGACGTCCAAGGTGACTTGGAATTTGTTTCTGTCGGCTTGGACAGTAGATATTCCGCCTTTGGACGAACTTTCCAAGGCTCTCTCGTAGGGCTGGTATCTCTGAGCCAAACGGCGACGTGGTTTTATTACCACAATTTCGCTGTCTGGAGACGGCAGGGCTCTTGGCAAATCTTCGGGACTCAACGCTAGTCCAAAATGCTGGTCAAAGAGCCGATGTGGTCTGTCCAAAGCTTCCCACCAGCTGGAGAACAACATCGGTAACAGAGACATTGTCGTTCTTCTTGATGCTTCAACTTCCAGCGAGAATCAATAAAATTCGACAATTCGCTTTCTGGTCTCTCCTCACTTAAAACTTGCAGCACACTCTTCGATGCTTGGTTCGTTGAATGATAATAAATGATAACAACAGCGTAGTCTTCCACAGAAAGTCTGAGCACAATTAAATTGAACTCGTACGTCGCACTTCGTCGAGAGCGTCTTTACAGATTCTGACCGGTTAGCAACAGCAACTGCGCGCGAATTTATATTTGTTACCCCT
Organism: Ceratina japonica; assembly: GCA_019453355.1. NCBI lineage: Eukaryota > Metazoa > Arthropoda > Insecta > Hymenoptera > Apidae > Ceratina > Ceratina japonica. The sequence goes on along the minus strand of SMSR01015920.1, from coordinate 64,892 downwards.
CGGGAGCATGGCGGGGGGAACCGTTCGAGTAATATGTGGAACCTTCCAGAAATCGAATTTTCCAGTTGAAATTAATTAATTAATTGTATGAAATAGTTGAAAGTAGTAGGCGTTTCATTGAAAAGAATGTGTCATTTCATAAATTGTAATCCACATATAAAAATGTTACGTCTCCGGCCTCGTACCGGTTGGAAACGTGTAAACATTCCATCGTGTATCGATTCCATTATCATAGTATTAAAAATCTCCGCTTTTGATTAAGTTGCTTAGAACAATGTGCAATAAAAATAGTTTTTAAAATGCATTCCATTCTAGTATAACATTTTCTAGCACCTTTGATAATAAATAGAATCTCATAACTGTCTATATATTGTATGTTGTACTTGCTAGCAACATAAACGGTTTTCAAAGCGTTTAACAAATTCGTTGTTTATCGTAGTTTTAAAAATAACTAATACGATCTCCCGCTTTTTTCAATCTCTATATACACAATACAACACCTCTATATAGTTCATCGGAAAATGCTGCAGCAAATGTAGACGAGTTGATTCTGCGTTTCACGTTCTGCATCAATAATATCGTGAAACGTGGTGAAACGGATACACCAGAGAGCATGCAGCAGATTCTTTTCCTTATAAATATTGGAAAAAATGCGAAATCTACGTATTGATTAACGCCCGGGATAATAAAGTTCTAGCGAACCCTAATAAGCATCTTCGACGCACAAAACGTAATCGAAGTATCGCGTAGAAATTATAAAGTTAGAAAATCGTTGACAAGTTTACGGAGTTTATTCACTGTTTGGAAAAATCCTGTTTGTAAAAATAATGTGAGTATAATCGATTTATATAATGCACTAAATAAACGCAGATTAAATAAACCTATACTCGAAGTATACGTAATATATTAGTTGGATGGATTCAATTTCTGACTTATTATTGCGTGTGAATTATCTGGATAATAAAAATTAATATATTTCGAAGACTTATTTATGACATACATGAATATTTGTAAGAGTAATGTACTAAAGTACGAGATTGCATAAAGAAATCCGGCATAACCTTCCACAATATTCCATATAATTCTCATGGCCTCTATTTCTATATACTATTACACTATTTTAGTTTCCTGTCGCCAACTTTCTCTACTATAGTTGCAGATAAAAAAATAAAATGGTAGTACTTAGCAATTTTCTCGCACCTCAAGAGGGTATTCGCCATGAGGAACCAAACACTACCGTGTGTATTAATGACAGAGAAATTGGGAAAGGAACTCTGTATATTACAGAAAGGTAAAGGTTAAAATGGTATTTTACTAATGATAGAATTTAATATACTATTCACATTGGTAGCTTACTTTCTTGGGTGAATTATGATACACGGCAAGGATTTTCACTTGAATATCCTCATATATCTTTACACGCCATATCACGAGACGAACAGGTACATCCGAGACAATGTTTGTACATTATGGTCGATGCAAAAGTAGATCTACCAGGTATATTAAATTTCATTAGGATTGTTTGTTCTCATATATGTACAATGACTTTTATAATTGTAGTAAAACAATCTCTTTCTAATTAATATGATTTCTCATGTAGATGTACCAGTACCACCATCTTCTGACAGTGGCTCTGAGAATGAATTTGAGGATGCTGACACACCTATCACAGAGATGCGGTTTGTCCCTGACAACACAAACAATTTAGAGACAATGTTTCAAGCAATGAATCAATGCCAGGCTCTTCACCCTGACCCGCAGGACAGTTTTTCTGACGGTAAATAAAATAATTTTTTTTAATCTTCACTTATCGCATTAGCATAGTGCTTTAAATATAATTGTGAATACATTTTTGCAGCTGAAGAGGATATTTATGAGGACGCAGAAGAAGATGACTTTGAACATTTTGAAGTTGGTGCTGGGGATGCTCCCTACATTTTACCATCAGGTATTCTCTTAAATCTATAGTTGTCAATATATTATTTGAACGCGTATATAAATGATTCATAAAAAGTTTTTATTTGTAAAATCAATATCTAAAAGTTTTCATTTTTATTTCATCGCGATTATGTTTTTAGAACAAATAGGAACCACTCACAACGGTACAGAAGCAGACGACGCCATGGAGATAGAAGCAGGTCAATTTGAAGACGCGGAGGAAGATCTATAAAGTATTGGAATAATTTAAAGGCGTGCGTTTAGTATTAATTTATAATAACCAGTATCATATAATATGATAGATATGTGATATTACGACAGACTGTATAACAGAGCTGTATCAAACATAAAAACACCTAACATTTATTTATATTCATTTTGTACACGGTGATAATTTCTTAGAGAAAAATAAATAATTACATATCAAATTTAACTTCTTATTATTTTAAGTAAATTATGCATGTCACATCTCCATTTGTCTATTAAAAATAAATGTTGACAAAATCTCTTAAGTCCGAAACGGATATATTTGTAGAACTGTATTGATTTTCTAATAATATATTTTCATGCTTGATATTAAAAACACTGTATCCTCGTTTATGTCAATATGTAGTTTTTAGAACAAGCATTGTACAGCAGTTTAGCCTAATAGTTGTTTTAAGATATTGTACATACGTATGGACCGTGTAATTTAATATACATAATATATATAAAACACCAATTGTATATCAAGAGCTAACAACACTATCCTTCATTCAAATAGATGGAAACACATATTGACATTAATGCACTTTTAATAGAGAACATAAAGTGGAATCATATAAAAAAATCTTTACATGGAAATTGATATTCGAAGCAGAATGCATATAAACGACCTATAGATATGTATCTCAAATTAAAAATAAAGAGTCGCTAATAAGTTGC
>SMSR01015920.1:0-61903 GCA_019453355.1 Ceratina japonica | reverse complement strand
CACGCCATATCACGAGACGAACAGGTACATCCGAGACAATGTTTGTACATTATGGTCGATGCAAAAGTAGATCTACCAGGTATATTAAATTTCATTAGGATTGTTTGTTCTCATATATGTACAACGACTTTTATAATTGTAGTAAAACAATCTCTTTCTAATTAATATGATTTCTCATGTAGATGTACCAGTACCACCATCTTCTGACAGTGGCTCTGAGAATGAATTTGAGGATGCTGACACACCTATCACAGAGATGCGGTTTGTCCCTGACAACACAAACAATTTAGAGACAATGTTTCAAGCAATGAATCAATGCCAGGCTCTTCACCCTGACCCGCAGGACAGTTTTTCTGACGGTAAATAAAATAATTTTTTTTAATCTTCACTTATCGCATTAGCATAGTGCTTTAAATATAATTGTGAATACATTTTTGCAGCTGAAGAGGATATTTATGAGGACGCAGAAGAAGATGACTTTGAACATTTTGAAGTTGGTGCTGGGGATGCTCCCTACATTTTACCATCAGGTATTCTCTTAAATCTATAGTTGTCAATATATTATTTGAACGCGTATATAAATGATTCATAAAAAGTTTTTATTTGTAAAATCAATATCTAAAAGTTTTCATTTTTATTTCATCGCGATTATGTTTTTAGAACAAATAGGAACCACTCACAACGGTACAGAAGCAGACGACGCCATGGAGATAGAAGCAGGTCAATTTGAAGACGCGGAGGAAGATCTATAAAGTATTGGAATAATTTAAAGGCGTGCGTTTAGTATTAATTTATAATAACCAGTATCATATAATATGATAGATATGTGATATTACGACAGACTGTATAACAGAGCTGTATCAAACATAAAAACACCTAACATTTATTTATATTCATTTTGTACACGGTGATAATTTCTTAGAGAAAAATAAATAATTACATATCAAATTTAACTTCTTATTATTTTAAGTAAATTATGCATGTCACATCTCCATTTGTCTATTAAAAATAAATGTTGACAAAATCTCTTAAGTCCGAAACGGATATATTTGTAGAACTGTATTGATTTTCTAATAATATATTTTCATGCTTGATATTAAAAACACTGTATCCTCGTTTATGTCAATATGTAGTTTTTAGAACAAGCATTGTACAGCAGTTTAGCCTAATAGTTGTTTTAAGATATTGTACATACGTATGGACCGTGTAATTTAATATACATAATATATATAAAACACCAATTGTATATCAAGAGCTAACAACACTATCCTTCATTCAAATAGATGGAAACACATATTGACATTAATGCACTTTTAATAGAGAACATAAAGTGGAATCATATAAAAAAATCTTTACATGGAAATTGATATTCGAAGCAGAATGCATATAAACGACCTATAGATATGTATCTCAAATTAAAAATAAAGAGTCGCTAATAAGTTGCAAATCCTACATACGAATGAAACAGTTCGCACTGAATATAAAGTACTTGCGATTTCACAATATGCAAATATTTGATTCTAGGTGCATTAAAATACATCTACCGAATCTTCTTGGGGCCGAAAATGAGATCCGCATCTGGCGCGCCTTTGGGATGATTATATTTTTGCCGCCGTTCCCTATTCAAGTTTACCGTCACTGGCCTGGTGCTCTGATTAATTGTTTCTTGATAATCTTCCTCCTCCTGCCTCTCCGTGATGTTCAACGTCAATCTTTTAACTCGTTCCTTCTCTTCCTTTTGTTCTTGTTCTCGGTTCCTGAGATTCATTGCCAATTCCGACGACACGGGTACCGCCAGATTCTTGTATTGTTGTTTGTTACCTTTTCTAAGCATAAGCACGAAATCGACTGTATTGTTATCGGTAGGTCTCTCTTGCAATTGCTCGTAAGTTTTCTTGGTACTTTTCACATGCAGTGGAACCGAAATGTCCACCTGTTGCGGCTTCACCGAGTCTCGCATTCTATCTTGTATGTTATCTGAAACCATTTTATCAAGAGCGGACAAGAAGTCGTCATCTTCCGGACAACTTACTCTCCTGGGACCCGCTGGTAGTGCCGCATTTAATTCTGTAACATCCATAATGACACCATCGGTACCACCTTCCGAAAGGCTCTGATCCCCTTGAGTATTTTCCTGTGTACCGATGGTGTAATCTCTCTCTCCGTCGGCAGTCCAATCCTCTTCCGATTGAGCCTCCGAGCAATCTTCAGATTCTTCAAAATGTAAATCGGCTACACCTTTCGCGTCTCCACTGCCGTTCCCAGACGTCACAGCCACATCCTCGTCTCCCTCGACGATCACACCCATATCGGACTCTCCTTCGACGCGTTCAACACCATCTTCCGCGGTAGGATTTCCAAGAGTAGGATACAACGTATTTCGCAGTTCTTCTACAGCGCATTGAGCTTCTTTGTAACTTTGGAACAATTGCATCTTAGGCCTCAGCATCGTTAGCGTGTCGCGGTACATGTAATCTATGCCCACGGGAAATGGATTGTCCTGAGTCCAGACCGGATCCGTGTATTTAAACCAATAGTAATTTTGGAAGAATATTAGAAAGTAATCAAGCTTCTTTTTGCTAGAACCGCCGCTGAAATATTGCCCGCACGTCTCCAGTAATGTACAGACTAGACGGATTCTAAAGAGGTGTTCAGGAGGATCCAGAACGCTTGGTATGTTGTGGTCCATACTGACTCCAAAGGTGATTAGGAGATACAACGTCCGGAAGATATCCCCGCTTTCTACCATACGATAGTTGTACAGTTCTCCGAGATACTTCACCATAGCGATGCGCCGTTGATTGAATTTCGGTAAATTGATTTCCATACACAATCTTATATCTTCCAACACGCCGTCTACTACGTGAGGTCCTATCGTCTCGTAATGCGCAACGAGTCCTGCTAATAAACTTCCTACACATCGGATATTTAAATATTTAACATTGTATGCGGCAGTGAGACACTTAATGGCATAAGAAGACACGCTTTCGTCTTCCCAATCTAATTTACGCATCCACTTAAGGACTTTATCGGTATTGGTTTTCGAAAGATCCTGATACAAGAGTTTCCTAATGAATTCATGTATCGGCGGCCTATCCTTTCTCGACGTGCCCCCCGAAGTTTCAGGCGGATTCACGTAATAATACGCATTCTCTATTATTGTCACATAACGCGAATCTAACGCGGTGACTGCCTTCTTACGCATCATCTGCTCTAAATATACTTTCGTTCTTTGATGCGAGTCCGGCGAGCAAAATAAGTATCTACCGCACGTTTCTAACAAATTACAAGCCATTTCAATATGGTGATGAGTAAAGTCGTGCAACAAGACCTTCAAACAATACAGCGCTTCTATCTTTGAGTAAAGTTTAAACTTAACGAGTTCACCAATGTACCTGACAACTTTTACTTTCGACTCGATATTGATCTGATCTTTTTTCCGTACATGATACTTGAAATCGTGTTTCAACATTGAGCACAAGTCATTTCCTACGTCGGGCATCACAGGATAGAGAATAGCCGCTAACCGCGAATAGAATGGCAATAAATCTAAACGAATTCTGGATACGCCAAACAACGCTTTTACCAATTTTTTTTTATTATGTTTCGTATTGAGATTCATTAGAAAATGTACCGCTGCGTTATCGATCAATTCGCGATTTACGCAATTTGGCAGATGCGTTATGAATGCATCTAGAAGTATTTTATTACTTATGTTCGAAACCTGCGGCTCTTCTACTTCCGCTTCTGGTTCGTCTACCTTTTCCGGTTCTTCTATTTCATCGAACGCTATTTCCTCGTCTAAGGTGTCTTCACTTATCGGAGCGTCCTGTTTCGGCACTTCTTTCAAATATGACCCTGGGAGAAATACTGTTAAATCCGGTAGAACTTCGTAGAATCGTCGTGTCTCCTCGTCTCCCCACATATCCTCTAGAATGCTATTTTCTTCTCCTTCGCTGATCATCTTCAACGACTCTTCAGCTTCTGCTTTCATTTCGTTGTCTACAGGAAGTTCTGGCATTGCTTCGTCCAAAGTATCGGAAAAGCTTTGTACATTATTCAATAAACGTTCGTACGATACTTGTAGGCTTTCGAGCTTTTCTTTCCTCTCAGAACTTAGCTCGCCCCTTGTTTGGAGAATTTTCCGATTTTGTTTTTCAAATGCTTGGAGATCCTTATGTTCTTTCAGCAAATGCTTACACAATGAATTATAATAATCCCGCAGCAATACTCTGACATTCTGTTGTTTATCGGGAGAAAGTAATTTACTTTTAGGTATCGGAGTGTTCAGCTTCTCAGATATTTCTCTCACTTTTTTAGGTACGAGACCTGCGTAATCCTCGCCACAGTGTTTACAAAAACTTAATATGATGCTTGCGTTGTTATGTTCCTCTTTGTCCATATTAATTAATACTGTTAATGCAGAACCAAGCAACGGCAACCCTTGCTTATGGGTAAAAATGCCCGCATTAACTAGTTCGGCGTAAAATCGAAGATCTACTCTAAGTTTGCTTGGATTCGCGATTTTATCAACAACTTTCAATGACAAAATTCTCTGCCAGTTCTCAAAAAAATGAGTTGAGAATTCTGCATATGTCTGATGTAAGAAACTGCACACTTTAATAGCAGGTGCAACGTCAGTCATTTTTAGTTTAGCATCTACCAAAGCAGTAGCTACTTCGCTTACGTACTTGGTCAGATTCAAATGTGTCATATCCTTCAGAACTGTATCTAACTGGATGCTACTAAAATTTTTCAATTTTTTAACAAACGTCGTGTTCCTCTTCAAAGTTGAATCGAGCTTGCTGAAATATGATTCCGGTGGCCTATTGGGATTTAAATTAGCGGCTCGAATTTCTTCTTTACTATTAAGCCGCTGTTCCGTTTCTTTTATGTAATCAGCCAAAAACTTGTTGTCTTCTTCGGACACAGCATCCTGCTCTGGAGCAGGTTCTGCTGTCTCCGGGGCTGGTTCCTCGACTTCTGACATTTTTCACACAAAACGTCTACCTGTCACATAAGATTAATTTATACAATATTACCACATGTTCCATCCTATGTACATAATCTGATTTATAACTTTTATGAAATGTAATGATTGATACCGCTGTTTCATACACGTATTTTCTTATCACAATACTAGTTAAGAACCAAACGTTTTCGCAAGTAGTAGTTGAAAATAAACATCGCTAGTGCTTATTGCTCTATGGAATTATTTTAAACTTGATGGAGTTATTTATATTTGCTTACCTTTCTAAAAATTCAAAGAAGGTTATATTATGGCAGACAACAACATGGACTATGCAGGTCTATGAACGACAATTAATTGTCTGCTAGAACCCTTGGACCTGACATCTAATAGTGTAACAAGTTTGGCGCGATAAGCAACAGATTAACGTAGAGCCCTACCATTATCGACTTTATACCGACAAAAGGTGATAAGTTCCACCACCGAGGAAATCCCTTCTCATAGAGCCCTACCATTATCGACTTTATACCGACAAAAGGTGAACCNCCATTATCGACTTTATACCGACAAAAGGTGATAAGTTCCACCACCGAGGAGAGATTACCCACCGAGGAGATCCCTTCTCACAGAGCCCTACCATTATCGACTTTATACCGACAAAAGGTGAACCGACTGAAATACCAACTCCGGAACGAATTTAAGATTACATGGTAGCTCTTACTTTCATCGTAAGGGGGAATTAGCAAGTAAAATGACCACCGTGAAATACAACTCGGAAACTTTTAGGTTTTCTGACTTAGTGCTTATGCAAACGACACGAATTCTAATTAGAGATTATAATTGTTAATTCACTAAATGATCCAAAGTACTTCTTGGCCGCGATTACTATTCCCTGGATGACGTCCAATTTCTTTATAAAGATTTATTTCATTTTCAAGAAACTTTGTAGTTACTTTAAGCAAATACATAGTTTCAAATTTTCAGTAAAACTGGCTTGAGACAGACTTAAAATAAACTTATTCTATAATTTCTTAGAGGAAATGNCAATTAATTGTCTGCTAGAACCCTTGGACCTGACATCTAACAGTGTAACAAGTTTGGCGCGATAAGCAACAGATTAACGTAGAGCCCTACCATTATCGACTTAATACCGACAAAATGTGATAAGTTTCACCACCGGGGAGAGATTATCCACCGAGGAGATCCCTGGTGGTTCTTAACTATCGATACACCGAGGAGAGTAATCTCCAACGAACGGTACATTCCCAGCGCACGATAATGCTACGGATTCGTTCGATAATATTCGAGGNTGTTTCATACACGTATTTTCTTATCACAATACTAGTTAAGAACCAAACGTTTTCGCAAGTAGTAGTTGAAAATAAACATCGCTAGTGCTTATTGCTCTATGGAATTATTTTAAACTTGATGGAGTTATTTATATTTGCTTACCTTTCTAAAAATTCAAAGAAGGTTATATTATGGCAGACAACAACATGGACTATGCAGGTCTATGAACGACAATTAATTGTCTGCTAGAACCCTTGGACCTGACATCTAATAGTGTAACAAGTTTGGCGCGATAAGCAACAGATTAACGTAGAGCCCTACCATTATCGACTTTATACCGACAAAAGGTGATAAGTTCCACCACCGAGGAGAGATTACCCACCGAGGAGATCCCTTCTCACAGAGCCCTACCATTATCGACTTTATACCGACAAAAGGTGATAAGTTCCACCACCGAGGAAATCCCTTCTCATAGAGCCCTACCATTATCGACTTTATACCGACAAAAGGTGAACCGACTGAAATACCAACTCCGGAACGAATTTAAGATTACATGGTAGCTCTTACTTTCATCGTAAGGGGGAATTAGCAAGTAAAATGACCACCGTGAAATACAACTCGGAAACTTTTAGGTTTTCTGACTTAGTGCTTATGCAAACGACACGAATTCTAATTAGAGATTATAATTGTTAATTCACTAAATGATCCAAAGTACTTCTTGGCCAAGATTACTATTCCCTGGATGACGTCCAATTTCTTTATAAAGATTTATTTCATTTTCAAGAAACTTTGTAGTTACTTTAAGCAAATACATAGTTTCAAATTTTCAGTAAAACTGGCTTGAGACAGACTTAAAATAAACTTATTCTTAGAGGAAATTTAACTATTTAATTATTTTGTACAGAATTGATTGCATCGAAACTCGCTTAGTTAATAATAAATAATAGTAACGGCGAGGTACCAAATGTATCTGATCTGTTGCATGCATATGAAATCGAAGCTATGTTCTCTGTCTGGTCAATTAATGGAACTGATAATAATTGATAACATCGAGTTCATTGAGCCACGCGCCGCATGGTTGATATTCCATCTTCGACGAATTCTCAATTCTTCAACTACGAATAATTTTTCACCAAGTCCTCACTCGCCTGTTTATTCAGAATTTATCACGCGGAGGTGGAAACAGTGGCACGAGTTTGCCGTGCAATTTTCCTTTCCCGCCTGCCTCGTTCCGCAGTCTTTACACGCATCCTCCGCAGCCATCCGTTCGTCACATTCTATTATTTACTGCATCAAAAAACATCGAAGACTCTTCTTTGCACTTCGTCCTCTTCGAAAAATTCTGCCTCTCTCTCTCTCCCACCCACCCTCGGCGTTCATCCTTCATGAACATTCGACGAATATTCTCGCAGCAGCCGACGATGAATTCTCCTGAATTACCAACATCATTGTATACGCTTCGACAGTTTTTTTTAACACAAATTTTATAAGAGTATTTAAATGAAATTCCTCCCCGATTTATAAAAAATTCGCGTTGCGTTTCAATTATAAATTGTTTGAATTCATCCCGTGGCAAGGAATTTCTTAATATCGCAAATAATTGTTTAAATACGATCGTTGCCGTCGCATCGTCTGAGAATTACCAAGCAATTACAGTATCTCGAGAACCCGGTGGTTTTTGAGTAGAACGCGAATTTCTGCAGCACGCCATTCTCCCTCCGTCGAAATAAGGGTTCGAAGGACCGGGCTGTGGTGGTTCTGTACAGCGCGGGTACCGACACACCCGTCGAACGTACGAAAATTACACACAAGGAAAAATTGGCCATAAATTCGGGTTCTCGTTCAGCGTCTCGGCGACGGCGCGCGCGGCGGCCGGCGTCCTGGCGCGGTAATAAAATTAGAATTATGTCTCCGCTCAGACATTCACCTGTCACGGTTCCTTCGACGAGCGAGGCGAGGCAGCGGCCCGCATGCCAAGGGCGTTTGTTAGCGACGCCGGAATGTGTCCTCGGGCTTCGTAACGTATGAGTTACACCGGGAAGATTACATCCATGTCTTACGGCCGCGGAACCGCCCCCGCGTCACGGTCTATGGTTATTAAATTCTGCGTCTACCGTCTCCCCGTAGGAAGGGATTTTCCTCGTGAACATATAGCTGACTTATCGCCGGGGACGCGCGACGGGGAAAAAGAGACGGGTTTGGAAAACGATGAACGAACAGGATGAGAAGTTTAGAAGCGGGAGAACGAGCGCAGTTTTCATGAATCTTTTAGGGGCACGGAGTTACCCTCTTAAAGCGGACGATCGTAATGGCGGTATCGCGTTTAACGGGCAAAGGCGACTCGTTAAGGGATCGTCCAGGTGGTGGAAACGTTTAACGTGAACCCATGCGCGCCCGAAGAGGATTAAATCGGTTTATGGTTGATGCGAGCCGTGGTTAGAAGCGGGGCTTGTCTCTTGTTTCAGAATTGTTCCGTGGAATCAGGATGATTCGACTTAAGTTAATTAAGTGGCGGATAATAAAACATAATTGCATTGTCCCGGAATTAAATTGAAAGCATATTAACGATCGAACGGGATGAGATCGACGGGCGGGAGCGCCGATTATTCGTTTATATCTCTTTTAATACAATCAATTCGTTCGATCGAAAAGTTTCTTGTTTCTTTGATTAATTGGACCGGACGGACGTTCCCTGGGCTCGCCGTTGCGAGCGATACGCGGAAAGGTTGTCGAAACTGCATTCACGGTTAAAACCGATGTAACGAACTGCCATTCACGGTGGCCGGTATCGTTTTCGTCGATTTCGTTTCACCGGCGGCGGGCGCACGGCCGGCCGGCCGCCGATCTCTCGACTCGTTCTCTATCCACCTGGAATCAACCGAAACGTCATTCTGTGCCGGGAAATCATGTGCAACGGCGGTTCCGACCTATGACAAAAATCCGTAGGCCGGCTTATGCGGTTCGGTGTCGTGTACCATTCGACCACAGACATCCTGGCCGGTGCATACGTATAATGATAACAGCGGTCGAATCAGCTCGAGCATCAAATCGTTGACGGGCTGCCAATCGCGGAACGGCAATTTAGCCGTGAAACGTGGGGATACGCGACCGCAGATCCCACCAAAATTCTCTTCGGCCACTTAACCCCTGCGGCGATGTCCGCGCAAACCCCGGGAAAAAAAGAGGCGGTGGCCGAAAATCGTACAACAAAAAAAAAAAAAAAACGAGAGTAGCAGAGGATCCGTGTCAACGGTTGTGCCGTGCTCGAAGCGAAAGAATCTTTATATTTGACGTTTCAATTGCAATTTTTTTTCTGCTCGCCGTCCGTGTCCCTGGGCTCTTTGTGTCCGCCACCCGGCTCTTAATGTTTTATTGCTGCTGGCTATCGCCCTTTATTTGGATTTTCATGTTATTTTTTCGTCCCGTTGCGCGCGCTGTTGGTCAGAGAAATATTGTCGCTCAAGGGTGTGGACTGCGTTACGAACCGTCGAACGGCTACAAGTCTATGTAAACGGTCATGTTTTATTGATAATATTGGCCCGGTATATACACTAGGAAATGATTGATAACGCCGAGCTGTGATTTAGCGTTGAATATTTCAAGGTTCTCGTATTTATCGCGAAATATAATTTTCTACGCGGGATACGTAATGTTTGCTAGCAAAATCTGAATGGGGGATCACTTTTCACGGGAGTTCAAAGGGGCGGATAGCATCCGCGGAATTCGGACGTCGTCGTTGAAAAAAGAGGGCGACGTCTGAAATTGCAAAGCATACGAAAGATGTTATTGAAAAGTTTTGCCCGATAGAGTATCCCGTGATCTTCATCATTCGCGGAAGAGGAGATCCTTTTGAAAGAGGATACGGCCGGATTATAAGGTTGCCGGACCTTACGGGAGGGATAGAGGCCAACCATTTTAACGGAGAACGATCAGGGATAAGGGCGGGGACTTTAAGAAGCTTACTTTGATGACAATGTAGACGCTTCCGAAACGAAAACGGAACAGCCCCGGAGAAATGAATCCTCGTTTTCCATTTCCCATCCATTAATAATAATCAACATCCGGGCGCATCGCGATACCGTGACTAAAATCCTGAAGAATGATTCCTTCGAGGTGCTCTTCATTTCCTGCCCTTGGATAATCGTTGACCATGAATTTCTAACGGAAATTAAACAAAAGAATCCCGAGGGTTTCTCCCAAGGAAATTAACCAGTATTTAACGATCGCTTTTCTCCGAGCATTTTCTTGTGTTACAAATTTAAATCTCATTGGACGTATTCTATTCCAGTTAGCGATTCCCGCGTCTTTGAAGGGCGAGCTCGCGATTAATGATAACAGGCGACGAATTCCCGGGGAACGTGTACTTTTGACGTCGCCAGGTGTAAAGCGGAGGGCGACGGCGGCGTTGGACGGAAAAATACCCGACGTCGGTGGTGGCAGTGGGCACGTCGATGATGATAATGAAGCTCCCGCCATTGGCCGACCGATAAGGCGATTTACGTGCGCAATATTCATGCCCCCACACCGTATCCATTAGAGAACGGACGCTCTTTTTTTCGCTTTCGTTTGCATACGCAAATAGCTCCGGCGCGCGGGGGTGGGATAAGTTTGCGCAATAAAAAAGGTAACGGAACAGGTTACACGAGTGAACGGGAGAAAAAACTGGTGGCGAGGAGGATGGAAAAAAGGACGAGTCGTTTGTTGGCGATCGCTTATATACGCATGTTAATGCATCCACAGCAGAGGGATGAGAAATACCCCTGTTGAAGTTCGATAAATTCGCGAAAAATATAGGAANTGACGTTTCAATTGCAATTTTTTTTCTGCTCGCCGTCCGTGTCCCTGGGCTCTTTGTGTCCGCCACCCGGCTCTTAATGTTTTATTGCTGCTGGCTATCGCCCTTTATTTGGATTTTCATGTTATTTTTTCGTCCCGTTGCGCGCGCTGTTGGTCAGAGAAATATTGTCGCTCAAGGGTGTGGACTGCGTTACGAACCGTCGAACGGCTACAAGTCTATGTAAACGGTCATGTTTTATTGATAATATTGGCCCGGTATATACACTAGGAAATGATTGATAACGCCGAGCTGTGATTTAGCGTTGAATATTTCAAGGTTCTCGTATTTATCGCGAAATATAATTTTCTACGCGGGATACGTAATGTTTGCTAGCAAAATCTGAATGGGGGATCACTTTTCACGGGAGTTCAAAGGGGCGGATAGCATCCGCGGAATTCGGACGTCGTCGTTGAAAAAAGAGGGCGACGTCTGAAATTGCAAAGCATACGAAAGATGTTATTGAAAAGTTTTGCCCGATAGAGTATCCCGTGATCTTCATCATTCGCGGAAGAGGAGATCCTTTTGAAAGAGGATACGGCCGGATTATAAGGTTGCCGGACCTTACGGGAGGGATAGAGGCCAACCATTTTAACGGAGAACGATCAGGGATAAGGGCGGGGACTTTAAGAAGCTTACTTTGATGACAATGTAGACGCTTCCGAAACGAAAACGGAACAGCCCCGGAGAAATGAATCCTCGTTTTCCATTTCCCATCCATTAATAATAATCAACATCCGGGCGCATCGCGATACCGTGACTAAAATCCTGAAGAATGATTCCTTCGAGGTGCTCTTCATTTCCTGCCCTTGGATAATCGTTGACCATGAATTTCTAACGGAAATTAAACAAAAGAATCCCGAGGGTTTCTCCCAAGGAAATTAACCAGTATTTAACGATCGCTTTTCTCCGAGCATTTTCTTGTGTTACAAATTTAAATCTCATTGGACGTATTCTATTCCAGTTAGCGATTCCCGCGTCTTTGAAGGGCGAGCTCGCGATTAATGATAACAGGCGACGAATTCCCGGGGAACGTGTACTTTTGACGTCGCCAGGTGTAAAGCGGAGGGCGACGGCGGCGTTGGACGGAAAAATACCCGACGTCGGTGGTGGCAGTGGGCACGTCGATGATGATAATGAAGCTCCCGCCATTGGCCGACCGATAAGGCGATTTACGTGCGCAATATTCATGCCCCCACACCGTATCCATTAGAGAACGGACGCTCTTTTTTTCGCTTTCGTTTGCATACGCAAATAGCTCCGGCGCGCGGGGGTGGGATAAGTTTGCGCAATAAAAAAGGTAACGGAACAGGTTACACGAGTGAACGGGAGAAAAAACTGGTGGCGAGGAGGATGGAAAAAAGGACGAGTCGTTTGTTGGCGATCGCTTATATACGCATGTTAATGCATCCACAGCAGAGGGATGAGAAATACCCCTGTTGAAGTTCGATAAATTCGCGAAAAATATAGGAAGTCTCAATTGCTTGTTAATTAAGTGTACGAAACGCGATTCACTTATATGTATGTATTCTACTATACAGGAATACTTCAGGTATTGGAAGAAGATTGCAAATATAAGGATCTGTGAGTACAGGCTCAGATAGGAGAATGATCTGCGATAGCGATCGCCGTTCCGTTAGTATGATAACCACAAAGGAGAACGATGGATCTTGTAAAGGCGCGTGCCGCGGACTCCGCGCGTCGACTTAGCAGGTCCGAGATGTTCCTCGACTGTAAAAACTGGTGGGACACGTGCTGAGTCGTTTTCAGTCGGCGCCGAAGAGACCCTCGAAAGGGTACTGCGAGGAGAACGGGGCACGAGGAGTGGGACACGGGGGTGGAAGCTTTGCCTAATGGCTCGGATCACACACCGCAGATCACCGGATTCCTCGCGCCGGATTCCCTCGCCTCCGTCTTTCGCCCCTCCGCGTCATACCCGCAACCACTGTCTCTCCCTCGCAGCGGTGGATCCTAACTCCTCCTGACGACGATTTGAATGATCATTATATGCGCGGTCGTACCTCGCAAATGAAATCGGCCGCTCGTGGTTCTCGATTTTCCTCCAGAATCCACGAAAGATGCCCGGGCGGGGTAGATGGACAGGGAACCCGCGGGATTATAAGATAATTGCGCGAACGTGATGAGGTATAATTGATAGTTGAAAATGAATTCTGCATCATACCTTCGGGATAATGATAATCCAGCCAGTGGTTTTAAAAATACCGCAAACAAACATTCTGTGTCGCGTCGTGACCCATAATTTTTCAAATGTTCACCTCATTTGTATTTCATTTTTTTATTGTGAGATCGAAGGAGTCGGCGACGAGAGGAGAGCGGAGATGAAAGGTCGTGACAGAAGGTCGGCTCCTTAATTGAATCTTGTTTCGAGTGGCCGAACGCAGGACAGCCCTAATTTTTGTTACTCATGGTGAAACATTTTCGGGGGACGAAGCGCCCGGCGCCGACCTAATTCCGTTCAAATTTCCGGCCCTGGGGCGCCTAAAGGAATTAGCATTCGATCTCGTCGCGCGAACACCTCCTGGGAATCACCACTCGCTGGAAAATTCACGTCGTCTCATTTTCATCGCGTCGCTCCGTCTTTCGTGTGTCCCCAGATCTGATTCGACGCTCCCATTGACACTCTATGCCCCGGGCTTTTACTCTAATTACGCATTTTAATCGTTTCTTCACAATTCATTAATATTGTTATTTGTTGGATATTGACTTCACGACGTATATTACGTTTTTTAAAAATAGACTTAAGTATAATAATATTTGATTACGAAGAACAGTTTACAAAAATTCGTATTTTAATTTGGAAGAAAGGGAAGACTCATTATTTTAAAACCAGTCAAACAACGAGTTGAAACCTGCTCGTAGAATATCAAGTAAAATCCGGTACATGAAATCAAACACGGTACCGCGTCGGCACTCGGTTACTTCGGTTCCGGGCCTCTAATTCGTCCCGAACGAGCATGCTACGATTCTCATTCGACTTTCCATCAAGTGGAGTTCTATTTCCATTTATTTCTGTTTCTTTTCCTCGATTATTAACTCGAGAGAGAAACGAGCGCAACAATAATTCCGAGGCAGCGCTCCCGTGCCCCCGTCGGCCGTTCTCCACCGGCCATTTCCTAGGCGTCGTTCTTTCACCGTGCCGTGGCGTAAGTTTAATTTCGTCTATTAGTTCAAGTCCGGGACCCGACACACGGACCGGAATCGGCTTATGGCAGCTAGACCTGGCGTGATTCAGCGGCATAATCCGTGAATCGAATCGAGTCGAAAGAAGGCCGGCCGGCTACCGCGTGCGTAATGGCGTCGACCGAGGTAATGACACGGTCCGTCCGGCGTTAGGTAATAATGTTACCCTATCAAGCATCGATTAGGCCTTTTAAAGCATCGCTGCAGTCACTCGACAGGCTTTTATCGAGCGAATCGCTTGAATCATTGCCGAGGAAATTGCCGAAAAAGTGAAGCGAATACGTTCGTACTAGCCGAGTTCCAGCAAGTAGAAACTTATTCGCGTTCGAGTTGGGATGCTGCGAACGTCGTATCCCATAATTGACGGTGTTCTGGTATTAAATGTTTATAGATCGCTGATCGATTCGTATGATTTGATATGCACCGTAATCCCGGGGTACAGCGGTTGCGTCGCGTGTTAAGACTTCGTTTCATCGATTTTCGAACGCCGCCGCCGCCGCCGCGACATATAAGTGTAATTTGCGAGGACACGCTGATCAATCAAACGAACTTGATTATGGAATCCGGCCGAACTGCGGTTTTAGCGAGCGCGGAGCTTAGCGCGGGAAGCGGTTGCTTTTGTCGCCGGTGGGAAACATCGTTCTCATTTCTTATTAATCGGCCGCCGCTGACACGGATAAAGCGTCTAAACACGCGGTCCCTGTTATCGATTTCCATCATCGAGCATGGATTAGGCGGCGACGCACCTGTTCGATATTCCCGAGCAGAGTGGCTGTTAAATATTTCATCGGTAACGCGCGCAGCCCTCTGACTACTTACCGGTCCATAGATTACGGCCACTTCCGTTTCATGGAAACGCATCGTTAGACCGAATATTCCGAAGTTACGTTTCGCCCAAGCGAGCGTCGACGAGCAGTACAGTGCCACCCTTACCATTTTATTAGGCTGTTTCGTAAGTTCCGTCAGGGTACGCCTTCTGTAAACAAATTTTTCCAAACTGCACACTGGAGTGCAGTCACACACTGACAAAATGGCGGATGCAATTTGTAAATAAAGGGGTAGCGAGCGGCAGTTGTGCGGAAACCTAGTTAACAGAAACGCTTGACGCCGTTTCTCTGTATTTATCGTCGCTTAATTCGCGGAAATTGCCGAGTCGGTCTCTCATCCTCTTTCGAAGTCTTCCAGGAGTCCCGTAGGAAGTAAGAAGGAGCCGGCGAAACTTGGGACAATATGACATATATAACGGAGGACGCGAGGCGACGGGGGAGGCGAATTCGGTGAATTAGCATCGACGTTAATCGCGNATCGGTAACGCGCGCAGCCCTCTGACTACTTACCGGTCCATAGATTACGGCCACTTCCGTTTCATGGAAACGCATCGTTAGACCGAATATTCCGAAGTTACGTTTCGCCCAAGCGAGCGTCGACGAGCAGTACAGTGCCACCCTTACCATTTTATTAGGCTGTTTCGTAAGTTCCGTCAGGGTACGCCTTCTGTAAACAAATTTTTCCAAACTGCACACTGGAGTGCAGTCACACACTGACAAAATGGCGGATGCAATTTGTAAATAAAGGGGTAGCGAGCGGCAGTTGTGCGGAAACCTAGTTAACAGAAACGCTTGACGCCGTTTCTCTGTACTTATCGTCGCTTAATTCGCGGAAATTGCCGAGTCGGTCTCTCATCCTCTTTCGAAGTCTTCCAGGAGTCCCGTAGGAAGTAAGAAGGAGCCGGCGAAACTTGGGACAATATGACGTATATAACGGAGGACGCGAGGCGACGGGGGAGGCGAATTCGGTGAATTAGCATCGACGTTAATCGCATCGGGCGGAATCATTAGGGACACGGAAAGTACGATTATGGCGGCGGTAATAAAGTTGCGGTTTCGCGTCGGAGCCAATCGGTTCGGCAGTTTCACGGGCTGATGTATGCGCGACGCCCCAAGACCCGGTATATATTTCATTTTCCATCGCTTTTTATCGCGGCCGTCCGATGATATCCGCGAGGATAGACATTCGTGTTCGCCCCGTATTAATGTAAATGAGTTATGGACGGCCATTCGGTGCACGTACGTTGCAGCCGGCCAGATCTACCCGGCAGATACAGACGAAAACTGCTTTCGTAATTCGTTCTCGTTGTTCGTTGCCGGCCGACCACGCTTAATGCCGCTTGTCATCTATTCGATCCGGGCCCGCGCGCGCCGCGTTCAGAACCGGACTTATGCCACTTTTATCGCGCCCGTTTACCCTGACAGTTGCTAAATTACATTATCTGTTCGCGTCAGGATTAATGGCCGAAGAAGATTTCGGTTAAACGGTGCCGGAGTTTATCTCCGTTCCCGCGAACGTTCATTTCAATCTCTCTAAGTTCGATTGGACGTCATCGACCGCGCACCGATATTGTTACCGAAAACTCGGTTCCGTCCCTTCGAAGACGGAAGGGAAACGCAAGTTTTTCAACAAAAACATTCCACCGCGGACCTATTATAATGTCTATCCCGCGACAGTGGATAACGGTTGACGATGACGTAAAAGGCAGGCAGCGAGACGAGGGGGAGAAAAACAGCGGCAACAAGACCGAAAGGAGAGGAGAAAGAACCGTGAGATGGGGTGGGCGTAACAAAAGTGCAACAATGCGCTCTTCGGGCGTGTATCAACGCGAAAATGGTGTTCGCCGAGGTGCATACGCAACCGGGGCGCGCGCGGCGACGTTGGCACAGATTGTAAAAGGAAGATGAAGGCGGCCGGGGAATTCGAAAGAGGCGCGGGGCTGCGAGTTATGAATTAACTGTCACCGCTTCTTTGATTTGTGATGTTTCTCCGCCCGCGCCCTCGCTTCCTGCCGCCCGCCTCGCGCCTATCCGACCCCCTCGCTCCTTGTTTTTTGCGCCCTCGCCCTCCATTCGCGCTGTCTTTTCTTCTCCTCGACTCGATTTGCCTTCGTTTGATTGATTGAGCATGATCGAGCTCGATTTCAACGAGCCACCACCCCTTTCATTTCTTTCCGTTCTCTTTTCTCGTACCTACTCGCGCAATGGGAGTAATAACGCCGTTAACGTCCTCATAGCCTCCGGTTCTGCGCTATTTCCGTTTCCGTTCCCCGTCCTCTAAACTTCTCTCTTTCTCTCCGCCTCTCTCTGCCGCCTTCGATAGCAGTTAACGATATTTCGGCGAAACAGGTTTACGCGTGAATAAAAAACGACGACTAAAAATTCTATCGCTATTCCAAATTCTTCGTCTATTTACAAGGAATGTAAAACTTTCTTGTAAATTAAAAAGGGGGGGCGAACTTCGTACCTTCTTTTAAAAGGGAAGTAGAAAAATGTTAAAACTTTTTCCCGGACGGCGGGCTCGCGGAAAACACCGAGGGTCAAAGTGCGCGGTGCTCCGGTTAATGTTCGCTTCGCGGCGAGCGTTTCCGTAGGGCAAGGGTTGCCAGCGGAAGCTCCCCCGAAGTAATCCAATACAATTTGCTCCGTAACCTCCAGGAGACAGACCTCGAAGAGGCATAATAGCCACCCTGCTGCGCCATCGTCTTGGTTTAATTATTAATTATTAATGCTTCGCCGGGCTTATAGTCAGTATAGACTTCGGAATTTTACTCTGTTCATTGCAACCCTTCCTTGGGTTTTGCATTTCTCATTCAATTTTCATCTGATCAAATGTGCACAACCACCTTGTCTGTAGATTTATCCACCGGCAACACCTCTATTTACCCAAAACGTCGGTGAACGATGGGACGGTCCTTTCTTCCTAATTCCCTTTTCTACACGGCGTTCCGTACGAAGAACAAAGGCGGGGAACACCGGTCCCGACCGGAAATCGATGCTCATTCGCAGACACGTGTCACGCGAGCAGGAAGACGTCGTTCTCACTACCACTCGAAAGGAACTTCGCCTTTTCCTATCGCTCGTATCGGAAAGAGAGCCTCGGGTTCGGGGGCGCGATGCGTGACCCAGCGGAGAAGGTAAAGGAAAGATGAAAACGCGTGGGTGGGGGAAATAACGCGGGTGTTGCCGTAGAGTGGTGCCCGACAAAATTACAATTTGGGGGATGTAATTCCGCTCCCGAGAAATGGCCTGCACATACCGAGGAGCGGGGAGGTCGGGGGTGGCTGAACGAGCGGTCGGAGGAGTCGTTGGGAGCAGGGCATACGGGGGTGGGTTCGGTACGAAGGAGAAAGAGAGAACGGGCCGGAGGAGTGGGGGCGAGAGAGATTTATCAACAGCTCGTTCCGCACTAACTAGACGCCGGAAACTCGAAAGATATTGCATCAGCGAGGCGATGATAGCGCCACGACGACTGGCATTAAATTGCATCCGGTCGTTGCAGGAATTTAGCCGCCATTACGGCACCCCCTCGTCTCCGTTCGAGGCATCCATCGTTATTCCTCCCGTTCGGCTCGAACCCCCGGACTCACATGCTCGTCTCCCAAACCCTTCTGCTCTGTCTTCTTTGTCTTCGGCGAAACTTTAAGTGAACTCGGCTCGCAGAGATCTTATTCCCAAACGTTTTCCGATTCGATCCCTGCAGCAATCGCGTCGCCCTCGTGTAAAATACAAGACTGGTACAAGGGACGATTTACGAGGCTTGTTTCCGGGCGTCACTTTTCATAGGCACGGCGGAGACCGGTGTCTACACGTCGGTATCAGCAGAGAGCCACATCCGATTCTACGCCGGTTCCAAAGGAACGCGGTCGGAGATAAACGATTAATGCAGTCTCGTAAAGCCAGTGGAAGACCAGAGTTCCTGGTTCCTGATCGGTGCGCAACGCTCCCGTTTCGCTGGGGGAGTTTCACTTTCAGGAACATCGCAGGGCTCGTGAATTTCCAATTGACCGGCTCGTTGAATTTTTGAGAGAAGACCGATGTTTGGACACCTGGATCGGAATTCTAACAGTCGTTCGAAGTTCCCTTCGTTTTGTCCCTTAATGTTTCACAAGTCTTGGAAAAAGAAAGGAAAGCGTGTTTTCTCAGCGTCGGAGCGTTCTCCCAAATTCACGAAGGGAACAGACGAGGCAGAGATGAAATAAACAATTCACTACGCATTTTTCTTCGTTGATGAAAATCAAGGTAAGTGGCAAATCTTTTTACATAAACGTATACACGGTTTCAGCGATGCAGGAACCGTGATATAGGCAAGAGGAGATTTTAAGTTTTCACAGGCAGCTTAGCGCGGATCTGTAGTCGCGTCAAAAGTCAGCGAGCAGACAAATTGATCCAGCGACATCGGTTTCCCCGCCCTTTTCACTGTTAATATTATTTCATCCGGCGCACGGCTGTCAAGAAATCGAATTCGAACGGGGCTGGGACAGAGGCAAGTCGAAGGCTTGACGTGGTTCCCGACAGTGTCACCAACCAAGTCGGAGTAATTTATCCATTTGTCGGGTTTGATCGGGAGCGAGAGTGCCCTCGAGGCAGGAGAGGGTGTTTCAAACCCCCGGCCTCAGACAATTCCTTCCTTCCTTGTACCGATCTGGAAGAGAGAAGTGTGCTCGCGGTCTTCGAGCGTCCCGGCCGCACCGACGGCGCAGCACAATCTCCTTACCTTGCAAACGTTTGCTCGCTCTCAACCCTCCGCGCTTCCACCCTCTTCGCTTGCTCGCGAAGCAACAACCTGTTATAGCCGTCCCATAATTTGCATTTACACTTTAAACAAACACAGCAGCCAATGACGACGTTACTGTGGTCTCGGAAACCCTTATCGAGTTACCCCGTTCCATCTTCCTCTCTCTCCCACGGTCTTCCGTTCTCTCTAATTCTTTGTCGTTCCTCGGGCCACGTTAGACGAACGTGACTCCCGCTGCCAGAGACGGAGTTTGACGAAGAATTGATTTCTTTACGACGCTCGGTTTTAGTGCGAATCGTCAAATTACGTAATCATTCACATCTTCGTCATCTATTTAACACCGGATGTAACGTTTAAGCGAGAGACGGGAAGAGTTTTTAAACTGAGTTAATGACAAAAATGAAAATACAATTTGGCAATGAAAAATCGAAAAACTCTATTTCTATCGGTCTGTTTTCTATTCCCAAATTTCAATTCAACTAACTGGCGGCGATTAAGTTACTCCTGGCAGCCAGTCAGCGTCTGCAACTAGTGTCCTAATTCGATATTCAATATTCCGTTCCAGCTTCCTTCCTCCCTATCCGTCGAAAAGTAGACGGCGCGCGTTCGAGAATCTCTTACCAGCATCCGCCGCTAACTACCCCGTCACGTTACGCTCCCTTCATACTCGATAAATTGAGCGGCCGGCACCGGGTCAACGGGACATCCGGCAAGAGAATTTTCACCGGAACAGCCGCTTGCTATCGTGCACAACTAATTACGTTGCATACACATATTGATCAGATTCTCAATCGATACAGTCGAATTGTCTGATACCAGAAAAATATCAAGTTACAGTAATGTCCATTATAAATTAATAAAAGATAGGAAATATGTTAACAGAATAGAGAGTAGTATGAAATAAAAATATTAGANTTAAGCGAGAGACGGGAAGAGTTTTTAAACTGAGTTAATGACAAAAATGAAAATACAATTTGGCAATGAAAAATCGAAAAACTCTATTTCTATCGGTCTGTTTTCTATTCCCAAATTTCAATTCAACTAACTGGCGGCGATTAAGTTACTCCTGGCAGCCAGTCAGCGTCTGCAACTAGTGTCCTAATTCGATATTCAATATTCCGTTCCAGCTTCCTTCCTCCCTATCCGTCGAAAAGTAGACGGCGCGCGTTCGAGAATCTCTTACCAGCATCCGCCGCTAACTACCCCGTCACGTTACGCTCCCTTCATACTCGATAAATTGAGCGGCCGGCACCGGGTCAACGGGACATCCGGCAAGAGAATTTTCACCGGAACAGCCGCTTGCTATCGTGCACAACTAATTACGTTGCATACACATATTGATCAGATTCTCAATCGATACAGTCGAATTGTCTGATACCAGAAAAATATCAAGTTACAGTAATGTCCATTATAAATTAATAAAAGATAGGAAATATGTTAACAGAATAGAGAGTAGTATTAGATAAAAATATTAGTTTCTTCATTCTAAGCTTAATATTCCTTAAAAAAGTCAGTCTAAAAAGTCCTTATTACAATTCCAACATTAATTCGACAGGAACGAGTGAATTCTGGTAATAGAATTTCGCGACAACCAGCTACTAATTACAAATAATGCGAGCTACTAATTACACGACGTCATTATCGCTAATAAGTTGTAGTTAAAGCTTTATCGGATCGCGTGACAATTTCACGGTCCGTAGAAGCATCAGGTTCCGCGTGAGTACTTCACGGCGTCCACCGGTTCGATTGTTACCTTTTCCCTCTTTTCGGGGACGACGAAAGTTAACTCTTGGCTTCGCCTGGTTTGACCATACGAGATCCTTAATGATCGTCCGCTTTGTCGTTTTGTGCTCAATCAGGTGGCTGATTAAGCGAACGCGTTCTCGAGTGGAACCGCCGCTTTATCCACTCCACGTGACCGAATTTGCGCCGGTTGTGAGGCACCTTTAAAACTGGCAGGGTGTCGCGTCGCTCGAGCATCGTGCAAGTAATTTAACTGGCGAAGTACTCGCTAGTAGTCCCGGGACTGTATAAACAAAGCGGCTGGTTAATTAATCAGTCTCGGAGTCGGAGCGCGGTTGGTAATGGCTCCTGAATAGATTCCAGATTAATTATCCGGTCGTTTCTTTGAGACCGTGCTACGCGTCCACGATAAAGTTTGTCGCCCGTAATCACCGTTTTAGAACGGATAAAAAGAGGTCTTGTGATTTTGAATAGCGCCGCGAATAAATTCATTTTTTTTTTCTTAATACCGGTTTTAATTAGGGGGTAGGGGGGTGAATAATTGCAGGTGTTGCGATTAGATCTATGTAGTCATTATAATCCATTTATCGGTGACCAGCCACAGCGGCGGTCGCTCATTAGGCTTCTAATTAAGCAAGCTGTAACGCTAACGATGCATCTCTGCTCGAAACCACGAATTAAATATCTCTGTTCTGAACTCATTGGTGAAACAATTTGTTGATACAATTAAGGGCGACGGTAGAATTATTAAAAATGTATGTACAATACGCCCTATACGAATTCGCGAATCATATTAATTAAGCGAAGCAATTTTGCAAGCCGGAGGAAACCCCAAAAAAATAAAAGATCTTATATGGGTGCTAAATTTCCTGGCGGACGGTACCATTTGAGGTGGGGGGACGTGGAGAATTTACCGCCAATGTTGGAGCATTTTCTGCCTGGTTCCCCACGGTGTTCCCCCGGATCCCCGGTACGTCTTAGGGTAATACAAAGGGATCTAACAGGCATTTTTCATCCGGCGAGTATTTTTTATTCGTCCACTGCTAATTCACACCGCTTATGCTTCTCCTCTCCGTCTCCCCATCTTTTTCCGTCCGCCAGTTAGATTGCTCCGTGGCCCCGCCGCCTTCATCTTCGCCCCATCGTTACAACCGCCTCGCGCGGCGCGAAACCAGAGGGAAAGAGCGGCACGGGCCGTACTTTGTTCCCTTCTAGCCTGGATGCAATTTTAATCTCGAATTCCGAGAAAATTACCTTGCCGTCAGAGCCGTTTAAGGGGCTACTAGGTGAGATTGCCTCCGCTACCTGTCAGCCCGCTTGACATATACTATATTATGTAGCGAGATCGGGTTTTCACGAAACTATTTTCGTTTTGCCTAATTTCGCCCCGTTATCGTTTATCGTGCCGACCGGCTGGCGGCTGTGCGCGTCCCACAGCTCCTCGACAAAAATCTATATTGTACATTTGTCGATATTAATAACACCGAACCGGCGCGGCGCGACTGGAACGTCGACCGGGCTTTCTTTCCTGACGCGCGAAGAGAGAAAAGAGATTCCGAGCGATATCAATTAACCGAAGTATTTCCTTATAGACTGGCCGAGATTTCAACCGGGGAATGATAAATTAGTTTCTTTAAAGATAGCTGCCCTCGTTTTCCTCCGATATTCCTCGCGTTTGTGCTGGTTTAATTAACGTTTAAAAATCGTCGGAGCATTCGTGCGATTGTTGAAACCTTGGGAACTGTGCGTAAAATGAAATTGTGATACCTACCTGGATGAGTAATTGACGCAAGGCGTAAGGCCGGCGTGCAGCTCGTCCGGGCGAAAGGATTCCTCCCATTTTAATAATAATAGTAACAATAACGACTTTATTGCCACATACATAAATAGATGGACATGGCCGATGTACAGCGTACAAGCTGGATCACACAATCGGATCCTTTTACAGTGAACTACACTTGCTTCTCTCGTCGCAAAACACGCTCCAAAATAAACGTTCCTCTAATCGCTCCCACGTGTCACGCTAATCCGGAACCAGGCGAATAAACACACACGAATCATTTTTCAAACTATAATAGTATCAACGCAGCTAGGTACACGACACCGTATCTCCGTACACTCGCGTCCCTCCTCTCGAACGCATATCCCTCGCTCTACGCGTTTCTTTCTCTGACTCACAAGGAACTGCGGAATCGTTGCCTAACGACGTATCAATTCGAATCTTCTTCTCTCGCTTCTTACGCAAAAACCAGCAGGAGGAAATTGGGCGAAGGACTCGGCATTACGACACGGCAAGGACAGACAGGAACGAGCGGACAACTCGATTACTCGGGGCGCTGTCTATTCGGTGATCGCACAGGCTTCGTCGACGTACACGAGTTCACGTAGCACCTTCGCAACACCTGGAAGAACTATGCATCCCCTGGGATCAGTACCGCCGTTAGGAATACTCTAAACATGCGTCTCGCAAACATTTCTCGCTGTATTCGGTTATCCTAGAAATCGCTCGTTCACACTGCTCTTATATTCGTTAATGTACAGTTACAAGATAAAATTCGTGTCCTTTCTCTCTCTCTCTCTCTCTCGTTCACGAAGCTCTCTCACGCGCATCCAGCGGGACAGAAACGCGACTGAGATCGTCGCTCTCACTTCGAAACGGAAACACTAGCGAAAAGCGGAAGGCCTCGGGCGATCTTTGAGATTTCGACTACTGTACATCACCACCTGCATGGATCTCTACGACAGTTTCGCGTGACAATTTTGATATCACCGCCGGGCCGACTCCTCGCCGGAGCCGGCGACTCTACTGTCGCGAGGAAATTTCATTGCGTTGCGTTGAACGTCGATCGGTTCCAGTTCGCTATTAGCAAATGGATTTGTCTGCTTGGCAAGTCTCCTCGGACCTGGCGAGAAAGAGTTTGCCGTTAGCACAGGCACATAACTGATAGATGGTCGTATGACNCTCTACGACAGTTTCGCGTGACAATTTTGATATCACCGCCGGGCCGACTCTTCGCCGGAGCCGGCGACTCTACTGTCGCGAGGAAATTTCATTGCGTTGCGTTGAACGTCGATCGGTTCCAGTTCGCTATTAGCAAATGGATTTGTCTGCTTGGCAAGTCTCCTCGGACCTGGCGAGAAAGAGTTTGCCGTTAGCACAGGCACATAACTGATAGATGGTCGTATGACTCTGGTGGCCCCCGGACGTTCTTGAGGAGTGTTGCTGCTGCTGCTGCTGCTGCTGCTGTTGCTCTCTCGACGAATGGCTCGGGATCGGACTCGCCGTCTTCAGTCCCTTCATGAACAGGGACTTCGCGTCCAGCCTGATGGCACCGTGCACGCTCTGAAGCTTCAAGTCCGTCAAGCACGACGCCGAGATCTCGTTCGCCCACGACTCGATTGCCACTTGTTGGGGAGCAGTGATCTTCAGCGTTCTGGTCGCAGACTCCAATCTATTTAAACAAAATCGTTCATTCTTTCTCAAATTATTACGCATTTAATTATAAACGGTTAAAGTCCGCTTTACGGAAATTTCCAAAAGCGGTATGATTTGTTTCGTCCGTTTTCAGATACTAAATGCGAAAAAAGATGAACGAAAAGTAACGAAACGTACGAACAAAAGGCCGAAAACTTGTTCGCAATATCGCGGAACTGAAGTAATACGGCATCCAGTCGATGGCAACGTCAGGCTCGCAATAATCGATCCCTCCTTTCTAAGAAGTGGTAAAGCAGCGTCTTCGACGATGCCTTTTCTCCCAATACCGCCCCGAATCCCGCTACGCCTCGCTCCCCCATCATCGACCTATTGCTTGCATCTCCGGCATTCCGTATCCCCGGTATTTCATATCTCTGGCATAAATCCAATCCTATGAATATAATTTTCCGCGCGAGTAAAGTTTTATTGTAATCGTAAATCCGTCTGTAAATTGCCCGACACTATGTATCAATAACCGCGAGAGTAATACACTCCCGTCCCGTCTCCAGTTTTTTGCGAGCCTTACCGATTTCGTGGAGCACGTAATATGCGGGATCTGCGTCCCCGTTCGCGGAATCAAGTCTCGGTGACATCTCGGTGACGTACGTCACCGGTATTTTCAAGTCTGATAAAGATCTTTGATACGATTAAGTAAATTGGCAGCTATTTCCGGTACAGGCTTGCAATTAAAAAAACCGAAGATTCCGAAATAGGAAGGACGATTCGGTCAGTTCCTTGATTAAGTCTAATTAGGCGAATTTTTCAATTCGATAAGAAATATTCACGAGGTTCAGTTATTTCGCTTTTATCAATCGTTACTGATAAATTTTTGATCTTGTTATAACAAAAGCACGTAGAAATAATCCTGCTTTTCGTACTTTTCACTATTTATATAAGTCTCTCTGCATCCCGGATTATTATCATTATCATACTAGAAAAAACTGGATGGAAATCAGGACGTAGGTTCGTTGGATCGGGCAGAAGCCACTTTTAGAAGTAGCGTAAACGAATATGGGACAAATATAACGGTCGTTGGTGAGAGTTTGAAGTTGTTAAACACTCGGACTCGGCAACGTTTAATCAAATTACTCGTCCACCTATATTCGTTGTTTTTATTTAGCCGAATCGTTTCACATTTAAATGTGAATTTTCTTCGTCAATATTTGACAAACCGTGCCAGAAATAACTATATTTCTTTCTCGGAAATGAAGATTGAAAGGTATCTGCACGTACCAGGTCTTTCTTTAAACTGGCATTTCATTTGCCGAAGAATTTTTTCATTATACATTCATAGCCATTGAAATATTCTCTTGAATATTTCGATTCTCTTTTTATTCTGATTACCTGAGGCCGCGGCTCGAGTCCCCTCTGACCAGAGGCGTTTGGACGCTCGTCTTGAAAACAGCACCCCCGTCGCCAGTTACCCTCAGCATTTCCGCGCCCACTTCCACCTGCTTCCTATCCGCCGAGAAGAGAATTCTTCCTTGAGGGTCGGTTATCCGGAAGCCTTTCGACACGCAGTCCACGCGGTCCTCGCCTGTAAAGCGGACAAAAGACACACTCGCGTCCGCCGTCATTTCATTTAAAAATCGGCGAACGGTGAACGGTAGGTCCCGGTTGGAAATCGAGCCGTAACAGAAAATCACGTTCCCCGGAATGCTCCGGAGGGATAATGAAGTAGAAGCTCCAGCCGTTCCGTAATACAAAACGGAACTTCGTTTACTTGTTTATTCTACGTGGTCCGCATTAATATCGAGCTAAAACTGTTGCTGCGAACTACGAGGAATTAATTTGGACCAATTAACCGTTTCGACGAGTTTTACGCGCGCCACCGTGCTTGTTTCAACATTCGCCCGTCTGCGAAATGTTCTAACGAAACGTGCGAGGCCGGAAAATATCACACGGGCTTTTAGAAATATTTTGTTCGCGGAACCTTTTGTAAAAATTGAATAAGTTTTATCGTTTCAACGCGGCTCTCTATCTCTCTTTTTGTCAACGCGATCGTTTAAAAACCCGATCGTCGTCGACAGCAATACAACGGTCCGGAGCCTTCGACACGGCGACGATTGTCGCGTGATTTAGTTTCGTAGTTGTAAAACCGACGCGAATGGAACGCTGCCCGTGTCCATTAACCGACACATCTCACCCCGTTAGCTGTTTCGCGTTATCGATACGCGTCCTTTTGTTTCTCGAGACAAAAATATATACCTGGTACTATTACAAAGGAGAAATAAAACCGTGCGCGCATCTTGCGGGGAAAAAATGTCGAAGGAAATCGCAGTACGTCATTCGATAAATCCCGCCCGCGTTTCTCTCTCCCTCTCTCTCTCTCTCTCTCTCTCTCCCTGTCGAATTTCCGTGTTTTCAGAGATCGCGCGATCGGGTTCTAGTTACAATTTCAAGCTCCGACGGGGGTTTACTTTTACAATGAAAACTTTTTAGTCGTCAATTAAAGGCTAACCATTAACTACACATCAATTCCGAACGATTCAAATTAACTCCGGCCACCGCTGTGTCGCGCCGTACCAAATCGATTCGTTTCCCTCCGCTGATCCTCAAACGGATCGACTCCATTACCTACATCAAAACACAATGAACGAATTTCGCGTACCGACAAATTCCCTCCGAAGCCTGATACCGTCGATTGCCAAACTCGACCTTGTACACATGTATCAAATTCGAACGACTATATAAATTTTCACAATAAATGTATATAGCGATTCCGGGAAGGTTTTACGGTTTCTTTTATAGAAATACGTCTCGGGGCCAATAACTCCGGCGCGGGGAGACTGTCGGAAGAGGAGGTGGGACCTTTTATGAATCGTGTTCTCACCGACGGTGAACCGGGCGAGCAGCCGTCCGTCGCGCGATCTGGCCGACGCCGTGAAGTTGTTCCACGACTCGAGCACCAGATTCTTCCCCCGTCTGGATCTCAGACTCGAGGCCACAAGGGCGTCGAGGACGGCGGCCTGACCTCTGAGCTCGATCCCTCCGGGCACCACCTTCAAGGAGCCGATTCCCTCCTGAAAGAAGAGGAAATGACTGTGTCAGGAAATAAACGAGGCCCTCCGCCGGGGCGCGCAGTTTCTGGGTCGGTTGCTCGCAATCCTCGATAGAAACCGGTGGTGAGGCCGTAGGCTCCCCCGCGCGTTAAAATTCCCCCCCCCCCCCGATCCTAACTGCGCTTCCGTTTCCTTCGATCCTTCGCCACTCTCTCTCTCTCCCTCCTTTCATTCGTTCCACGCCACTTTATGGATCGTAACGCGCCGGATGATATACGTATACCTATACTTTGATGTTCTTCCGCGCCATGATTCAACAGAACGAAAATTAAATACCGCCATCCGACATTATTGCCATTTCAAATGGTTGAATAATAAATGCGGCGACGAGACGGTCCCGTATCCTCCGCCGCGAACCTCGACTCGTTTGAGATACATCCCGCATAATATTCGAACCGCGCGGCGGAGACAGAATTTTATTTTCGATCGTAAGAGAGACGCGAGACGCGGTATCGGGCTCGGCTTAAGAGAGAGAATAACGCGGCATTATCAGCAGCGATCCCGCGTTATAAACCAGACGTCTGCCGTGCCGTTCGTCTCGTAAACTTCGGATATTCAGTGAACCCCCGCGATACGGTTCCGATCCTCCTCGCTTCCGCCTGCAATCTTGCTTCGATGAAATTCAATTTTGCGTCACATTAATTGCGCCTGATACGCGCGTCTTTCCGCCGGCGTGTTTCATTTTTCTCCGGCGCGCGCTTGCGGCCCGTCGTCCATCGTGATCGATGATCCGCCCGTTTTTTCTCCCCTCGATCGCGAGAGCGGGACGTCGATGAACGCGAGGTAATTGCGTTTCGAGCGCCGAGACATCGGCTCCGAGTCGCCCGGAAGGGAAGAGGGATTACACCCGAACTTGGAACTCCACGATCTGACGAAAAATGCGGCCCCGCTCCCGTCGTCTCCCTCGCCAGCCCGTGTACCGCCGCCTCTCTATTGGTTTCCGATGATTAGCCACTCGACCGGAAGCAATCGCCATGCGCCGAGCTGTCCCACGGCATCCACTTATTATCGCAGCCACTTACTACGAAATGCGGCTAGTTGGGCAGACGCCAGTAAACTGGGAATCAAACAATTGCGGCTTCCCCGGCTTGCAAAGTGCGTTTCGACGGCCTACAGAGTGATTAAGTTCCATCTAGTAGTTCGCAAACGTGATTAGGAGTGTCGTACATTGAATTGCGTCCGAGGAGAGTAGAGCGGAACATCGTCCGCGGCGATTATTAATGAAATTGTGCTACGGGTATCATCGAATCACGTCGTTCAACTAGAATTAATCGTAAATACAGATTTTCCTTCGGGCGGGAAGAGATTCGAATTAACTGTTAACCGTGCGACAAATTAAAAGTATCGCGGCTATTACTAAAAAAAGCATTCCTTCCTGGTTCCAGGTCCTTGGTTCCACGTCCCGTTTAAATTCCCGCAGCTGGTAGTGGTGCCACTCGACCGGATACGCATAGCTGTGGCCCGATGCCNGATTATTAATGAAATTGTGCTACGGGTATCATCGAATCACGTCGTTCAACCAGAATAAATCGTAAATACAGATTTTCCTTCGGGCGAGAAGAGATTCGAATTAACTGTTAACCGTGCGACAAATTAAAAGTATCGCGGCTATTACTGAAAAAAGCATTCCTTCCTGGTTCCAGGTCCTTGGTTCCACGTCCCGTTTAAATTCCCGCAGCTGGTAGTGGTGCCGCTCGACCGGATACGCATAGCTGTGGCCCGATGCCCTCTCTCTCTCTCTCTCCTCTCTCGCTTCCCATCGCGGCGCCGCGCCACTCGATTAGCCAAATCGTTCGGAAAACGATACGATCTCTTTGCTCTGTACTTAACCGTAACCGTAAACCCCAATGGCGTCGAGAGTACCATATCCGTGGCTGTCTTTTAGAATTATCCTACCCGGAGAAGGTGAACCGCTAAAGAACAGACGTCGGTGAACTTTGCTCTGCTTACCTGGTCACAAAAAACACCCTGCATTAACCAATGAAGTCTTGATCGACCTTCGGTTTGTAAATATTAAGAGGAGAGTTAAAAAGGTTTCGCGAGAAAAGTTTTATGAGAAATTTATCTCTTAAGGAACGCGTGGGAGGAGGACATATTTGTCTAGCGGAATTTGGTATCTCTGGTTGAGGGGGGGCGTCGGAGATAATGCGGAGTCTGTTATCTCGATGACGAAACCAATATCTGGGCCAGGCTCAAAAAGCGAGGCTCCGGGCTATCTTAGCGACGCCGCACTTCGAATCTCGTTTCTGCTCGCGTATCCAAGAGTCTAGTCGTTTAAATTCGATTTTTCCCCGGAATAGTTTATGTAGAACGCGGGGCTTTTTAGCGCGCCACGAACTTGAACTCCGAACGTTATCGGAGTTTCCTATCTAGTTACGCTCGTTCGCGAAATATATAGTGTTCTCGAGTTTGCAAATAATCCGTCCTGTTAGCTCCCATGCCAACTAACGAGAAAGACCGGCTTAAAAACGTAGTGACGTATCGGCGCTGAGCCCGGGTAACGAAATGATGCGGAATAACAAATACGCGCGCGTTCTCGAAAGCCCGGCAACCTGGGCGCGGGGGCAGCCCGGCGCAGTTGCATAATGGCGTCTGCGAGTAAATGTTTGAGGGATTAAATGCGTGAACGCGTAGGAAATTGGGAGCGCCGTTAATTTCGTAAAATTGCCGTTTGCGTTGGATTCTCGTTACCGGGGAATTCGCGGCGAATTTCAAGAGCCGCCCCGGGAAAGAGTGTTCGCCCCGGACGGATGAAAACCGTTCCGCAGAAATTCGACCGCTTGAAAAAAGGGGCAAATTGATCGATGAGAATAAAAGCGGACAGTGGCTAAATTGGCGGCGCCGTGAAAACGGTTGTTCGAAAGCCTGTAAATAACGCGCTTTGCGCTAATTTATGGACGGCGAGCAGCCGCACGGGGTGGCGGCGGTCCGAGGGCGTCGTTACGATGATATACGCGTGCAGGGGGTGTTATTTGGATTTCATTACGTCCCGCTCCGTAGTACTGTTCCCGAACACTCGCCCCGTCGAATGGGGACGCCTGAGAATCTCCGACCGCCGGCCGAGAGAAAATAGCGGGTCATCCCGATCGATCTCCCCGACGGATGAATACGAAATAAAGAAAACTATCACCGATTTATATCATACTCTACGTACACGTATGTGACGAGGCTCGAACAACAGAATTCACTAAAGGAATCTTCACCGTACGTTGCACGAATTTCAGAAAAATTGCAGCAACAGGAATTGATGATAGAGGTGGTATTCGTGTCTAATTCGGTATGTCGAATAGATGAGATTAAATGTCTTCGTAAATATGCAATCTACAACTGATTAAGAGTTCATGAAGTTCTGCCTAGGCATCAGGTTCGCGCCGGATTCTCGCTCTCGACGAATTCCAAGGCGAAATGCCATGCGTAATATCTAATATCGGGATCAGTTGATAGTTGATCAGAGGTAACTCATATTAAGTTCAACTGCGAAGCGAACGAGGTGAAGCCCCTTGAGCGGAGGAATGCTCGAGTTTACTGCTCCGCTTTGGTCAACGCGTGTATCTACACGTATTTTCCGTGATCGCGCACGCGCGCGTCCAGTAATTATACATATGCAGCCGGTGGTACGTACACTACCTTAACGCGGTGCACGTAATTATCCTGAGCTGGACAGGAGTCGCCTAACTCCTGCCGCGAGTAATCCGACTCGGAGCTCCGTCAGCACCCTCTTCGTGGCGCACCGCTCGCGCACCTTTAAGCACCCAGAGAGTGGCAGGGTGGCTGCCCGCCGTCCCACCGCCCACTCCCATGGTCACCGCCGGACATTGCAATTTCGTGTTATTTTACGTCGCGCGCGGCGCAAAGATTAAATCGCACTGTACCGATGGCGGATCGGCGAGCGCGGCGCGGCCGCCTCTATCCGGCTTGGATTTAGCAGCGTCCGGTATGATTTTGCGGTTGAAGCGGCCCGGCAATACGGTCTGGCCCGCGACGTCGATGCTGCTCTCCCGCCGGGGATTACTTCCTTTCGTCTGGTTCTCGAAATGAGCAAAAGAACCGGCGTGAATGGTGGCAACCGTTAAATGGAGGTGGACAACGTTAAAAGGTGTCCGGTAATCACGCGGTTGAAAGAAATATGACTTTACATTATTCACGCGAAAAGTGTAAAGCGGAGATTCTTTATGAAAAACGATCATCGTCTGTGCTGGACATACGTGCGAAATGGATTTTTGCAAAGTTTACGGGATGACGTGTAAAAAATGCAATACACGAAACGAGAAATGTTTTGGCCGAGGGCTTATAGAACGCGCGGGTATAACTTCCGATCGTTTGTTGAAATGAACGATGGGCGAGTTTGTAGACAGAGGTAACGTGTGATCAGTGGGCCGATGATTTTTGGATCCGTGTTTGTTCGAGCATTCTCGTTTGTTTCATTCCCGTTCCGCGTACCCCCTTTTTTTCCCCCCGGCGCGGACACCGAAGGAAACTGGGACGCGGTACATTCCACCGCGACCCAAATATTCCTTACTCTTCCGAGATTACCTTAAATTATTTATCCGATATCCCGTTCTCCATTCGACGATTATAGGTTATTATCCCGGTCGTTCGGCAAAAAGGAAGACGTCGCGCCGCGAATAAGATAATCGATAAAGGATGCAGCGAACGGACGGGGAGGGGAAAAGGAAAAATAAGACGAGCTATCTCGCGATTAAAGTCGGCTAACTTTTGCCCCCCCCGCCCGCCCGCGTTCCCCGTCCCGCGGTAATAATGGAATCAATTTTCCACGACTGAATAGATCGAAACGGCGTAATTATCATTACGTGCGGCATGGAATGAATTGTTAATCCATTGATAAACCAATCGTAACGTTTGCCAGTTGAAACGAGGTGAATATCGACGGCGCCGAACCCCTATCCCGTCCGCGTTCCCGACCGCTATTGTGAACCGGTATATGTGTCAGAGACGCAACCGAGTCGACGAATGAAACGCGAAAGATAGCCCGAAGTAATGGTTGTGCTCTATAATGAGCGGTCCTTGCAGATCATTTTCTTAAGATAACGAGGCGGACTGTAACGGATACGCCGTTTCTACCATCGTTCACCGTTTTTCATCCTTATTTACCTCGACACACACACCCCCGCGTGTATATACGTATATACGAGTATCGTATATAAACCTATCTACGTATATGTATACGGTATACATTTTTTACACTAATGGGAACAATTCTTTATATAATTTACAAAGAAGATGCCAGAAGATGGGACGCCCTACGGGCATCATTAATGCCGGTACAGTCTCGGTCCTGGCATCCTTCTTTATAGCGTTCCCAAGCCTTTTCCAGGTGTCCCGTTCCCTTCCCCGCCTATGCGCCCCGCCGTTCTCCGTCGTTCGGTTTCCGTCACCGGCCTTGCCACTTTCTTCTTTCTTCGATATAATCATTTATTGTATTCTTCGCTCACTAATTAATCTATACCTCGAAGGTCTGCGACGTGGATAGCTGTATATATCTACATCACCTTTTTCTCCTTCATTTTACGTTTGGTCACACGAATTAAAAACGGAGCAATGAGAAAATGAACGGAACGCGGAAAAAAAACAATGAAAAATTCAAGAAGGGGGGAGAAAGTGGGCGAAATGGGGTATGAATGAAAAACGGGATGTCGCGAATACGTGGGGAGACGAGCGAGCGACACGTATCCGGTCGAGCTTCCAAACTTTGTCTCAGAAACTTGTTGTTTAGAATTTTTAGTAACCAGACTTCTCGTCTACTCCATTTTAGAGCAAGCCAATAAATTCCTTCGCTGGATGCACTCTCATTACGCTTTTGACGCACACCGCCATGGCTATACTAATAGCAAAGCTATTAGAAGATGTTTCTCGTCTTTTTACTATGACCATCCAGCGTGCGCTGGATTAGATGTTTCTTAGGATAAAATAGTTCAAACTTTTTTAGAAAATCTTTTATCTCTCCTTCCTCGACTAGCAGTAAAATCCCAGATAAATCCTTTTAGCTTTTAATGTATAGAATCGTACATTTTCATCTTAAAATCTTCTATCATCGCAGTTTCCATATTTCTTTGGTGGGAATTTTAAGAAGAGCCATCGAAACGGATAAAAAAGAAGCTCGCGCGAAAATGTTGAAGGTAGGAAAGGTAATCGTCGTAAAGTACAACAGAAAATCGTACAAGGGGGCGGGGAATTACGTGGGCCAAAATCCCTAGGAACGATAAACTCGTCTGTCCGTTGTTCGACCCGGTTTCGAAACCGGCCAACAACTATGGCACCGGTGTACGTTCAAAATTCATGGCGGCGTGCCCGGTATACTGCACTTGCACTTGCTCGACCTGGTCGCCGCGCTGTAATAGATATCCTTTAATACTAACACGCCGCGCTTATGTGTAATGTATACAAGGCGTCCGGGACATTTCTCACGCATTTATTGGTCGGTGGGGCAACTTTTCCCGATGAATCAATATCGATCGGCCGCTCCCTCCGACCGTTCCGTCCATCCGTCCGTTCGTCGGTTCGTCGTTGACCTTCGCCGTCGTGGCCGGTCGCGCTCGACAAGGTGGCCGCAGTTCGGCCGAGATTCATTGACTCCGGCGACGGTGTTGCTCAATGGCGGGGAAAATGCAAAATTTCGAAGCGAAGTCCGTTGTTCGACGAAATTGGATGAAGTCCGTAGAAATTTCAATGTCCCCGCCGAGAGGAATTCCGCGTACCGTCGACTCGCTTTTCGCGGGGAACGAGATCCAAACAATATCCCGTGTTTGGATCCATTACTCTCAATTTCAGGGCTAATAATTTCGTCGATAAAACGGAAAAAAATGCGAAATGTTTTGCGATCCATTGTAAGCCGGCGTCAGCCTAGCGGATGACGATTCCCCGGAACGAACAATGGCTATTATTCCGTTGATTAAATCAATAGATAGGGAGATCGCGTAAAAGCGGATCCAACTTTATTGCACGCACACCGGATAGAATTCTGTCGCTGCCGCTGCGCCAGCGTATAACGGCCATATTTCTCCGCGTGAGCGCTTACAAATTTTCATCATTTATTTAACCCACGGAAACTGTTTTCGAATTTTTATAGAACCCCTTTCCCTCGGTCTGATATCGATCCGACTATGCACCGTATAATTGGATAGTGGCCGAACAACAAATGCGGGTGAAAGAACCACGGCGCGAGTTCATGACTGCGTGAAAAATGTAATCAATTTTCCATCGTTACGCCGGCTATTGATCATGCGATATCAATTTCCGTTTAATTAATAATACCAAATTACTCGAAATGTAAAAGCAAATAGGAGAACGCCGGAAGTAGTACATACTCTCTCGTCTCCGACTTGACATTCGCAACACTGTCGCAGTACATAGTTAAGTGCAATATAGGAAGACCGTGTATGTGTAGGTGAATTGTCTATAGATGGAGGCAGGTTATAAGGTGTAAGTACCGTGAGCGATATTAGGTAGGCGGGGGCATCTGTTCGGTACCGGTCTGTGTGTACGTAAAGCCGTTAGTGGCAATATAGTATCTGTATACTGGGTGCCGGCCGATGTAACGTTTCGGGGTTATATTATATATTGTTGGTAATCGAAGATCTCGTAAGACTTCCCGATCCAGCCGGAGATATTGGAAACGTCTCTAGTTATGAATTTCCTTCTTACCGTGCAGACTTTACGGCGGGCTCGCTCTGTAAATTCTGTTTCTCGAGCGACGCGAGCATCCGCGATGTAAGCGCGCGAAATTTTACGACTGAATCGCGAACAGGCGCTGCACCGCGACGAGAGGGGAGCAAGCACAAAGACCGGGGGTCCTAATAAAGTTTAAGCATCGAATTATTAAATTATAGGAAGAGAACGGAATTTTTGATGACGCCGCGATATCGTCCGATGGAACGAAGGACGATTGGAAATTGAATTACGGTCGGACGAACGGCCACGCTACAGTCATTAATCCTGTATGAAGAAAGCGAGGTCCCGATAGTAAAATGCTTACTTGAAACCTGTAAACGGGCCGATTTGAATTCGGAATCGAAGGGAGGAATTTAATTCTGGGTGGGACCCGCGAAAAGCCGGATGGCCTCGCGACGCCATGGTTAGAAAGGGTTTTCGCGAAATAAGAATTCCGCGCTCGGTCATCAAATATGAATAGGCGGAACAGAATGGTGGATAAAGAATAGGAAGGGAGGAGTATAAAATATTTCCCGGCTCGTGAGTGCATCGCGTTTTCGCTCGGCTAGAGCGGACTATAGAACAAGGCTAAGAAATTTCTACCCGGCGATATGAACCGTGCACGTCTCGAGAAATTTCAGATCTAGCAGACTAGCACAATTCCCGGGTTCCCACTGTCACTGATAACAACGCGATTTTTATAAACCGCCCCGCTCCCGTGAACGCAGACCCGTTCCATTTCACGCTCCGCGGATGACATCGTTCGCATTTTATCGTGCTGTATAATTCTTCCGAATGTAAAGCGCCCCATCACGGCTTCGAGTCGAGAACGCATAATTGATTTTAGAATAGAATGGTTAAAGGGGAAAACCATCTCCCTATAGAAGAAATTCTATATTTAATCTAAAAGAGATAGACTTCGACTTCGATCAGATCACCAGTTTCCTATATCTATTATTAAATAAATACAGTTTACGAATTTTTAATTTTATACAATTATCCACTAATTTTAACTGTCAAACTATTTCTTGTCTCTGACCTACTAGGTATATCAACTTTAAGAGAAATCGATCCACGCTATAACCAACTTAATCGCGTAAAGCTGTTAGAGAACGGGAAGCTCGCCTAAAATTGCATTCCTAATCATTTACAAATTTAAGTCGTGTCTGATCGAGGACGGCCGTCGGTCTTGTCAGGATCTTGAAATAACAGACTTATCGAAGAACAATGTCTCCTGGCGGGTATCCGCGTCCGACGAGACCGGTCTCCGGGCATGAACCAACGATTTTTCTCTCCACAATAACGTTGATCCCGAATGTCCGTTTTATTTACGACTCGCGAACAGGAAAGCGACACACATTACTCACGCCGCGTCAAGGAGAATCGTTTGGGGAACGAGCATCACCGAGGAAACTAGCAAAGAATGCGCTCCGAGAAACAACGGGGAAACGTGCATGAGAGCCGGGGCGCATCGCACGAGGAAACAGCGGCGCCGAAGGAGGAGGCGGAAGGATAGAAACGTTGGAAATCGGTGCGAGCGGAGATAGCGGGTCCGCGGAGGCTCTCGGGGATGTTACCCAGGGTGCGAGAGGAACGGAACAAGAAAGTGGGAAAGAAGCGGCGGCGGGGGCTTACATTTCCCACGGGATAACCCCGCTTGTGCTCGCAGACTTCTTACTTACGGATTGATACTCAATTTCCAGCGAGTTTAGCCCCTATCGAGGGATCGTTGCGCCTGATCGCGGCAGCTCCTTCCGATTTCAAATAAATTCGATAATGGCGGATATATAGGCGGCGCGGCGCGGCCCGCGGCCTGTACCTCGCACGAACAAGGATATAGAAAGGGATTTCTCCATCGTCTTTACCTTAATCGACAGGGTTAAAGCGGGAAAAGCGTCTGGCTTGTCGGTGGATCGAACAAAGACCGTGGAATTAAGCGTTTTCCAAAAGTATGAAAGGATTTCAGCTGTCGGTATTCACCTGGCTCGATTACAGAAATGAATCTCGCCAAAAATCAACAACTATTATACCTATATAACTAATAATGTTAGAAACCCAGGATTACTTGGAAATAAACTTGTTGAAAGTCAAACTCAATATAATTGTTTATACCTTTCTAACATGTAAATAACAGGATAAAACAATGAAACATTAAGAATGAATAACTTCTGTCTGTGGCGAATAAATTGAAGCCCCACGTCGCCTTCGGAGACACTCATAAAATTAAGAACTACGATTGGAACGCTGCCTACTTTTAAATA
Source organism: Ceratina japonica (assembly GCA_019453355.1). NCBI lineage: Eukaryota > Metazoa > Arthropoda > Insecta > Hymenoptera > Apidae > Ceratina > Ceratina japonica. The sequence goes on along the minus strand of SMSR01015920.1, from coordinate 23,835 downwards.
TTATTTAAAGAAGATAAAATACATATTTCGGATTCGTTTCTGAGGTGTGAAAGGTTCGGAGCGTGAAAAACGATTTAGTCTGTGCAGTAATCAGGATTCCAAAAATTGTTGTTCTGACCTTATTTTACATGATCGCGCGGGCATATATGCACACGTGCTTTGTAGCCTCGTTTCGGCGGGCGAAAATCATCGGTTCGTCGGTGGGATCGTATAAACGGGAGCGCGTTACCCGGCGTTAATTACTCGCCACCCGTCGAATTACGCTCGCGACACTCGCACGCGGCTGCGATAAATCCGCGGCCGAAAGGTCGCACCGCGCCCCGGCGATATTACTCAACGCCATTAAATATCGCGTTCCGCGCGGCCGGATTTCGGCAATAACGATAATGAAACAACGGGGAACAACCAGCTTTTTCTAACGATCGTTCGTTTCGACGAGCTTGTTATCAGGCACCGCCGCCTGTAACGAGCCACCCTTTACTCGCCGCTGCCTCTATCTGCGGGCGAGCTCCGCGAGGGAGCCGGTTAATTAAAACCGAGAATTAACCCGGCCCGCGCGAAGAAACGTTGACTGTGAACGACGATTCTCGCGATTTCGGCAATTATGGCGAATTATATTAACCGGCTTGCAATCTCTTCCTTCCTCGCCTCGTGCCTCCTCCGTTCCGCGAGGCACAGATGCGAATCTTATCTCTCCGGCCGGCTGTAGGTTAGAGTCTGCACGGCACGCCTGTTGTTTCAACGGTGGAACTCGCGCGAAACTAATTTCCAACGACGTGACGGCGGTTGATTTTATTAGCGAACGCTGGATATCATGGCGTTCAGTTCAAGTTCCGCGGCGGAAGGTGTTTCTGTTAACGGGACTGTTGATCGCGTACGTGTCGTGCAGCAAATGTTACAGTCACTGGAAGTCGTTACTCCACCAAAATAAGTTATACACGGTCTGGGACACGAGCTGTCGTTAATAAATCTTTCAGCTTTTTGATTGTCCAATTAATCGTATTGAATTAGAATCTTGAACACGTGTTACGTGTTCAAGATTTTTTTACAGACATTGAATGCAAGGTTCTGAAGTATTAAGTAAGTTTAAACCATCCCGGCTTGCATGACAGATGATTCAATTCGTCTTCTTATCAGTCATATCGGGCTCGGCGCAACAATATATCATTCCAGCCAAAAACGATTCGACGGTATTAAAATCTTCTCCATCACGCTAGTTCTTTTGGCGAATTTTACATCTACTCGCTTAATTGAAATTACATAAAGTATGCAAATGGATCGAGTCTTTTTTTGATTCCCTAATGTGGGAATCAAGGTCAACGTGGCAGCTCGTTTTCAGATTTCCACGATGTGCTAATGCTAAGCGATCCGTAAGTACGAAGAGAACGAGGCAAGGACGTTTGTATTCGCATCGATTAGCAAAGACGAATAGGAGAATACGGGATGATCTTGTTCGAGCACCGAGAATTCAGTACTACGCGGAAGCCGCTCAGTCACGATCGGCTTTCACCGATAATAGTTGCCAGCTGGTTTGCATATCTAAAGAACGTGGGCTATTCATGTTTGCGAATTCGCGTCTTCCCCCAACGTGTCGGACGTCAACGTTAACGAACGCGAATTTTTACGATCGTGAAGAGCTTCAGAAATAATTCAGAGCGCACGATGTTAGAGATGGCCTCGAAGAGAACGACGTCATTAAAAGTGCGGTATGAAGGACTTACGGAACTGAATCCCATAACTTTGAGAAGCCACACGGTGAGCGCCAAGTTCAGTATCACGATGACCATCAGCGTGAGCACCAACGAGTACAAGCACCTTTTCCTCCAGCCATAAACGCCTAACCTGAAGCCACCTTTACACGATGCGGTACCGGAGGTGCGATCCTCGAGAATGGGTGGCGTCGTCCTCGACGATGGTCCCGCCGATTGTCGTGCCGCGTTCCGACCGCTGCTAGACGTGCACGGCTCGTCCGACCAACTCGTTTGTCCCCGAGTCATTCTGCAACAACATAAAACGTACGACGCCATCAATTCTTATTCTTGTCTCGATTTTTTTCCTGTTCAAGATTAATTTTTAAGACGTTTAATAGTTTCGTATATTCTTTCGTAGTACTAATCGCGATGTTGTAAGTAGAAAGGCGACCGTTATAAAAAGAGGTAAGTTTAAAGCACAATTGTCAGCAATTAATAAGCCCGTAATTGCTGGGACCATTCTTTCCCGATGATTTATCAACGATTTATGCCCGGTTCTCGCGTACCGGCTGCGGGAAATTGGTCGTGGGAAGAAGAAACAGAACTAAGGGAAGACTGATCTCCGGTTCTTACTTCTTGAAACACGAGCGTTCCGTTATACGTGCCCGGCGTCCGAAACATCCACCCGGTTCCCGCCGACTCCATTTCCACTAACACCGGAACCCGTGTTTCCCTTTCTCCCGGTTCTTTTTTTCCTCTCCCGCACGCGATCCCGGGATTAGATTTTGTCGACGCGCAAAAAGTCGATCGCGGCAAAGAAACGGCCGCTCGCTGTCGCAAATAAGGGACGATCGAGTTCAGCCTATTTATACGGTGAGCGGCGGAAGGGGGGCGAAATCGGGGGATTATCAAATGGCGGATAATTAGCGGCGGACCTAGGCGCGCGCGCGCGTGCGCATGAAAAATGAACGAGCCGGGTAGCGATTAAAGGGGACGTCGGGCGGGCGAAGGCAAAACGAGAAGCGGGAAGAGGATGTAGAAGGGAAGGAACGAGAGGATCTTATGTAAATCTGTCCGCAAAATAGCGGAACGTAACTTTCCGTCCTAATCTCTTGGCTGCCGCGCCGGCCGGCTCGAATGAATCGTCTTTTACTTATACGTCCTCTACCTACCTCCTTGTTTTTCCTCTGTCCTAACAGAATCACACGTTATTTAATACTGATTAACACTGGATTCGTTGGTCGAGTGAGAATTTCAAAGGCATTTTTCAATTTCGCGGAACACAAAGCTGGCGAGAGAGAATTTGGCCAAAAAGTGGTGATATACTTGAGGATGAAATGAACAGGGAGAGGGTCGACGCAGGTAGGCAAAGGGAAGCAGCGGGCGAGAGAAGGAAGGACAAATACGGGAAGGAAGAGCGAGATCTAAAATATTCAATGGCACCCCTCCGCTCTGCGGATAATTATACCTCTCGCGGATATAAAGAGCTCGGTTGCTCGAAATTAAAAGCTCCGAAGATAAGCCTCCGCGAGGGGAAGGGCGGGCGCTTAGTGCTTGCTTTTCAGGACCAGAAGGCACACGATTTTCAGCAAGGAGAGCACGAGAGCGGAAGGGAGAGGGTAAGGGTCGGCGGTAGGCTCGTTGACGATTGCAGGAACGCTGCCGCAGCTGCACGCCTCATCGAAGATTGTATTTAACGAAAAACCCCCTTTAATCTCCTGAGCTTTTTCGTGATGCAGCCGCGATTTTCGATATTAATTTCTGACACCGTAAATACTGTGCGGCCACGCGGAAGCAATCGACATCCTAATTGGTTACTCAGGACTCTCGACGTTAAGAGACCGTCCGGGAATTCGTTCGACCATCGTAGAAATAATTTGTCTGGAAACTCAATTATTCTACGAGCGTTCTGTCACGTTTCGCACATTTTTATATCGTTCATTAATTTCATCAAACTATGTTCCCATATCAATTTCGATTCCGTCAGAAATTTCCACCAGAAATAAGTTCCCTGGAAATTGAATTATTCTACGAGCTTATATTCCTTTTATATAAATTCCTACACTTTTATATTGTTCATTAACTTTACGAAATTGTGTTAGAGTGTTAATTTCAATTCGCCCGTTTGAAGAAACTCCGCAGCCGTATTACAATATGTACTTTAATTTGAAAACTGTCGAAGCGTAATCGCGACCGTTTGCAATCGCCTCTCGTGAAACCGAATATTTAAAAGTCTTTATCGAACGGCGAGGCGGGACGGATTCGGGCGTATTCGAAAGTCGTTTACGCGTGGGTGGCAAAAGGAATCCGGGATACGGCTCGGCTCGGCGCAGATTCGGGTTCAAGAGGCAATTACAAAGCGGAAATATTCACGGGATCATAAATAGCGTCGGACGTATGTTAAACGGCCGCCGGGAACTTTTGACGTAACGCGAAGTTAGCGCGGCCACTGCTATAATTTCACGGTTCCAAGCCCAAAGAGCATTACAAGTTGCGAAATTATCACTGTACTAATGTACGACCATGTTACACGTGCTTTTTGCTCACTTTTCGCCCTTCCCACCGGGTTTTTATTCCTTTCGTCCGGCGGCCACGCAACTTCCGTGATAAATAGCGGTTTGTTTAAAACGAATTAAACGAGTAAACCGACTGTTTTCGCGCTTAAAAGCTTACCGGGCGGACGTCTGGACGCGGGATATAGGATGAATTCTAATGCGATACAGCAGATGAAAATTACTTTTCTTACCGGGCGGAGTAAATGTAAGCAAGCGTGTGTACAACGGTGAGTAACAAAGTTCGTAACGCAAATAAATTTCGTGGGCGTAAGTCAGCGTAGTTTGGATTTATGACATCCGTACCGCGACTCCAAGAACGTAATACGTATCAATTCCTAGCCAGTCGCGCGTTCGCCGTAAAAATTTTCACCCGGAAATGATTTTCCCACCTCGCAGTGTTTATCCAGAGTCTAGATTCAGAAATTTTGCCAGCATTTTCGGACGCGACGCGGGCCGGACGTCGGTTTGCGATGCGGTCGATGGAGAGTAATTGGTGCTCGCCGAAAATTCGAAAGGCTACTTGATTCCATTCGAAAGGTTAGTCTTCCCGGTCGGAACTTGTCGAAACTGAGCGATGGCACAATGGAAGCTGGAAGCTTAGCCGATTACGATCGACAGGACTCCTTTGCCTCAAATAGGAGCAACGACCGATGCTCTAAGTGAGTCTCGAGCATTCCTGGACTTCATAGAAACTTTACTCTTTGACGATCAAATAAAATTACGGCTGAGAATTGGCTGGATGAAGTTTGAAACAATCATTATGACATCTTCGGTAATTAAGTATTTATACAAATGTTTCAATATACATATATCGTTTGCAAAACAATAAATACGGAATAGATATGTGGTGAGCTTTTAGGCTCTTAACGAACCTGAAAATCCTTTTGCAAAGGTCCGGGAAATTATATTATATTCCAGGATTACGAAATAACGAACCGAGAAACCAATTAATCGCTTCGGTTCTTCGACTGACGTGTATAAATTCATCTCTCTCGCGACCTGGCCATATTACAGAGTTAATATCCATATTATGCCAAGTCCGAAGCTAACTCTCGATAAATTATATTTTATTTGCAACTCTTTAGAGGATTCTCGATACTTTAACCGTCCCTCCTCCCAATTCTCAACCATGAAAAGCGCTGATCTGAAAAGGATACATGTATGGCGGTTTCGAAGCACACAAGTTAATTATTTTCTTGACGTCGCTGCTGCCAAAAAGCTGACGGCTTATCGGGTGGTTACTCGAAGACCGCAGCTCTGTTTGACGGAGATTGAACGGCGCAAAGGGGTTAATTCGGCGGCTGCACGAAAAGAGAAAGGCTAACGTCGTCCAATAAAGACGTAGATCAACGGTTTTCAACCTTTCTTTATACCATCAAATAAAAATAGTATTTTCCATAAGCGGAAATTTTTAGATGTTTGATTACATATAAAAAAAAATATTTGGCATTTTCGAAAAGTTTCCGATGCTTGCAAAGACGGACTACGAATTTACAGAATTTTAAAGAACGTAAAAAATATCAAAACTTTAATCGTTCATAACTTTCTAATAAATAATCGTATTTGAATGAAACACGTCATTAGAAGCGAAAAACCTTCCCCGTCGAAATGCCTTTTGATTAATTTTGATGTGACTTTTGGCTCCTGAGATATCGTCGTGTAAAGACGATCAGTTTTTTGGGTGCCAGTCTTGCTATTCCCTTCTGGTACAGGTCGTACCTCTCCCTCGCGCCTTGACCCAGTTACTGACCTGCCTTACTCCGGCCAGACGGCACCCGCGACAGTTTCCCAGGAAATAACCCTTCGATTCTAGGAACAGAAGTGGGCTAGGATTCAGCACTGAGTGGGTCGCTTAAACGACGAAACTTTGGAACTCCATATCTCGTCAATGGATTGAGACGTCGTTATGGGCCAAAAGCAATTTTTCTTATATTAACTTCTATCTTGTGAATGAGTTTCCAAAATTCAACATTATTCTCCTGTTTCTACTTTGCTCCACGCACAACAATACTAATGAGATCAACAATTGCGATCAAAATCATGCGTATTTTTTAAATCGATATACTTTCTGGATTTCATCCCGTTCATTAAGTCATATTTTTTATCGAAGAATTATTTCGTATTTAAACGATGTCGAAAGAATTTTGAACGCGGTTTCACGAGGTCTGAAGTTTAAGAACCCGGACCGGGTGACCCGGGCGGGCAGCCCATTGCTTCGGCAAACATACTTTAACTGGAATCGCTGCTAATAGAGGACTCGTTTGTCATAGTGTTCGAGGAGCGCCGGCCGGTCGCTTCGAGAGGGCCCTTTTTTACATCTCCGTCCTTCCGTCTTTTTTCAACCCTCTTCCTTTCGAGCTATTCTTCCAACGGCCAGGACAGCGCGGAAATTGCTCGGCAATTTCCATGAAAAATGCCAGAGGTTTACAGTACGACCGCTCGAACCGCACGCCGGTCTTCGTCTAGTTTGCCGCGGAAATTACGCTCCCCACTCCGGCCCCCTATTCTTACTCTTCCTGCTCCTCTCTGTCGATCTGCGGCCCGTTCGTTCTCTCGCTCGGTCGTTTCAATTTTATCGTATCAGCCACTTTATTGAAATAAAATTGCTCGCCGGCTGATATTCGACTGTCTCGCTTCATCCGAAATTAGATTATCATTGTCGAGCAACTGGAAGGATCTCGTAATTCGAGCGCCGACGATTCACCAGTTATTTTTTATTGCCAGTTTTATTAGCGGGGATATCTATAATAATTTTATCTCTCCAGACAATAACCGAAAGAATACGATTATATTTTCTGCAGCCGCTGTACACCCGTTTTATTACCGCCGAACTCAATCTTGAATTCATTCCGGCCCCGCCATTATCCCCGCAGAAATTCTGAGTCGAAAAAAATTCGCCGGTTTAAATTCCCAATGAAACGGTTGAGAGATGACCGTAGATAGCCTGATGTTGGAAGCCCCGAAAAATCCCAATTCAGGTTTCGCCGGTGGCTTGACGCCCGGCCTCCGCCCGGCCTCCGCCCGTGACGTATTGCTCGTTCGGGCAACGAGAGGATCCGCGTGAAATACGCGTGGTCGCGGTGCGCCGGCATTCGCCATCGCGTCGTAACCATTCGCGGACGATTTCGTAAATCGCGAATCGCGCACGCTTGATTTACGCGACGGCCATCGATTAAGAACAGATCGACGAAAGCGTGAAAATAAACATTTTATCACCGAAGATCTCCAGCTGTTTCAACGGCGCGCGCTGCCGCTTTGTACACAGACATCGTATAACGGTATCAAAGCAGGTGTTCATCTTCAGATCGATTTAAATTCCTCCCGTTGGCATTGAGAACGAAAAACAGGCGGGCAATTGTATAGAGTCGGAATAATATTTACAAAACTCAGCCATGTGCGTATGTATACCTCGTGAAAAGTACAGTAGGAGAGCTCTTACATAGCCCGAGATGCGGGTTATGCCCGACGGACAGATAAGCATTTACAGGGCAATCGATTTATCGGTGTATCGGGCGGACGGGGCCGCGACGAAGTAAATTAAAAGGGCAGGTGCACCGATTATTAACGCCCGCATACACCGCAACCTCCCGAACGCGAGACCAAATCTCCTCCTCATCCCGGTCCCGTTTTCGATTCGGCCGTTCGCGCGGCCCGCGTTCTTGTCATTAATATCAATCATCGTCATTGGCATGCTGCCGCTTTTCCCGCCACCGCCGATGATCGATCGCCGGCCGCCGATACCGTTGCCGAAGACAAGCTGGAAATAAACGTCGATTTCACGGTCCGAATCGACCCCAGCCGCCGCCGCCGCCGCACGATGTTTCAATCGGGGCCCTGTATCGCGCGCGCGCGCCGCGAACCTTCAAACGTCCACCGAATATGTGTATTTTACGCGCCGGTTTTAATAATATCTTTTGTGTGAACAACGGAAGATAATGGAAATTATAATATCGCGAAGGCAATCACGTCGCGGTGAATCGGTGCTCGATATGAAATCAGAGCGCCGGCTAAAATTGTTTGTCGTCCCCGCTGTTTGATCTGTCGACGTTAATAACGCTGTCCGATCGCGCCTTCACGCTACACAATCTCTCTTTGATTGCGATTTTTTCTTTGTTTGATATGCATTTTTACAAAATACGCCATACTGGTAATGAAACGAAATTAACGTGTTGAGAGTAAACGTTAATTCGCCCCCCACGTACGTCCGCGCAAACGTTTGAATCTGCTCAGGGAAGTATCGAGCTCAAAGCTCCCAGTCTTTATACGCATTTTAATTAGCAATTAACAATAGTTCTTTGTACACGAAATACATTTTATAAAAATGTATGCTATAATAATGTACGTCTACGATATTATGAGAAATTCAGAAAATAATGACAAGAAATGTTTAAAATATCTATCACGTCCACTGGTGCATATATGTATAGGTTCTAATGCAGGTACAATATATAAACTGTAAATAGGTAGAAAACAAAGAAGGTGAGGGCAGCTAATTTTCTCCTTGTTCCCATCATCGCATCAGCCGAGGCTAAACTTGAAAACATGTCGGGGCTCTTTGATCCTGACGCGGTGCAGCCTTCTATCCGCTCAGCTTTTGTTTGCCTTAGCTTCGATGTTTTTAATACCATGAAAAGAAGCTTGAAACCGGGCTAAAATAATTTGAAAACATTTTCAAAAATTGCTGAAAGGATGAGAAAACGATTTAAAATTGTCAATAAGTGTGCGCTTTAGACGAATCTGATTTAAGAGAAGAGAGTTCGATGATATGAATACCGAACCATCCAATTTTTACACGTTTAATAACGTGCCGCAATCGTTCATTAATAACGGCAGAACGAATATTTAAAACGAAACGCAGATTTACGAAGGTTCGTTTCCATCCCACTCGAAAATGTGTATCTGGCCGGTTAATAGAATCGTCCCGCCGGTCGGATATTCAAAAACCCCAGTCTCTGATTACTGACTTTAATGAATTCGCGTAAATTATATCCATTAGCAACCGGACGAAACGAAACAATTATCAATAAACGTAACGAAATTCGATACACACCCAGGTAGATTTATAGGGGCGGTCGCGCGGCCGAAAATTTAAGGGAGATCGCTATCTTTATTCTGTAACATACATATATCACCGGGGCGCGGAGATAGTAAAGTAATTGATATCAAGCCGGACGAACGAGGGAGGTGTGGGACGCCGAAAACGAAAGGGTGTGTCGACGAAAAGCCGTCCGAGTCGGAGGGAAAGGCTCGGAGGAAAAGGAGAAGTTTCAGGGGGCGAGAGAAGAAGGAAAATCCATCGATCCACCTGGTAGGTTTCTACGAATCCACGGAAATCGGTTTAGAGACCGGAAGGGAGCCGCTTTGATCACGTTACCGGCTCGATCTCACGGATTAGGGACGATCCTTTTTCCTCTCCCTCGCTCGGTCTCCTTTGTCGCGCTCCTCGCACTCCGTTCCCCATTTTGTTCTTATCCCCAGGCCGCCTTTTCTCGCCCAAACTCGATATTTCGACTTTGACCGTAACCTGCCCCAAGGAAAGCCTCGTTTCCACTTAGCCCGCTCCGTGAATAAAGCGGGAATAAAAATAAACTCTCGTTCGACTTTCGTCCTCTGTTTAGCCGCGCTCCGACGATTGATTCGAAATCTGAGTTTCTTGACACCGACCAGTTTCCGTATTTTATTCAAACCGTGTTCTCATTTCTCATTTATTTTTTCGTTTAATTTAGCACATTCTAATGCAGCTATTTTTCCGTTTAGTTCTCGCACGATGTCAAATGCCCTTTCACGCCGTTTTAATTTATGCATCGTCCCCGGAAATATTTCAACACGATAAACAAGTAGAAGGGCAATTTCAATCGTCGTTCGCGCTCAGATATACATTCCATGAATAATAAAGTACAAACAGTCCCGCGAGGAATTTTCTCCCCTCACGGCTCTTGGCAGCTGGCGTAATAATTTTTGAGTCACAAAGATAGACGCGTGTACGTAACCGAGAGACTCCTGTCATGAAAATACCACCGGGCCGCATTCCCCAGTTTCCGAGGCATTCGACAAACGAAACACGACGTCTCCGGCAGGAATATCCGTTGACTTTCGCCCTTAGTCTCGTTGACATTTCCTCTTGGTCAGGTTGAGACTCGGCATTTGCCATTCGAGACCGTACAACTCCCGGGATGCTCATTTTATATCGGGCTCAACACGTAGATACGTTATTCAGTGGGAAATTCAAAACTGTTCAACATTTTTTTCTCCTGTACTCGGTATTCGATATACCGAGTGGAAAAAAAATTACGAGAACGATCTTGGGAGAGATTGGAAGAAATCGTGGGGATGGAAATTAGGGGGAAGATTCGTTCGTAGATCAGGCGAAATCCGTTTGTCTGAAGGTGTCCACTTGCCGGCGTTTGTTTCGCGTGCAATTTTCGCGAACAGCTCGCAGGGAATGAAACCGGAATTGCCGTGAGATCGTGTACCTCGAAATTGGAGTTATCGATTGGTGAAAACGTTTTCCGGTAACGCCGGGACGCCGTCGAGTATAAACTTAAGTATCAACGAGAAATTTATACGCGGAGCACAGGTAACGCCAACGCTTGTAACGTGGAGCACCGTCCTCCGACTTGACCATAATGTAAAGTAGAATCGTATGAAGGTGTCGTTCTCCAAGTTGTAATGCATGCCGGGACCGCAGAGAGGTACGGTATACGTCGTAAACTGTAAGTGCGATAGCTAGTTAAGGCGAGTTTGCGAAGGTGTTACGTGTCGTCCAAATTTCAACGAATGTATAAAAGATTGCCCACGTCGAAGCTTAAAATATTCCCGATATAAATAATTATCATCGCATTCTCACGAACTCACCCTGTGCTATTGTTGACAAAGTAGCAAATATTACGAAAAAACAGTTGTTTACTTAAGCTTTATCTAACTCAATCATCGCTACTGTAAACGCTTTCATCGCCGCGATGCCTAGTCACTCTTCCAACCCCTCTAAACATACAAACCCGATGGTCCGAGCGGCCACACCGAACGATACCATATTTCATCTCACACGCTCGTAGCATCCTGTTCAGATCAGAAACGCATCTATCCCATGGCCGTGAACGGTCGCAGTCCCCGTTCGCAGTGACTATCCCCGTAACGACCCGCGCTATCCGATCATCTCGCTACGCAAATCCAGCGTCGTCGTCGTCGTCGTCGTCTTCAGGAGTCCGTATAGTCACTTGGCTGCTGGTATCCGACGAGGGTTGAATTTATAACGAGCCGCGGCGAATTTATGAGACGGTCTTTTCCACGAACGAGGAGGCGAATCAAGCGGGGTGGTACGTATCGGGGTGGGCGCCGAGAAACAGGGGAGGACTGCGAGAGCGGCGGAGGAACGGGGGGACGAGCGGCGCGGGCCCAGAGTAGGTGCAAATGTAGACTCTAATCCGAGCGGTGGTGAGCCATCGACAGGAAGATTTATCTCGACGAGGCCAGCGCCTGCCCCCTTTCACCCTCCTTCGTACTCGGATGCCCCCCGGCAATCCCTCTGCCGCGCCGGTCGTCGGTTCTCCACTGGTTCGGCCCGGGGAATTAAATTCGGCCGCGAGGCGGTTAGCAATATTTTATGTTCCGATTCACCTACGCTCCGCTCTCTCGCCCGGCTCGCCACCCTTCGTCCCGCGATGCCCGAATGGCGTCGTCGACGACCTTTACGTGTCCAATCCTGACCGATCGGTCGCGACCTCGATCCCTCGACGGGTAAATCGGTGAAACGGATACGAGTCGACAGGCGGAATCGACTCTATTTTATGGCACAGTTTGTACGTCCAAAAAGGGCTCGTATAACGGAAGCTGGTCATTTGATTATTCGACACGAAAACAAGTTCGCTCTAAATACAAAATTACTTGTATAACGAAATAATGACGACGTAGTTCGGGTCTGTACGGAGAGCCGGAACCCGAGACACACGGAAAATCCCACATGGTGTCTTTACTCGTCAGTGAAACTAATCGAATGAATAAAATAGCAGGCGTTAACGAACAGCCAGACCCTTTCTACCGTCCGCGTCAGTTCCCCGAAACTTTGTTAATCGAATCGTGACTGCCGGAAGGAAATATTAAAGGCCTCCGACTCAGATCTTAAAGAAGTACCTTAGTTCTTGCTGATCGACGATGGAATGTTAAGTTGTTTGACGAGCAAACATCTGTCCCATAATTAATTTCGGATACGGGATTAAGCAAATTCGATAGATATCGGATACTTAAAGACGTCCAATTTATACTATAATTCCTCCGCGAGTTTCCCTCTGTTCATTAAGGATATATTGAATTCTACGCTTCGGCCCATTTCTCTTGTTCATTTAATAAAACGATCCGGGCCATTTGAGTTCTAAGAAACGCAGCCAGCGTAAATGACTCGAAACTTCGTTAATAGATCCCGTGGCTAATAAAAGCAACCGCGATAACCGTTCTGAATCCAGTGACCGTTCACAGTAAAAGCTGTCGAGCAATAAAAGAAGCACGCCTAGCCCGGAAGATTTAGGGGTCGTCTATTAAGGAACTCTCGGGAGGAGAGGAGCATGCTCCCTTCCCACGAGGACGCGATTATAATTACAAATTTCGAGCGTCCACTGCAGTCGCGAGTTAATTCCGGCAATTGTAATTATAATTTCCACCAAGGGGGAGTTCGAAAAGTTGCCCGTTGAACAAAACGGAAGCGGCCACTACACTCGGAAACGTCTTCCCCCCTTCGCCGTCGGGGGAAGTTTCCCGTAACGTCTTCGGAGGTGGACAACGTTTGATTAATTTGACACGAGTTTACGCTTCTATCCGGCGGAATTAGACTAAACGGATTGGGCCGTTCGTTATGGCGGCGCGGCAGGCCGGTGCTGATGCACAATGCGAGTACAATTCCAAAGCGCTAACGTGTCCAGCGTGGACTTAATGCAATTCCGTGCCCGAGCGGGGTCGAGGTCGGTCGGCTGTCGCCGCCGCCCACGCGCTATCGCCGAAACTGGACGCGCGTCTCGCTCCGCGCTCGACCAGGCCACTTCCGGGCTACCTACGGCTCTTCAGAGGTTCCCGGGCCTGCTACCGCGGTTTCGGCCCAAGTCTGACTGGTAACTAAACGACACCCGCCACTTTACTTGGCCCACTGTTGATGCTAAGTCAATAAACTCGACGAAAATTGCCGGAGGGGAGACTTTAATCCCGCTAATTGCCAAGGATCCGAAGTAATCGGATCCTCGTCGCTGTTAAGTGATCCCCCCGATTGTCTCGCTTTAATCGGAAGATTCCGCTCAATGGAGAATGAACAGAGCGTTTCTTGGGAGAGCGGGTTCGTGGGAAGCGAGAAGGGATATTGAATAGATCGTTCGGTAGAGGCAATTTGTTCCATCGCGATAGAATCAAGCGTCGGATGCGAAATCGTGAGTTGGAAATTAACGAGAGATTCTACGCGCAACTGAATTGTTCGACTCGCATCATCGATACAGATAAACAACCGCGGGACGTTATTCCCGGCGTACATGATCCGTCTTCAATTTTTTCTTAACTCAGTATACGATTCGGTGTTCCGATACCCTGAATCGCTCCCGGAGAACTACCCTATCAACGATAAATTGGACGAGAAAAGGTTGGGGCACGTGGTGTTGCGTGTTCATTCTCGAAGAGGGATCTATTCGCGAAAGAAAGCTCGACTAAACTTCCTCAAGTGAGGTCAGATGTCAAGACTGGGGTAAAACGAACAGCTCGAAAGTGAGATAGTGAAAGAAAGGCCGGAGAGAAGGCGAGAGGGTTAGAGGGAGAGTGGGAGAGGACGAGGGTGACAGGAAACGAACGGGAGCAGAGAGATAGAAAGACAGAGCGACAGAGGACCAAGCAAAGCGACATCCGAGACGGAACTCAAACATTGGTGTAGCCTCCGACTCGTGCCCTCCGCCCACCCCCGGCCGCTTTTACTCTCTTGGTCTACCCCTGACTGGCTGCTACGTGTATACACACACTTAGGCACACATTTGTGCGGGCACATCGCGGCCAAAGTCAAACTGCGCTACCTCCTCTCTCTCCCGCTCTGTATACCGCTCCAGCTTATATTATCCAGTTACCCGTGAGGCTTACAAACCAAACAAACGAACAGATAGCAGTTGGATTTTATGATTACCAACCCCTAGAACATCCATCCCTCTCTCTCTCACGTTGCGTTTCCAGCTTTTATTTCACCCACACCTACCTAGCCGCCCTCGATTTTCTTCGCGGCCGGAAACATCTTTGATGAAAGTATTCAATGAATATTCATACGTCTGAATACGTCGGAACGTCTTTTCGGATACTCTAGTAGGTCTACATTTACACGTGCTGCCAGAAAAACTAATTGGTTCTAGTGATATTCCACAGAACTGTGTTATAGTATATTTATAATTATTTGTTATTTTCTGGTGCATCTGAGATCAAGTATATATTGATTTAATAATTATCTTCTCTTTGCTGTGACTTCGGAGGACTCCGATTGTTAGTGGAATTTTTTTTGATTTAATTGCATTTGGAAAAGTTTCTTTCCGAAGCTCTCTCGCTAATTATGAAAAACGTGCCTTTTTCCAAACGCGGGACGAGGATAGAGAGAGAGAGAAGGAGGTACCGGCGCTCCACGTGATGTCACCCAGTTCCAGTTAGTTTCTTAAACTTCGCCGGACTTCCGGCCGGGATAAGACCGCGCATCTGTTTCTCCCTTCGCGCAGAAACTTTCTGTGTTAAAGATTAAGGAGCCTTTCTACCGTCGCGTCGCGGCAACCGGTTCTCCGTTTGCAAAATGCACGATAGCGAGAGAATTCGTCGTGACTTTGAGGACAACTATTCACGCTTAGTTCTAACTCGTACCCCAGGGGTCATTATCTCTACACCGCAAGCACCGGCTCCCACACGGTCGGTCCCAGGACGCGCCCAGTCCGTTGCCATCTTCATGCATTGAACCCTCAAACGAGAAATTAGTTCGGGGTCCGCCGTCTCTCGAAACTCGTCACCCCGTTCAACCAGGATTATCTTAATTTCATATTCGCCGTCGATCAGCAAACCTACATCTCTCGTCTCTCCCTTGTCGTCAAGTCGATCAGTCATTCAGAATTGAAGTATACCTTCCCCATTAGACTACGTATACAGTATACGGTACACTGTCAAGAGGCTTCACATCTGGCAGCATTACAAGCGGATTTCCGAAATGCTACGAGCCGTGCGATATCAATCGGCTCGTCAAATCTCCTTGACGCAGAGACGAGTGTCGACGGAGCGATTGTTTGCGTGATTCGAATAACTATCATCGAGCAGCTGGCGGTAAGCGTGGCAGTTGATCCCGCGCGAACCTTGCATGGCTCTCCGAGCGGAATGCTAAGATTCGGCTCGCGAACGCCGCCGCGTCGCGCGTTGTTCCGTGCTCCGTGTTGGATCCCCACGGTATATAACCTCGGAGTACCGCGTTAGAGCTGCCGGCTTTTAGGCGGCGGTTCGAAGCTCTCGCGCGGAACTTCCGTAATGTGTTAATCCGACAGGCACGTATCTACGGCGGAGATAAGGGGTCGGCACTGGTTCGCTCGTTTCTCCGGGCGAGATAGAGGGAGCGTAGGCCGATTCCCTCGCCGCTGGCTGCGTCTTACGGATGGACCTCGTCCCGGTATAGTAGAACGTCGAGTCTACGACGACGACGTTGTGCCACCGCACCCGCGACGCCGGCTTATACGTGACACGTCGAGTTTGCTCGATTTCCCTTAATCGAGTCTTTCGGCTGACGCCGGATTATACGGGCGACGACTCACCCGCGTGTAACAAGCCCTTTCAGCCCCAGAGATCGCCTTATCTGCGGCCGCGCCGCGAGCACAGAGAGAGGGAGCCGGCTTTTTGCGCCGCGAAATCGGCCAGGCTCCGGCGAGCAGTCTGCTCGCCCCTTTAGAATTCCAATTATCCCCGCGAGAAACTTGCCTCAGTTCTGTGAGGATAAAATTTAATTATGCACGGACATTTGGCCCCGTTTCCATTGGCGAATCTCATCGATGATGTGGAGGCCACGGATGTACAATGGGAGTATCTGAATGAATCGTCTTTGGGGCAGAAAATATCTCGATCGGTTATCTCGAAATAAATTTGAATGTTAAACACCGGCTGGACTAGAATTTTTAATACGGTTGAAGCTAAAATTGTGTACAATGTCGGATAGTGAATTTACCTCATCTAAGTATAGCAATTTTGTGATAGGTTCATTACGACTTACCTGGGATTATTTATGAATGCGCGTTTTGAAATTCAGTTTCCGAGCCAGTCGCACGGACATAACATTCAATTACTGGCGAAATTTAGAAACTTTATTCATTATGCTCTTCGCTTCCCGTTCTATTAACATTGCCGCGGTATAAATTATTCGGCACGTTCGACCGATTCGAACTTATCATATTTAGTTTAATTATAAGCAATCCATTAATTGGATTAGCATTCCAAGAGTACTCGTTTAACAATCGACCCGAAATTACCCAAAAATTCTTCAGGAGATATTATAAATGAATTCGTGCATCTTCTAAACTGTACAAAGGTTCATTTCCCGGCGACGACCTATCTTGCATCCCCACAAGTTTTCCCCAGGCAATAAAATGAGAATTCCAAATTTTTAGATAAACAGCGTTTCCTTACGAGCGTGCGGCCCCGAGTAAATTGAACGAGTCTCGTCTGACGAATTTATAAGCCGTACGCGCGGTTCTTTTGAAGTTTCCCCGCGAATACAAATTAAAAAGAGCGAAGCGACGCGTTTTTAAAGGCCAATATTGTCGATCCGGGCCCGCGACGGCGAACCCGGTTCTCGCGTGCTCCGTTTAAACGACATCACCGAAGGAAGCAATAAGTTTGAGGGAAAGGCATAAATCGACCGCGTTCCCTCGTAAATCTGCTAGGAGGAAAGATGATATTGGCCAAGTTGCCAGGGGCTAATAAGAAACGGAGAAGGAGAGGGGGGAGGGGGAGCGAGCGAGCGGTTGCATTTAACCGGGCTGCAGGGGTTAAACTCGAACGAGATGAGCGTCGGATAGGTTTCAGCTTGGACTCGACCTAAACTTCGTCGCCGACGTCATTCTGTTGCCCCTTTTACTTTATCCACTGCGTCCCGGCCGTGGCTCCTTGTTCATTCTTTGCTCCACGTGAGCTGATTTCATTACCCGCCGTCGAGACGACGATGTCTCGAGATTCTTGCCGGAATACACCGCCGACGAGAGTCTCGGAACGGCGTATGTCATGCTATACCGTCGCGTGTATTACATCGGAATTTTATTACTCGAGCAAGGAATACACACCACGTGCGGAACTTGCAGAGCTTATAATCTGCCCGATCGAGCGGACGTAATCAGACAACTGGTGATTGCAGACTAAATAACAGAGCACATAGAATATGTACTAATCACTGCCGCTGGAGAATCATCCTGTAAATCAAAGTGTCAACGCGCCTCCATGTTTAGAGTGTAAACCGACTAATCAAAACTGGACGGGCAACACATCCGGGTTTCCAGATTCATATACAATTGCGCATACTAACGTGACGTATGATGTAAACGTGCCGGTTGACAGTGATAAACTCGATAAGCCGGGGCCCCGCGGTTCCACGCGAGTAAATTAAGTCAGTTATTGCGTCTAACCGTGTCGTAAAAATTTCCCTACCGTTTTCGTTTCGAACGCAGCGGAGCGGAGTCTTTTACGGGCGCCTCCGCGTCCTCCTCCGGACATCGACTAACAATCGATCGTATCTGCCAATACCGCGGGGCCCCCCCCGTGACACGCGACGAAGAGGAGAGTGGCGGTTTGTGATAGGGCTAAAACTACCTGCTACCTACAAAACTGCTCGTCCTCCTTTTGCCACGCTCGGGATCCGGTGAAAAGAGACCCTGGACCGTTTTCCGTGCGCGTGTGTACGTGCAAAGCTGAACGAGGGGATACAAAGCGCGCCTCTTCTCCTTTTATCCCCCGCGGTTCTCTCCGGCGAACGCGCGGCACGAGAAAGCTGAGAAAAGCTATACGACGTTTCAATTTTCGCTGTGGCCTCCCTCGGAGGAACGACAAGACGACTGCCGCCGTCCTCGCTCGACGAACTAATATTCTCGGCCCCTCTGAAAATTTTCTAAAGCCCGACGTCCCGAGACGGCGACGTTGACGATAAGCGGCCCGCGTACTTATACGTATCCATGGAGCATCGACGAAATCGAACCCATTAAACCTGTTATCGGCTGTAAGCCGGTTACCAGGCCGTTAAACTTGCTGCGGATTTTAAAACAGATTGCAGGATGGTTAAAAGTATCAATTATGAGGAGGGAGCGCGCAGAGGGATGAAAGAATGCGATCTTTCGTTCGTCTTTAGGCGTCTTCAAACTGTATACTTTATAGAAATGGAATAAGATTGTTCATTTCTTTCTGGAGAGTAAAATGATCAATTATTTAGCGATCTCTGTCAATTAAGAGAAACCCAGTCTAGCAGTCCAAATATTTTCCGCACCGGCGGAGAAAGTCGGCAGTCAGAGATAGCCGGCCTTCGCTACTTTCCGGAGAGGCCTCTCGCTCGGCCATCGAGACACAGCGCGGGGAAAGAAAGACTAGCTAGGGAGCGGGCAGAGTAGAGAAAACGAGAATCGAGAAAGAAAGCGGGGGGAGAAAGAAAGGAAAAGAGAGAAATGGAATAACGGAGTACGTCCGGATCCCGCAGGAAACCTCCTATTTAGCCCAGGGTCCCAGCAGGTTGCTCCGGGCGAAGGACAGTTTCCGGCCGACCAATTCGTTAGAAACTACCGCCTGCTCGGACAGTCGGCCCCCTTCTTCGCCTCTACGGAGCACAATGAAAATCTCGACAATGGCCATACAGTATCCCGTAGACGAGGTAGCGGGAGTGGTTGAGAGCGACGGGTGAGACCCGTGCTGGGATGGTCAGGATAGCGGTGCGAGTGAAACAGTGGCCGGGGGAAAGAGGGAGAGCGTGGAGAACGGACGCGTGTGTGTGTTTGTGCGCCCGTTCAAGAACGAGAGAGAGAGAGAGAGAGAGAGTTCGTTGTCTCGTATCGACGACGCCAGGAACGTTTTGGTACCGACGAAAGTACGTCGCGACGTCGAGGGGTTGCTGCCGGAGAACACTGAGAATAGTCGCTCTCGGAGGAACTTCATTTCGCAATAAATGCAATATAACTTTCCGTTCGTACGACCCCCGGCTCGCTCCGCCCCCCCCGCCGCCCGTTCCCGTCCGCCACTTTTCTGTTCCACGGCCGAAAATATCTCGTGGTAAATGAAACGGACAAATTCCAGCAACTTTCAGCCCCTCCCGCTCTCGCGACGCCTTTTCACGACCGGGGAACGCGAACTCGCCGGATGAAAGTGGAGCCAAGTCGTTGTTCGTCGCGGATAAAAGCGACGTCGTGCCGTGTTCGGTTCAACGGTCACGTGGAACGATCCTTTTTTTCTGTCCCCCGGTTCCGCGCCGCGCGGCCGCCCACCGCTTCCGACTCTCCGCCGTTTCCCGTCTTCGGTTAACTTCCTTCTCCCCGTCTTTTATTGGCCGCGCTCGATTAGCCGCTCCCCGCCGCTTTTCACGCGGTGACATTTCGTTGCCGATCGGTTTCCGCGTTCCCTCGAATCACCTCGATTATGGGGACCGATTGACACGCGGTGGGAATTCGAGGATCTCGCGGTCCCGCGCGACTCCGGCCATTCGGCGGAGTTTATGGAAAAAGAAAGACGCGCGAAGGGCCGATAACAACGAATTCCTGACTCCTCTGTTCTCCGCCGCCGCGAAAGAAGTAAAATAGACACGATATATCTTACGGCTCCACGGTTTACGTTACACTATCGCTTCACTGTTCATAAGATTTTCTCTATATACAAATTCCTCCCGCGAACTTGTCTATAAATAAAGTAAAAGAGAGGAAGGGGGAAGGAATCTCCTCAAAGGCATTTGCGACGCGGATAATGGTTAAACGATGGATCCGCCGGGCTTTGATCGTGCAGGCGATTTCGTGCATAAAAAGTGCGCCCATTTATAGGCGCGCACGTTCCAGACTTTCAAAATGCGACCACACAGAGAATTTCCAACGGGAAGAGGGAGGCGGGCGCGGGGACGGCGAGAGAAAGAGACTCCGTTGAAAAGTGAAAGAGCAAGTTAGGCGAGCTAGAAGGTACAGGGAATTTCTTTGGCGTTCGCTGCGTGGCTTGTCCGGCATCGTTTCCCTTTATCTAGAAAATCTGCAATCCCATCGCCCTCCTCGGGCTCCGGGCCTCATTCCCCGCGTCCATCCCTCTGGACGCGTTTTATTAAATAAATACCTGAGCCCTCTCGGTTAGCGGGCTAGGTGAAGCGGGGGTGCCTGGCTAACAGAAAAGTGTTCTTTTACTCGGCAAAGGGAAAACGCGATGAGTTGGTTCCGCTTTGAACCATCAGGTTTCGGTAACCACCACCATCGGTGGAATAAGGAAAAAAATACGCCGACCACGATCAACAACCTGTGCGCCTGGGGCGCCGAACGTCTTCCTTTTCGACACAGCCCTTGATCGCTCTTTCTCTGCTTTTGCTTTTCGATGATAATCTCATTCTGTTCCCCAATCGTTTTCTGATTGCTCCGAGAGGAGGCCAGATGCTGTGAATGATTGGAGAACCGCTGAAACAATTGAACCAGAGATCTGTATCTATCAAAGCCAATTCTTGCTTGAATTTTCTATTACACGCGACTCAGTTTGCTTTTATTAAACTATTTATTTACAATATCCTGTGTCTAGCTTCTAATTCCTCAGAGACGATGTTATTGAAGGATAACAAAGGATCAACTGTGTAACTCGAATCGAATTGAGCAATGCATCAAAGGAAAGAGTACTGCTGTCCCGTGAAGCTTAATAGTTGCACACACACACACACTATTCCTACCGCGCACTGAATATATTTCACGTTAGAACGGATTTCTGAACAACGTCAAAATACGTATGTATACATATACGCTTGTTCAGGGAGTTCAGCTGTTCGCATTCCCCGGGCGTTACATAGCACCGGCATGCATCTTCCCTGCAAACATCGTATATATTCCACTTCGCAGGCGTATCAACAATATCCGATGATCATTTCAATGCGGCCGTAATAACGCGTATCGGCACCGCCCGTCCGGTCATTGAAATATCGTTGAAATAATTACACCGGCGCGTAAATCGCTGCGAACGGTCGCTGTAATCGGGAGAGAAATTGATCGCCACTTTGTAACCGCGTCAACGATCGGCGAACAGATGGAAACTGGTCGAAATCCAACAATCGAAGCGACTCGATACCCTTTCATAATCCCTTTGTACTTTTCGACTTGATCAAAGGAAAGATGGCAACGAGGCGAGAAAATTCGTCCGGGGGAAGTACTCGAGAATTCGACGTGGCCCGTAAATTTCACGAGCTCTTAATTAAAGAGGTCGCGGGAAGATCCTCGGAATGGTTCCATGAAAATATGGAACGACTGGGAGAGGTCTATTGGTAACCGTTGCTCGTCTCGGCCGCATTCAATCCTGATTCCAGTCCCTTAAATAATTCTGGATACGGGAACAACGCGGACGGCCCGGAGAAAGGGGAGGATTCTTTGGCGGTGCCGCGTGGGCCATTAAACTTTTTAAAAGAATTAACGAATTTATACACGCCACCTAATTACCGGTCCGCGGGCGGCGCCGGAGCGTGTCGCGTCCTCCTGGCTCGGGGAAAATAAAACGTGGCTTCCGGTAATTGAAAGGCCGACAGGGGAAACAGAAAAAGCACGGCGAACGTTCTGTAATCTGGATTACCAGGCTGCTCCGACTGAGCACGGTTTTTCGTTCTGATCTATATTGCTACATCCACTGCCAGTTTCTTTTGTCTCATTACTATCTTTTATCACGGATTACAGACTTTTCTTATACGCAGATATAGAAGTTAATAAGCTCTTTGCCCGCGGAGCCTGTTACCGTGCTTAACGCGCCGCGCGGTTCAAAAATAATAATAGCATTCCAACTCTGTATCAGCGGAACGTAAAATGCAACGATTTTTTCCGACGGACGAGCGATAAAAATTTTTGCGCCCGTAAAAAGACCCGTCTTTGGTCGCCGATTAATCAAGCCCTTGAGACCGAGGGGTCGGAGCCTCCGACGTCGGCCGCGCAGAGGAAAAAACATAGCATAAAACGTAACGAACGAGGTTGACGTCGGTGTCGACGCCGCGCGCCGGGCCGAACCGTGCGACGCGCATGTAACCGCGTCTAGTCAACCGCGAGACATGGAAAAAGGAAAAGAGAGAAAAGGAGGGAGTCACGCGAGACGAAAGCACAATGGGGTGGCTCTAATTTCCGACCGGCGACGAGGATGCAAGAAAAATTGAAATCCCAACCCCGAGGACCGGTTGCATTATTAAACGACCGCCTCGACCCGGAGACCTCTCGAACGTTGCTTTATTTATGCCAGAAGTTAGTGAGACGTCCACCGATACGGACACGGGACGAGGGACCGGGAGGGGCGAAATCGAGGGAGAAGAAGACTGAAGAGACAGAATTGCCATCGTCGGGTCGCACGAAGGTCCTTAGCCAGTCTCCCGGTTGCAAACGTTGCACGGTCGGGATCGTCGTCGTCGACGGCGCGGTATCAAACACATCGCGTCACGTGGTCTAGCCGATGCGGCGCGTCCCGTCTACTTTGGCAACCGCCATAACGAAACGTGCCACCATAACGAAAGAGAGGAGAGGGACGTAATGGCAGAGGACTGAGAAAGACAGACCCGCGGGAACGTACGTACGTATCCTCGGCTACGTTCTCCGGAGATTCCGAAAGTTTCGCCTCACGAACGTTAGCCCGCTGCTCGTTTCAGTCGGACGTACCGTGTCACGGATCCGGAAGTCTCCGCAGTGAGACTGGGGCGGCCCACGAGCGTGATTTTCGAATCCGTTCTACGGATCAACGATGCTTTCGAAGAAATGTTTAACATCGCGAAAATGAAACGAAGAAATTCGCAGTTCTTTAAACGAGTCGTCTGGTTTTCATGTGCACGCGTACTCAGTCAGAATGAATTCAAGTCAGGCGAGATTTCATGCGCAAATGGGAGATAATTGGCATTGCCGAGTGACACGGGGGAAAATTTTGAAACAAAACAGCGAAACTCCCCGTACCGTCTATTTGGCGATCCCGTTCGCGGGTGTTCTCACCGGGTGGAAAGCAGCTCCCAGCTGTCTCCTATTATCATAGTACACGAATGCTAGTTCAGGCTGCGTTATGCATAACGCGCGCCTAATACAAACACAACACAAAACACAATGCGGCGCGCGGGCCAGAGACAAAACCGAGTAAGGAGGCCGTATCAAAGGACGGGATTGATCTATGGGATCATCCATCCGTTTCCGTTCGCCTGTCTTGAATACTGATTTGAATATTCCTTTAAGGACAGTCGTGATCACACAGTATCTCCTCAATTACCGCATTATTCACCATGTAAAAGTATACGATTTACTTACTATGGAATTGTTGTATAATAAAATAAAATGTCTCTCATAACCACAAAATAAGAGTAGTCAATATCGCTAACTAATTCCCATTATTCCCCCGAATAAATCTTTTACAAACTGCGA
>SMSR01015919.1:0-11498 GCA_019453355.1 Ceratina japonica | reverse complement strand
GATAAAATTATTTAGGATAAATATTCAAACTTGTCGCAAATTTTTACTGGATATTATTATATTACAGGATAAAATTATTTAGGATAAATACTCAAACTTGTCACAAATTTTTACTGAATATTATTATATTACAGGATAAAATTATTTAAGATAAATACTCAAACTTGTCGCAAATTTTTACTGGATATTATTATATTACACGATAAAATTATTTAAGATAAATACTCAAACTTGTCACAAATTTTTACTGGATATTATTATATTACAGGATAAAATTATTTAGGATAAATATTCAAACTTGTCGTAAATTTTTACTGGATATTATTATATTACACGATAAAATTATTTAGGATAAATATTCAAACTTGTCGCAAATTTTTACTGGATATTATTATATTACACGATAAAATTATTTAGGATAAATACTCAAACTTGTCACAAATTTTCTGAATATTATTATATTACAGGATAAAATTATTTAGGATAAGTACTCAAACTTGTCGCAAATTTGCCGTACACTATCTGTTATACTTCATTGCAGACATTTCAAAAGACTAGTTATGAGTTGATTGTCGGTCATAGAAGTGTATTAAGTTCTATTCTCGGAACTAAGACGGATTGGGTTAACCAGAAAAAGATTACTAACTCCGTCATTCAAGCTTAACAATATTTACCACGATTTTTTTACCAACAATCCACTATATTATTCGTCTGGTCGCGTTGCCATTCATTTCGACGATAAGAAGACTTTCCCCGAACACTGACCGATACTTAATTTATTATTTATCTGTATGTATTTCGATAATCCATGCGTTCCTACCTACTCAGATAATATTGTTCTCATTTACATAATTTCGTTACCTAATCGTGAACAAACAAGTCGCAAACATGAAAACGAATCTGAAGAAGAATCAGAAGATATGAAGACGTATCAGAGAATACGAAGACGTATCAGTAGACACAAAGACGTATCAATACATGCACATTATTGGTAACACAGTTTTGTCCCAAACAGAGAAACGTAACGTTAAGTACTTATCATACTTATCTCTGACCTACTGCCACAATCAATAATTTACAAAGCGGTCCTGACTCAGACAACTTTGAGACTTGAGACACTCCGTCTCGGAATTAATTTCATCTCCCACCGTTCCAGCGAACCGTCGCGATAATTAGGCGAGAACCGCGGCGAGTACATAGATACAACAATATCTGAAGGAAAGACGGATGACTTCTGCCAATCGTAAATAACGTTGTACATGGTCAGTGGAAAACAGTCGTCTGTCGTCACGCCTCCTCTACATCGTAGCCTCCCAGTTAACAAGATAAGTTACAACATCGGACGACGTAGATATTTCGAAATAATTCGAATTAGTAATTCAATTCTTTATCAAGCGAATCAGCCGAGTTATGGTCGAGGGAGATCTCGAAATAAAACAGCCGCCGCGGTTGTTCGCCGTTCATTTGAATAAAACCGGCCGCAGCCGCATTCCTCTTGTCAGTTCCAGGTCTCGATCGGAATCGAAAACCTTCCGATTATTCCTTATCGGTTTTACGCATTCGCGATCGACTATAAAAAATTCTGTATACTAATTACACCCACACGTAGAACGCGCGGCACGAAAAGCTCCGAGCGAGTCCGCGATCGGCACGAAATCGGCGTTGATCGTTCGCGAATAATTAATAATAATGCGATTGTCCACTTACCTGTTCCAGGGCCGATTCCGATTCGCAGTATTTCCGTTGAAGCGATTTTCCACGCTGCGGCGCAGCGAAAACCCAGCCGCGGCTACGCACCAAGCCTGCTCGACTACCGATTCTAATATAACGCTGATGTTAACAATGTTCTGTGTGCGTGATAGCGGCCAGGCATGCGCAGCTACCGATGACGTCGATCCGACTCCATTCGCTTTTAATGGACGCAGCTTGGCACGAGTTTTGAGCCAAGCGACAATTATGTTCCTGGCATTATTACGTAAATTCCAAAACGGTGGTTCACTTCGGGGTCAGAAATAATAAACCAGACACTTTTATTCCCTTTCACTAACTTCGATCGTTTCACGAAAATCACGAACTTGTTTTATTTACTTGGAGTTATGAGAGAGGAGTACGAACGCGCTCGGTTGATTAAATTGATTAATCGACGTTGACTGATTGATTCCGTTGAAATTGATATTCGATTCTTGTAATTTCGCGATTCGTTCTTTCCGGGTAGAATGTTATCAGCATTGATCGAGGCGCGGGACGACGGCAACGCGGTGCTGCTGGTGGGAAGCGACTAAACGGGCGAAGAAATCGACGGCGAGCGAAACGCGAAAGAAATCGTCGGAAATAAAGAGGAAGGGGTATATATCGGGTCGGGAGTGGTGGCTCAAGCAATTCCAGGCCAGCTCCACGCTCACAGATAAGGAATGCATATTTTTGAAACGGTCGCGACTTGTGGCAAGTGTCAAAGTTGGAGAGGGAGAGCGTGATACGTTCTTCGTGTCTGCGTTGGGAGTGAATCTGGAATCCCTTGGGTCTCGCGTGACCGTGAGAGCGGATCGTTTGAAGGAATTGCGAGATTTAATAATACCGTTATGTAAAGTACATGAAGTACAAGAAGTAGACTGAGAAAACAGACCTGGTGGAAATGTGCATGTCATAATTGGGCAGAAAATGTTGATAAATCGACATATATTACAAATTATGTAAAGAATTTGAGAACTTTGTAATAATATCTATTATTTATTTATTTATTTATTTATTTATTTATTTTACGGGTCAATTGGCCCTTTACAAGTG
Source organism: Ceratina japonica (assembly GCA_019453355.1). Classification (NCBI taxonomy): domain Eukaryota; kingdom Metazoa; phylum Arthropoda; class Insecta; order Hymenoptera; family Apidae; genus Ceratina; species Ceratina japonica. Next base: position 8,714 of record SMSR01015919.1, on the reverse strand, counting down.
CAGTGACAATAAAAGAGCAGATAAAAAAAAAGAAGAAAAGAAGAATGTTCCAAAAGACGGTCAGAAGAGAACAAATTATGACAAGAATTGACGAAATCTAATATAATATGTTGAATTCTGACATAATTTCTTCACGAATTTATATCATCAAATTTTGTGCAATTTTAACATGTTAAATTACGTCAGAATTCAACATATTACATTAGATTTCGTCAATTCTTGTCATAATCTGTTCTTTTCTGACCGTCTTTTGGAACATTTATCAAAAATTATCATATTATTACAAAATTTGAGAATGTTTTACATAATTTGTAATATATGGCCATTTTTCAACATTTTCTGCCCAATTATGACATGCATATTTCCACCAGGAAGTGGTCTGACGATTAGCAAAAATTGAAATATAGTGTCAAAAAAATACTGTCTTTAACACCAGAACGACTGTCTTTTTTTTATACATGGATTTCTCCATTTAAAACCAGTCAAAATGACTGGTTTCGTCGTTCTAGTGTTAAGTAAATAAATACGTTCCTCCTGTATTTATTACAAATCTATATAGTAATTTCTACACAATAATAATTACTATCCACAGTTACTAATTTTTCCTATCCCTGGTTAGTAATTTCTAATATTCAGTTTCTACATTTTCCTTATATTACTTTATTTTATATTACTGAACGCGATTTACATTATTTCATATATAGATTAAAGATTTTATTATATAATTCGGTAATTTCCTTCGAGTTCAATAATTAAAAATTATACTAAGCAAACAGACGAATTTTTCCTTAAAGTTTAGCAATCATTAATTAAATCCAAGCATGTTTCAAGATCACTATTCAAATATAGTAATTTTCACTCAAATGTACAATAAATATTGCTAAAATTTTGTGGCTTTTTCTCAGTATACACGGTTTCAATCTGCAAAATGAATACTATCAAAATACGATAAGTACATTTAATAAAGATGATCAAAAACAGTTTATTCATTTCGAATCGTTTCCTTCTTCAATTGAAGGTGTCGTACAGTAATGAAAAATCGATTCTTCTTGATCGGATCTAGTTGACTCGATTCCCCGGGAAATTGATCACTCGTCCAAGAAGGATCCGTCGACGATCGAGGCGATGCCGTTGAATATCTTCGAAAGGACTCCATAATGCACAGAAGCCCACAATAGCAGCAAGAACATCAAACCTCTGGCTATGGTATCGTACAACTTCATTCTTAAAGAGACATTCAATTTTTTATGAGTATAGGTGAGTTGACATTGACTGTGGAATAAAGATAGGGAATGTTGGAGAGGTGAATACTGAGATCAGTGAATACTTGATTTTTTCTAAAACGCTTGGAGGTCAACCGAGATGAACTTTTATCGTCATGAGATGAAGAGATTAATTTATTGAAAGTTCGAAACAATTTGCAGCAAATTCTATTTGAGCAAATATATTTGCACAATGAAATAAAGAAAGGGAATATTTGAGAGGTGACTACTTGATTTTTTCTAATCCCAGATAAGCTTTTATCGTCATAAGATGAAGATATTGATTTATCAAAAATTCGAAACAATTTGCAGCAAATTCTATTTGAGCAAATATATTTGCACAATGAAATAAAGAAAGCGAATATTTGAGAGGTGAATACTTGATTTTTTCTAATCCCAGATAAGCTTTTATCGTCATGAGATGAAGATATTGATTTACCAAAAATTCGAAACGATTTGCAGCAAATTCTGAATAAATATATTAACACAAATTTTGTATCATTTTTGTCAACTTGTAATCATGCAATGAACAAAAATATTTATAATACTTTTGATCACTATTTTTACATTCCATTCATATCAATTTTCTCAATATAGCAACAATATATGTAACTAATTTGATATACACTTATGAAGGCAATTTGTAATCATTACATATCAATCAAATCAATATTCTAATCAATAAATTTGTAAATATTTACATATCAATCAAATCAATATTGTAATCAATATTGATTTGATTGATATGTAATGATTACAAATTGCCTTCATAAGTGTATATCAAGTATATCAAATATTGTAATCAATATTGACTTGATTGATATGTAATGATTACAAATATTGATCAATCAATATTGATCAATCAAATCAATATTGATTACAATATTGATTACAATATTGATTACAATATTGATTTGATTGATATGTAAATATTTACAAACATTACAAATATTGTAATCAATATTGATTGCTCTAAATACATATAACTTACATATGATCCTTATTTTTCCTAATTTCCTAAGTTTTATTAAATTTTAAGTAAATAAATGACGATATTAATGACGTTAAAGAAATTAAATATAATATAATATAATTAAATATAATAAAATAAATAATCAAATAATAGCTTCATATCAATTAAGCCATTTGTTCATACGAATTTGTCAGTCGAATTCTTTATATTAAATTATTTACACAAAAAACAGTATTAAATGAAAAAAAAAGCAAAACGATGCGATCATTATGCGATGATTACATATATACAAATTGCTTTACACGTCGTGATGCAGTAATCAGTAAATTTGTCACGAGTTCGCTGAATATTATCAATCCGCTACGAAACCGAGTCCCTCGCCGTGACTCGATGAATCTATCACGACTAGTGGATTTCCGATTTCATAATCTCGTTATTAATATATTTCCTGAGTCTGTTACGAAAGAGCGCGACGGCAGACGAGATGCGAAAGGAGGAGGAAAGATCGATCAAACAAGCGGAATCCGCCTGGTGCGTCTCTAGGCGATCGAGGAAAAGTCAGTGATAAGCCAGCAACCGTAACTATTGAAACACTTATTCCTGCAATACCTGTTGTAATGCTGCCTGGCTTCCTCCTTCCCCTTCGGTGACATGTCCTCGTGCAGGAGAAACGTCTTCGCGCCGATCATGCAGTCCCTAAACGAGCAACAGAACGTTGAAAACGATTGTGTGCGCCAATCGAGTAATTAGTCAAGACTCGATCCTCAATCCTCAACCAAGGACTCTCGGTCTAATACTCACATGAAGTAGTTGTCCACGTGCATCGTCTTCATGTCGTAGCTGAATATCTCTCTCTCCGCCGGCGGCACCTGTTCCATCAAGATGTCCAGCATCTTCGAGTTCCGGAAGGACCACTCGTTGTGCAGGAAGTGGTTTAATTGCACCACGCTCGAATAGACCTTCTTCTGGATCGACAGCAATCTGTTCCCACCGGCAAGTAAAATGTAATTAAAAAGAAAGATGTAAGTGTTTGGGGAAAGGAGAAACGAGTTTCTCGTATATTAAATTATGTTTTTTATTTATGTATTACGTATATTATATATTATTAATACATATTGATGGAAACTTATTATGAATTTAAGGAATTTTCAAGATAGTGTAATGATGTTTGAGGAAATTTAATGTAGTGTAAAATTAGTGTTTCGCAATGAATATTTAATGAAATGTTTCAAAAGAAGGTGAAAAGAGATGTAAGTATTTGGGGGAAGGAAGAAACGAGTTTCTCGTATATTAAATACATATTAATGGAAATTTATTATGAATTTTCAAGATAGTTTAATGAAGGTTGAGGAAATTTAATGTAGTGTAAAATTAGTGTTTCGCAATGAATATTTAATGAAATGTTTCAAAAGAAGATGAAAAGAGATGTAAGTATTTGGGGGAAGGAAGAAACGAGTTTCTCGTACATTTAACACATATTATAGCAAATTTATTATGAATTTAATGAATTTTCAAGACAATTTAATGAACTTTGAGAAGATTTATTGAATTTTGAAGAAAATTTAATGTAGTGTTCATGAAAATTAGTGTTCCACAATGAATATTTAATAAAATATTTCAAAAGAAGATGAAAAGAGATGTAAGTATTTGGGGGAAGGAAGAAACGAGTTTCTCGTATATTAAATACATATTAATGGAAATTTATTATGAATTTAAGGAATTTTCAAGATAGTTTAATGAAGTTTGAGGAAATTTAATGTAGTGTAAAATTAGTGTTTCGCAATGAATATTTAATGAAATGTTTCAAAAGAAGATGAAAAGAGATGTAAGTATTTGGGGGAAGGAAGAAACGAGTTTCTCGTACATTAAACACATATTATAGCAAATTTATTATAAATTTAATGAATTTTCAAGATAGTTTAATGAACTTTGAGGAAATTTAATGTAGTGTAAAATTAGTGTTTCGCAATGAATATTTAATGAAATGTTTCAAAAGGAGATGAAAAGAGATGTAAGTATTTGGGAGAAGGAAAAAACGAGTTTCTCGTACATTAAACACATATTATAGCAAATTTACCATAAATTTAATGAATTTTCAAGACAATTTAATGAACTTTGAGAAGATTTATTGAATTTTGAAGAAAATTTAATGTAGTGTTCATGAAAATTAGTGTTCCACAATGAATATTTAATAAAATATTTCAAAAGAAGATGAAAAGAGATGTAAGTATTTGGGGGAAGGACGAAACGAGTTTCTCGTACATTAAATACATATTGATGGAAATTTATTATGAATTTAATGAATTTTCAAGACAGTTTAATGAAGTTTGAGGAAATTTAATGTAGTGTAAAATTAGTGTTTCGCAATGAATATTTAATGAAATGTTTCAAAAGGAGATGAAAAGAGATGTAAGTATTTGGGGGAAGGACGAAACGAGTTTCTCGTACATTAAACACATATTATAGCAAATTTACCATAAATTTAATGAATTTTCAAGACAATTTAATGAACTTTGAGAAGATTTATTGAATTTTGAAGAAAATTTAATGTAGTGTTCATGAAAATTAGTGTTCCACAATGAATATTTAATAAAATATTTCAAAAGAAGATGAAAAGAGATGTAAGTATTTGGGGGAAGGACGAAACGAGTTTCTCGTACATTAAATACATATTAATGGAAATTTATTATGAATTTAATGAATTTTCAAGACAGTTTAATGAAGTTTGAGGAAATTTAATGTAGTGTAAAATTAGTGTTTCGCAATGAATATTTAATGAAATGTTTCAAAAGGAGATGAAAAGAGATGTAAGTATTTGGGGGAAGGACGAAACGAGTTTCTCGTACATTAAACACATATTATAGCAAATTTACCATAAATTTAATGAATTTTCAAGACAATTTAATGAACTTTGAGGAAATTTAATGTAGTGTAAAATTAGTGTTTCGTAATGAATATTTAATGAAATGTTTCAAAAGAAGATGAAAAGAGATGTAAGTATTTGAGGGAAGGAAGAAACGAGTTTCTCGTACATTAAACACTTATTATAGCAAATTTACCATAAAGTTAATGAATTTTCAAGACAATTTAGTGAACTTTGAGAAGATTTATTGAATTTTGAAGAAAATTTAATGTAGTGTTCATGAAAATTAGTGTTCCACAATGAATATTTAAAAGAAGATGAAAAGAGATGTAATTGTTTGGGGAAATGGAGAAACAAGGTATGACTCACAGAGGTTTACGACCGGTCAGTTTCAAAATTTGATCTATGATCAGGGCTGGCAGTAGATGAAGAATCAACGTCATCACGTAATGAAGGACCACGTTCGACGTGAGGTAAGTACGAGGGTACCAGATAATTCCCTCGAGCGGCAACTTCTCTGTCAGCTTCATACCCTTTGCCACTAATTCTTTGGTAATTATTCGTTGGATCTGGTGGGAGCTACCGTTGTAAACCAGAACGGTCGGATTCTTCGTTACCCTGGAACGCAGCAGGAACATCGAGTAGATTAATATACGATTAATTATCGGCGTGGGTCGATTACGATCGGTTTCACGCACGTTTCCAGTCCTCGTTTCCACGCGGCGAGCAACATTATTTTAATTGCTACGTCGACGGGGAGGAAATCGACGGACGCGTCCGGTCGCGTGCGAAGTACACGCAGTATTCCTTTCCCGCCACCGACCATCATGCTCACCGGTCCGTTGAAGTTGTCCAACCAGCCTGCCACCGGCTCCGAGACCGACGATATTACTATAATCAAAAAATGATACATACAGTGAGGTCCATAAATATTCGTAAACATTTCGAAACGGTATAAAATTGTTAGTATTGTTAGCGTGTCCGAATATTTATGGACGTTACTGTATCTGTCTGAGTCCAAAATGACTCGGAAGACAGACAATGACAGACTTTACTTCATGTTCATACCTACTGACGGCCGGAAGATGACGCAGGGCAGGTCCTTCGAGTAATCGCTTATCACTTGTTCCGCCAATCGCTTGCTAAACGTGTATGTATTTGGCAGCGATCCCACGTACCTGTAGCAAGAGCGATAAATAAGTAGCAGGAAGAGAGAAGAAGAGAGAATGGGATAAGAGAGTAAAAGTTATTACTTGGAAGCGAAAATTTGTAACGTTTGCTCGTCGAGTGTTTCGACCATTTTTATTGCGCTCCTCCAATCGCACGGCGGAGGGTAAATGACTTCTTCTATCACGGGCTTGTCCGACTGACAGAACGCAGTACTGACGTGCATCAGCGACTAAATTTAATAAGATTCAGATTAAACAGCGATAATTAATAAGCTAGTATTGGGTTTTTCCGGAAGTTCGTGCCGATTTTTAGCAGATGATTAGGTTAGGATTATACTAGCATTCTCGAGAGTCCAGGACTGGGCACAGTTCAGTTTTTGATCCTGTGCATCTCTTAAAAATAAGTGACGACCATGAATACCGATATCTTGATGATAAAAATTATAATAAGTCTACTTGCCACCAGATTTTTCATACTCCCGGCCAGGATGCAAATGTCCCTAGTCGACCGAGTGTTCGATAATATGTCTTTCTTCAAATTCTCGTCGAACCGGACGTTGGCGGCTACGTGGAAGATCACCGAAACTCGATCAATTAATACTCGTCTTTCCACCGGTGGCAAGCCGAGACCCTCGGCCATCGTGTCGCCCGAAATCGGTATCAGTTTCTCTAAAATCGACGGGTTTTCGGTTCGCAATTTTTCAAACAGCTGCAAATTAATTGTTCACGAATTATTCCACGGATTTGAACAGATTTTATGAGGTGGTTTCTATCTCTTCGTTTTTCCTATGAGGGACAGATGGACTAAGGCCCATAATTGTCTCCTATTTTTACAGATTTCAGATTTTATGAGCCGATAATTCTCTTTTCTTTTTTACAGATTGCAAATTTTATGAGGTGCTTTCTATTTCTTCATCTCTTCTATATTAACGAGGGACAGATGGACCACAAGGCCCAGAATCGACTTTTCTTTTTATATAATATAACCTTTTATATCTTTTTATATAATTCTATAATTAAAGATGACAATATTACATTATAATAATTACACATTGTCGAGAAGATCTCAATCGGACTTAATTTATATGCAGCACAAAATTTGGGGATTGCAAAAGTTTCACTTTGCATAAGTACCCGAAGCCCGATCGGCCTGACATTCAGTTGACCCCGATGACCCTCTCGATTTCTCGCGGTTCTCCAACGCATTTTTACTTACCGGTAATTCGAGCATCTTCCTCAGCCTGTTATCAATCGAAAGTCCGCGTTTCGGCCGCATCAAGAGAAAAATCTCCCTGACCTCCGGACAGGATCGAAGGATTTTTTCGATCAGGACCTTTCCCATGAAACCGGTGCCACCGGTTATGAATATACTCCGTCCGGCGTAGAACGCGGCCACGGAGGTACTTTCTTCCGGGCTTCTTTGTCGACTACCGTGTACCTGAGACCAAAGAAATTTTCATCGATTCCATCGATTAACCTTTTCGATTCACTTTCCAATTCAAGCCTGATTACACGCATATTGCGCGTCACTTGAAACCGTCCACTCGAACGACGCATTAATTTATCGATATTAATCCGATGACGTCGGGCAATTTTATATTTCACTGTCGTCCCATTAAACGGGCCGTTATTTTGGCATCTCGTAAATAATCAGTCGTCAGTTATTAACTACAGATAAGAACGATTTAAATGACTCGTAAAACTCACAGGCATGTTGGTACGATAACAAATTACTCGTTACTCCAAAGAAGACGATCGCTTTCACTTATTACTCGTCCTCAGGTGAAAGAGGAAGATCTCTCTTTTCGCGTGGAAAGGCCGAAACACGAATGAAAACTGTTGCGATGTAGTGGTAGGGCCGTAGACTGAAAGAAAGAGGCAGGATGTGACGCCGGGATTGACCCCTGACGGGATAATAGGATTTTAATGCATACGGGTCGAAAGGGCGAGGTTTCGCATATTCATAGAATCCGTCCCTCCACGTTCCATCGCCGGCGCAATCAGCCTTTCCTTCTCTCTCTCTTCCAATTTTAATTTTTTTTCACACATCGTTTTCTTTTACGTCGAGATCCACGTCAATGTATGTACATATCGTACAATGGAAACATTTAATTGTGTCAGATCATGTGTCACAGCTTTTAATAACTGCACACGTGCATATTAAAATATATATCATTTTCCTTGACCTTCAATATGTCACTCGTACGATTCTACAGGGTGTTTTAAAATAGAATTTCCATTGATAAAAGGCACAGTGACTAATGAGCGCACTGTATTTAAAACGAAGCTTCGCTTTGGATTTTGCCAAAGGAAATTACAGTCACTTCCATTAATATTCGGATTCATTTCGAAACGGTATAAAATTTTTAGTATTGGATCAAAGAACTTTTACTGTTTTACGGTATAAGATTGTTAGTATTGGATCAAAGAACTTTATCTTCTGTGGA
>SMSR01015918.1:70152-94408 GCA_019453355.1 Ceratina japonica | reverse complement strand
ACGCTCAGTTAATAAATTTTAATTAAGGAAAGTGTTGGATTTTCTTCGTCGGCGACCTGTTCTCGTGTGGAAGGAATGCACGGTGGTAGAATTAAGTGTTTATTCTTGGACGGTACCTGTTTAATTATTCGAACAATATATTAACAATCGTCGTAGATCTCGTTGGGTCGTTGGAGAGAGAAAAAAAAAGAAGAAAAAAAAATACAGAAAATACTGATACAGTTAAAGTAATAATAATAATAATAATAATTAGGACACTCTGGAGCCCCGCCCAGGAGATAAAAAAGTCGTTTTCTAATGAATGAATGATAATGCGCATTGCAGATTTACCCATACGCACATACATACCTATACATACATATATTCATTTTCATATAATATTTATATTTATATAGACTTCTATATTTATATAACTTTATGTATAATCTGTAAAGAAGGTGAGTCAGTGTCGCGCAGTTCCCTCGTTCGTCTGTAAAACCTATGTACAACGCTCGTCCCATTGGAATATAATCGTACAGAATATATAGTATATAGAAACTTCCATCAGCTAATTGCTTACATTTCACAAATTCCTAGCATCATTTTTTATATTATTATTAATCACAACTCATCGTGGTTCTCCGATTGCCTGTCTGAATGGATTAAAAAATAGAGCAATCCTTTGTAGAGTTAACAGTTCTTTATAATTTCAACTACAAAACCTGCAGACGTATATTTTAAAATTACAAATACTACGATCTTTAATATATTAAGGAAAAGTAAATTTCTCTCTCACTCCTACTTAGATGCGCCCAACCGTAAAACGCTGTTTAAAATAAAAAATTATGTGCCTCCCGATTCATAAATTTCACGATCACAGCTGCTACGGAAAAACTGTACACTGACGTTCCCTGCGCGTAATCTAGATAAAAAAAGAAATGTACAAACGCTTAACAACAACGTTCACGTGCGGCCAAGCAAGCTTGACAAAGAAGAGGACGACGCTCTTTCTTTTTATATGTCCCTCTCTGAGAAAAGGAAACAACACTTGGTCCGTGATATGACTCGCTCGCCGAGGCCCTTACAAACAGTTCCTTTTTTTTAACACCCTTCTTCTTCCTCCTCTTCTTACCTCCGCCTCGAACTGCCGAATATAGTATGGAATGTTCTGCTTCGTTATGGTACATGGACAACGTGAAATTAATATTCTGCGATAATCGTATTTACAAGACTTACAAATCGCACCTAAGATGACACGAGCTCGCCACCAGTCGCACTTCAGTCCCGCGGAAACACGAGGATCATCGATTTCATTCAAATTGTTATTTCGTTGTTAAATATAATGAAAATCGAGACGGAAGTGCCACGGGTGCGAGGGCATCCCTACGTGAAAGCAGTGGCGTAGCCAGACGCACCTGAATCTTCCCCTCACTCGAATCAAGCTACACGATTTCCCCGTTTTAAAAATCAGACGCAGTAATATCTCGTGATTGAACGTACTCAGTCTTGTGGTTCATTAAGAATCCGACGAAAATAAATATCCAACTCTGAGAATGAAAAGAGTTACCTCCGTTACTCAAACCAGTCATACTCCTCCTCCTCCTCCACCTTCTACTTCTCTTCTTCTTCTTTCTAACTACGTCACTGCGAATGAGTTTAAACTATCTAACACTCGGACTTGTCTTCCTCGACCAGCTGCTGGGTGTCCTTCCCCGAGTCGATGGGAGTCGGGTCGAGCTCCCTCCTCTTCAGATGCAGCTGCGGCGGCTCTTTGTGCTGCACGCTGGACGGCTTCATCTCGGCTGGCAACTCGTACATGCTGCTAGCCCCGGTCCCGTTCGTCGCCCCCGTTTCAGTGTTCACCGCGTCGTACATGGGATTGCTGAAGTCCCGATTCTTGTTACTCACGTCGCCGAGATTGTACTCCACGTCGAGTGGCTCCTGTTTAATGAAAACGTCAATTATTACGATTATTATTACGATTTTACTATTTATCATCGAGTGGAAGTACGATAGACAAAGAAGTCATACGTACCATTCTTTCGTGAGCTGGCACACCAAACTCGACGTTGCTTCCTTGCCTGAAGGACACGCTTTGTGCACCGGTTAGACTCCCGAGGCCTCCCGGCTTGCCGCTACGCAAAATAACATTTTCACAATTAAGAATTCGCAAAATTCCTTTAACGAATTAATTATAATATGATTACAAATTGCCTTCATAAGTTTATATGAAATTAAAACTTACAACGGCCGTTTCTTGAGCACCATAATAACAGCAGCAGCACCGAGAAGAACCAGAACCGAGATAACAATCGGTATAACGATCGCAGCAGTGGCATTGTTCGACCTGGCCCCGAGTAGAATTTCGCAGTACTCTCCAAGGAACGGAGGTGGACATTCGCACTGCAATTTATCGTCGACTTCCTCGCAGAGACCGCCGTTTCTACAAGGACAGATCCTCGGCGCCGGAAGTGGTCTCTCATTAGTAGCGTCGCAGTGCCGTTCGTTCGACCTCAATAAAGTCTCCCTTTGTTGAAGAGGACCGATGCTGTCCGAGCAGAGGCACCGGCTGCCTCCGGGAATCGGTACACAGAGGTGCGTGCACTGATCCTCGTGGCAGACGTTCCTTAAGGAAATATTGTATCTGTCCTGGTGGTACACCTTCACTCCGCCCGGGTTTTGTACGTTCGGAATGACAACTTCTGGAACTCCTCTACCGAATTTGTCTTGTTTGAGCAGTTCGCCGGTCTTCTTCGCGACCCAGTAAAGGCTGCTCTCGAAAACGTCCAGGGAAACCGGGTGCATCAAGGATTCACCCTTCAGGATCATCCTTCGGTTCAATCCGTCCTAAACGATAAAGACATTCCCATAGTAAAATTCAATTCCTTAAATTATATGTATTATCCTTGAATTATATCTATCTGTTATCTGAAAACTCACCTGTTCGATGGATTCGATAGTATTAAGTTTAATATCTGCCCAATAAACAGTATGTTGCATGGCGTAATCAATAGTGAGAGCAATGGGATGAGCGATTCTGTCCGAAACCAGTTGTTTCCTCCTATCGCCGTCCATCCAAGAGGTCTCGATCTTGGGCTGATTTCCAGCATCCGCCCAAACGATTTTCCCAAGCTCCGGGTCCACCGCGATCGAAGTTGGAATCTCCAAACCGACTGTTATTAAACTTCGACGGTATCTACCGTCCGCTTTCGAGACCATAACTCGTCCGAACAACGAGTTTCCAGCATGATCGATTTCTGCCCAGTAAAGATTACCGGAGATCCAATCGACGGCTAGACTCGAGAGACCCGAGCCTGTTTTTATATTCAGATCCTGGGCGTAACCGATCTTCACTTGTCCATTCTTCGCGTTCACCATGTACGATCTCTTAATCGATTTATCATAACCGTCGATCCAAAACACGTATTCAGACTTAGGGTCGAAGTCCAACGCTTGCACCCTCTTTTCGTTCGCTATCACTTCCATCTCTTCTCTGCTGCGAAGATCGTAGCCCCTGATTCCGGGCCCGTTGGCGAACAGGATTGTCACGTCGGAGTTCTTCACTTTGCAGACGCCGCTGCGGTTGTCCGATAGTTCGAAACCTTCTCGGCAAGAACAGGAATAGGTGCCGTTCATGTTGGTGCAAATTTGGGAGCAGTAGTGCTGGCCGACGGCGCACTCGTCGATGTCCTCGCAGATCTTCCGGTTGTTTTGAGAGATTATGTAGCCGCGGTAACAGGCGCAGATGTAACCGCCGTCGGTGATGTTGTGGCAGTAGTGCGAGCAGCCGCCTTTGTTGCTGTCCAGACAGGGTTTATTGTGATCTGTGAAATGCGAAAAAAAAAATTAATTCAATGAGCATGTTTTAAGATTTTTATGAGGGGTTGATGACTAGGTGATTTTTTCTAGAAGGTAAATTAAGGAAATAGAAAAAACAAGGCTTCAGATACTTACGACAGCCAAGCTCATCGGAAGTATCCCCGCAGTCGTCGGCCAGGTCGCAGAGCTTCGATCGGTCAATACATTTCTTATTGGCGCAAGTATATTCCCTTTGGGGATCGCATGGCCGGACTTTGGTAGCGCACATGGTCATATTGTTCTCGTCGGAACCGTCGCCGCAGTTGTCGATACCGTCGCATAATTGATACTTAGGGATGCACTTGTGGTTGGCGCATTGGAATCTGTTCGCCGTGTCGCATTTGAAGTTCGCTGGAAAATACCAAACACGAGTTTATTTACTTATTTATTAAAAGAGAACAGAGAAATTAAATCTAAAAACTAGTGAAACTAGTATTTCAATTTCGACTATCTTCAATCTCTGTAACTTACCACACATCCCAGCGTTCTCATCGGAATTGTCGCCACAGTCGTCCGTTCCGTCGCAGATATCCTTCAACTGCACGCAGAGATAATTCTCGCATTGGAACATCGATTGCGGACAGTACCTTCCACCGGGATACCTCGGCGGGCATCCCATCTCGTCGCTCATATCCCTACAATCCCTCGTCCCGTCGCACCTGAGATACGACGCGATACAATGACCGCTGGCACACTGGAAGGTGTCTCCCTTGCAGACGAACTTCTGGCACCCGTGTTCATCGCTATTATCCCCGCAATCGTCCTCGTTATCGCACCTCCACCGGGAAGCTATACACTTGCCGTTGTCGCATTTAAACTCAGACTCCGAGCATTCTCTGTAACGACCCTTGCACATGGTCTCCGCCTCGTCGCTGCCGTCCCCGCAGTCGTCGGCGAAATCGCAGAGCCACTGCTTAGGCACGCATCTGTTGTTAGCGCATTTGAAGTCCATCGCAGGATCGCACTTAGGACAATTCTCCGGGAGTTCGTCGGATCCGTCGCGGCAATCATCTTTACCATCGCAGAACAGCCACTTAGGTATGCAACGGTAATTAGCATGACCCGGGCAACGCTGCCAGCCAATGGTACAATTTCTTTGACGACACATGTACGCCGGCTCGTCGCTGTCGTCCCCGCAATCGTTGTCAGAATCGCACATCCAAACCTTCTGAATGCATCTACCATTTTTGCAGGTGAACTCCGTGCTGGGGTCGCACTGTCGGTTATGGCAAATCGCGGGATCCTCGTCGCTTCCGTCTTTACAATCAGTATCTCCGTCGCATTTCCAAGACTCGTGGATACAACGACCAGTGCTTTTGCATTTGAATTCTAACTCGCCGCATTCCAACGCGCAGTGGGCCTCGTCGCTCTTGTCCCCGCAGTCGTCCGCACCGTCGCAGACAGCCACGCTCGGCCTGCAATTTCCGTTGTCGCATTGGAAGATACTAGGTCTACAAACGCGAGCCGGACAGCTACTAGGTTCGTCGGAACCGTCTTTGCAGTCCTTTTCACCGTCGCATTTCCAGTACCAGGGAATGCATTTCTCATCTGGAGGCCCGCATCGATGCTGACCGGAAGTGCAATTCGCTTTACAGGTCTTTCCGTCTTTGTCCAAAGTGAACTGATTGGGACACTGGCATTTGTACGAGGTGACTCCGGGCTGGCCGTAGCCTTCTAATAAATAGGAGCTCGCCGGAGGTGAGATTAAACATAAATGCGAGCACCCGCCGTTATTTACGCCGCAGGGGTTGTCGTAAGGCAGCTGTCGAAGGGGATGGTAAACGTGGATGTCGTAAGGTCTGTGAGTGGTGTTTCTAAGAACTCTGAGATTTGCTCCGGAGAACTTCTCCGCTCTGCTGATAGCCTTGAGATTCCAATCAGTCCAGAATATCAAATCGTCGAAAACGGTGATAGCGAAGACGTGGGGCACGGCAGAGCCTGTAAGAACTTTGCGTCTATTATGTCCTTCCAAGTCGGCGAAGGCTATGTAGTCTAAATGAGCGTCGGCCCAGAAGATTCGATCAGTGAAGTAATCGATAGTCAAAGCATTCGGCCAGGCTATGCCGTCGTTCCACGTGAGAATCCTTGTAAAGTTACTTCCGTCCATTCCCATTTTACCGATGTATCCTTGAAGGTGCCAGGACGTGAAATAGAGATACCCTGTGCCTGGATGAACGACGATGGCTCGGGGATCTGATATAGAAGTTAAGAGGGTTTTTCGATTGGTGCCGTTCAACTCGGCGACGTCCAGGTGTTTCGAATGTCTGTCAAGCCAGTATAACTTCCTACCGACCCAGTCGATCGCGATTCCCTCCAAACCGAGACTGTCATGCCTGATAATCGCTTCTCTCTCCCCGCCCGCGATCGGCGCTCTGAATATCGTCTTGGCTGTCACGTCGCAGAAGTACAACATCTGCTCCGAGTAATCCGCGTCCAACGCGACGACGTTAATCAAGTCCTGATGCATCAAACTATAATTCGACGCGTCGATCGACATATTCCGTACGTAATATTTATTCGTAAAGACGATCCACGGTTTGATGTTGTCTCTCCTCTTGCAAGTGTGTTCGTCCGCGGCTCGCTCGTACCAGAAGTTATTACATTTACAGTAAAAGCTTCCCGGCGTGTTCTGGCAATGCTGGCTACATACTTGCGGCGTCTCCGTGCACTCGTCTATGTCCTCGCACGCTTTACCGTCGTCGAGCAGTCTGTAACCTGGATTACATTCGCAGTAGTAACTCGTTGGAGTGTCCACGCATTTGTGCGCGCATTGGTTCGTTTCTACTGTAATGCATTCGTCCACGTTGCAGTGAGCTGGCTCGTCGCTCTCGTCCGCGCAGTCGGGTTCCTTGTTGCAGACCAATCGTTGGTCAATGCAGTTGCCGTTAGCGCACATGAACTCCCCTGGATTCGGGCATGTAGTATTCTTCACCTTCGGTGCTGTAAATTAAATAAATCAATTTAATTTAATTATGTCCGCAAAAACTAGTATAATAATCTAGAATACTTACTGCATCCATCCTCGTCAGAATGATCCCCACAATCGTCCTGACCGTCGCACCGGAATTGCTTTCTAATACACTTGAAGTTATGGCAGGTGAATTCGTCAAAGGTGCAAGGCAGATATCTTGAATTACAGAATTTCCCTTCGTCGCTGCCGTCGCCACAATCGTTGTCATGATCGCACAGCCAATTCTCGTTCAAGCATCGACCGTTAGTACACATGAATTGGTTCTTGGCGCAAGGAGCCGGTGTAGGACAATGGTGCAAGGTCACATTCTCATCCGCACCGTCGACGCAATCCGGATCTCCGTCGCACAACCATTTCTTCGGAATACATTGCGCTCTGTTCCAGACCTTATTCGCGGTGCAAGTGAATTCCGTTTCTTCATCGCATTTCCTGTCGTTGCATTGATGACGCTCGTCCTCGTCCGAATGATCCAAGCAGTCGTTGTCACCGTCGCAAATATAAATCCTTGGAATACAATTCCCATTGTCGCAAGTGAACAAATCACCGAAGCAAGTTCTCCCTTCGGATTGGCAGTAACCTCGGGGTTCGTCGCTGCCGTCGAGGCAGTCGTCGTCGCCGTCGCAGTACCAAGTAGCCGGGATGCACCTGTGATTGGGGCACCTGAAGCTGCTCTGAGGGCAAGTCCTCTGAGCGCAGTGCAACGGGTTCTCGTCGCTGTTGTCCCCGCAGTCGTTGTCCCCGTCGCAGAGCCAATAAGGTTCCACGCAGATGTTCGTCTTCTCGCATTTCAGGTGGTGAGGCGGGCAAGTGGTGTTCCTAGGGCAACGTTCGTGCGTCTCATCCGACGTGACGTTGTCCTTGCAATCGTTGACTCCGTTGCAGACTTGAGACAGCGGGATGCAACGGAAGTTGGCGCAGGTGAACTCCTCGGCGGCGCAAGGAGGATACACGCAGCCCTCCTCGTCGCTCCCGTCTCTGCAATCATTCTCATGGTCGCATTTCCAGGTTTTAAATATACATCTGCCGTTGTTACACCGGAACTCGTTAGGACTGCAGGAATGATAGGAGCAGTAATTGGTGTCCTCGTCGGAGCCGTCGCCGCAGTCGTCGTCGCCGTCGCACGCCCACATCCGCGAGATGCACCGCCCGTTCCTACAAGCGAATTTACTGGAATCGCAGGTTACGTTCTTAGGAACACACATCCTATCCTCGTTTACTAATCTGCTGTTGTCGTCGCATTTGCACTCGGCAGCGCCGTTTATGCCTGGATGACAAGACTGATCGCAGCCACCGTTCGTTATGTTGCAAGGGTTCACCTTGCACTGCTGCCTCGCCGCTGAATAAATATGCAAATCCCTCGGCGAATCTTCCAAACGTTTAACTAACTCTACTTTGTTGGCACCTGTGTGTTTCTCGGCTCGATAAACTCCTCTTAATTGTAAATCAGTCCAGTAAATGTGCTCCCTGAAAATTGTTATAGCGAAAGGATATATCGTCGCGCTGATCAGGACTTGCCGATTCCTTCCGTCCAATTGGGAACGTTCTATCTTTTCCCTGACCGCGTCCGTCCAGTACAGCATTCGGTCGTCGTAGTCGATCGCCAGTCCGCTCGGTTGAGACAAATCTTTGTCTATAATAGCTTTCTTCAAAGAACCGGCCATGGTAGTTCTGAAGATTTTCCCTGACGTTCCGAAGCGTCCCCAGTCGGTGAAGTACAGCGATCCGTTGCACGGGTCGACCACGATGGCTCTAGGCCTGTCGACTCTGGCAATCATAACTAAATTCGTCCCATCCAGGTCCATCGCGTAAATACTATTATTAGAAGAATCAGTCCAGTAGACTTTCTTCTGCGTCCAGTCGTAAGATATTCCTTCGGGATTGATTCCTTTACTTATGAGCGTGTGGATGTCCATGGAAGACGGATGGTCCGCCTGCATCCAGGCTATCTTCGCCCAAGGCCTGATTTGAGTGAACAGCAATTTTTTATCTTGATAGTCGAAGTCGACGCCAACGACGTTCGTCAAATTTCCTATGGGATTGAACGGTACAGTCGTGTTCTGAGGGTCTAAGCCGATTGCCCTGATCTCTGTCCTCGTAGCGAATACTAAGTACTCGTCGACGTTCTCGCAGGTCTTGAAGTCGTTTGCTATTTTCCCAACGGAGCACTCGCACCTGTAGGGAGACGAGTGTTCATTAGGCATGGCGAAGCAGAGTTGGTCGCACTCTGCCTCGCCTCCTGGCCCGCAAGGATTCGTCGGATCAGGTGGTTGACTATTCTCATCGAAGATCACTATGTCCCTCAGTTTTGGTAGATTCGATCTGACAACTGTTGGCAGACTGATGTTACTCTGCTTGCTGGCTTTGAATACCGTGGCGAGGTTCCTGTCGACCCAATACACGTCGTTACCATAAATAGCGACGCCCATCGGGTTCGGCAAGTTACGTCTGATGATCTCACGCCTTCCACCGGTGTAAGCGAACTTCTGAATCGTGTCTTGTTTAGAATCCACCCAATAAACGTCGTGCGTGGCGAAATCGATCGTAATGTCGCGTGGGGTGCTGATACCGGAGGTAACGATCGGCGTCCAGTTACTTCCGTCCAAATAAGCCTTGCCTAATCTGGGATACTGGCCGTAGTCTATCCAATAGAGATAACGCTTGATAGGATTCACTGCTAATTCTCGAGGAGCGTCCATGGTCTTCTTTACTAGAACCTTTCTGTTACTTCCATCTAATTTACAAACTTCTACGTAATTATCGTGAGGGAATACGTTCGTGAAGTATAAATTCCCGGCGACCCAATCGACGGCGAGGCCTCTGATGCCGTTAGACCCGATACCCTGTTTCACGATATGCTGCAATTCTGTGCCATTCGGTCTGATCCTGAAGATCCCGTTCCATATCTCTCGGTTGAATTCCACCCAGTAGATCCAGTTCCCTGCGCTGTAGACGTCCACGTGGAGGATATGGTGTCCCACGCCTGCGATCGGCACCATAGCTTCCTTCGCGTCTTTCAGACTGTATCCCCTGGCTACGTCCAATTGAGTGACCACCGCGAAGGTCTTGAAGGGTTCGCAGGTAGTGTCGCTGACTTTACGATACTCCATGCCGCAGGCGCAGACTCTGGTCCCTCCGGAAGCTGGCAGGCAGATCTGTTGACAGTCGCCGTTGTTCACGAAGCACGGATGAGCTCCAGTAACTCGTTTTTTATAAATACTCAGTGTCTTCAATTCAGAATCGTTGTCGATTATTGTAGTAGGGTTCCCTCCGTCGGGGAGGTCGACTCTTTCGATTTTATCGTACCGAGGATCGAGGAGGTACAATTTAGACTCGTGAACAGCTAACGCTTTTGGTAAAGCTATATTCTCCGAAACGATAGTCCTCATATTCTGCCCGTCCGTTGAAACGGCTCGGATCAAAGCTGGATAAGAAGAACTGAAGTAGATAGTTTTACTGGGGATGTCGATTGTTATAGCTTCCGGCTTATCGACGTTGTCCACTAATACTATAGGATTACTGCCGTCCATGTTCACTCTGCCGATTTTCATAGGAATCCCGAAACTCCCGTCGTCCACCCAGAACACGTGGCCCTCGAGTGGATCCACGCACATGGCCTTCGGTTTAGCAACAGACGTCTTATTCCCATCGTTGGCTAAAACTATCGTCCTGTACCTCGGTTTCCCATCGACTTTAATCGCCTCTATATTAGAAGCGTACTTATTTCCGATGAACAAATTCCTGCCCAGCCAGTCGAACGCCATGGCAGACGGAGCTCCGACGATCCCGCTGTCGCCAGAAGGATTTGGGAACTCTGTCCTATTCCCGCCGCTGTAAGGAGTCATGTAAATTGTTCCGTTCTCTTCGTCGTCGTCCTTAGTCTGTAACCAGTAAATCATCCTCTCCTTTCGGTCGTAGTCGATGAATTTGCCACCCTCGACGCCGACCACAGGACTTATGTACCCGGTCTTCGTGCTTCCTGGTACCAGGGACACATCGACGATCTGGGAACCTCGTAGGACCATTAAATAAGGCGTTTCCTCCAACGTGCATTGTCCGTTCGGTTGCAATTTGAATCCAACTTGGCATCTGCAAGTGTAACCTTGAGGGTCCGTGGGAGACAACAGGCACAAGTGAGCGCAGGTAGCCGTCGCGCAGGGATTCGGACTGATCGGCTGGAGAACAGGGTGGTGAACGTGTATCGACAGAGGCTGGGATATCAAATGCGAAACAACTGTCTGATTAACGCCGTAGAATTTGTGAGCGGACAAAACTCGATTCAATTGCCTGTCAGTCCAGTACATTGTGTCCTCGAACAAAGTCAGAGAGTGCGGATGGAGGAGGTAATGCGAGCCGGCTAACACTTGAATTCTCTTGGTCCCGTCGTAAAGGCAGGTGTCTATGAAATCTAATTTACTGTCGGCGAAGTAAATTCGCTTGTTCGCGATGTCCAACGCCAGACCGTTCGGCCAATAGATTTTAGTGTTTATTATCGTCGACCTGTTGGTACCGTCCATGCCGATTCTTTCGATTCGAGGATTCTCGCCCCAGTCCGTCCAGAAAAGCCATCTGGCTCGGGGGCTCGGGTCCAAGCACATGCCCCTAGGCTGCGTTATATTCTCTTTCACTAATATCATTCTACTGGCTCCCGTCTCTTTAGCTACTTCAATAGTATTCAATTTCGAATCCAGCCAATACAAGTTTTTACCGATCCAATCGTAAGCGAGTCCTTCGACGAGGTCCAACCCAGTGGAGATCACGTCTTCCGGGTCGCTGCCTCTGTCCAATCTCGAAATCTTTTTCAGTTTCATGTCAGACCAGAAGATCGTCCCGGTGTGCATGTTACTCGCCGTCGCGACGACGCTTACCACGTTAATAGGCACTCGTTCCAACGCCTGATCCTGCAGATCGGCTACCAGTATCGTGTGCCTATTAGATATGATCAAGAACGCCGCGCTGTGATTAAAAGCCTTGCAAGTATGCTTGTCCTTCTCCAAAGTGTAACCCTCGCCGCAGTAACAGAAGTATCCTCCTTTGATATTGACGCAAACTTGGGAGCACCGGCCGGGAGGGTCGCACTCGTCCATGTCCTGGCAAGTGTAACCGTCCTTGCTGAGCTCTTCGCCCGGGGGACACGTGCACTGTTTCCCCAGAGGCGTCTGGATGCACCCGTTGCTGCAGAAACCTCCTCTGTACTTGCACTCTTCGAAATCGCAGACCGGGCCTTCGTCGGTGCCGTTGGGACAGTCGGGCTTGCCGTCGCAGACGGTGGTGATGTTCACGCAGACGTCCGTCACGTCGGGGCACTTCCACTGCTGGGAACCGCATTTAAACGGCGGCGCGGTACAAGCGTGCAATTCCGTGTCCTCGTCGGAACCGTCGCCGCAGTCGTCCTTCCCGTCGCAGATGTAAGCCTTGAATACGCACCTTTCGTTTCGACATTTGAAGAATCCCGGTTGGCAGCCGACTTGCCCGCAGGACGCCGGCTCGTCGGACCTGTCCGGGCAGTCCGCGGTGCCGTCGCAGTACCAGCTACGCGGGATGCAAATCGCAGAGCTGAGACATTGGAATTGTTTATCGGTGTTGCATTGGTCCGGTGCCAGCGAAGGGCAGCCGACCTCGTCGCTGCCGTCGTTGCAATCTGATATCCCGTCACATTTGTATGAATCAAGGACGCACATCTTCTGATCCGCGCAGGTGAACTGCGGCCCCAAGCAGGTCACCGGAGGGCAGTCCATCTCGTCCTGCTGATCGAAACAGTCGTTGTCTCCGTCGCAGACCCAGGACCTCGGTATACAATGGCCAGACCTTGGACAAGTGAATTGGAAGTAGGAACAGGTCTTGGAAATCTTCACGCAGAACTCGCCTTCGTCCGAGCTGTCTCCGCAGTCGTTCTCCGAGTCGCATTTCCAAGTATTGGGAATGCATCGGTTATTAGCGCAGGTGAACTGGTTTACGTTGCAAGTCACGTTCGCGCAGCCGACCTCGTCGCTGTAGTCCCCGCAATCGTTCTCTGAATCGCAGAGGAAGCCCATGGGAATGCACCTGCCCGATTTGCATTGGAACGCGTTCGAAGGGCAGGTCGGTTTCGTGCAGTTCCGTTCGTCGCTGTTGTCCAGGCAGTCGTTCTCCCCGTCGCAGACCCACGTGTGCGAGATGCATCTCTGATTGGCGCAGGTGAAGTCCCAGGCGTTGGGGCAAGCCTCCAGGGGCGGCTCGGCCACCGGGTCTGGCACGCAGGTCTTCGAATCCTCGGAAAGACTTTCTCCGTAAGGACAGCCGCAGACTCTGTTCAATCTCCCCGTCTCGTACTCTCCGTTATGCGGCACGGCGAAGCACAATTTCTCACACGCCTCGGTGTTAATAGCGCACGGGTGATCCGGCAACATAGTCTGCACGTACCGACTGTAAACTTTCACACCGTAAAGCCTGTTCGTTTCCGACTGTCGTATAAGAATCGATTCTTGCTCCCCGGTCTCTTTATGAAGTCTAATGATAGCGTCCAGCCTCCAATCAGTAATGTACATCCACTGTTCGTGAATAGCTATAGAAAATGGATGCCTGATTAATCTAGAATTGACTGTTCTCACGTCCGTTCCATTTAAATTAGAATGCTGCACGTGATCGAGGAGAGCGTCGCACCAGTACAATCTGTCTTTCTCAAAATCGATTGCTAAACCATTTGGCCAGCCTAAAGTCAAATTTCTAAAGACCATTAAATTCGAGCCGTCGGTGTAAGCTCTGCTGATGTTCGCAGGCCTGTCCCACTCGGAGAAGAAGATAAATCCTTTGTTAGGATGAATGACGATCGCCCTGGGTCGTTTCAAGTTCTTCAAAAGCGTCCTGCGGTATGTAACGTTCCTCGTGCTGAGAACGTTCAAAGTCCCTTTTCTAGAATCGATGTAGTACAAGTTCTTGGCGGCCCAGTCAACCGCCAGGCCCTCCACGCCTTCGTTCTGGCTAGCCAAGACGATTTCCCTGCCGGTGCCGCTCTGACGGACGCGATAAATCACGTCTTGGAGAACGTCGCTGTAATAAATATACTGATCTCGTGCATCGTAGTCCAACCCGACGAACCTTGCCCTTCTTGAAACGACGGGCGACATCGCGTCGCTGAATCCTTCCATAACGGGATCGAGCACTCGACCTTTAATAAACCTCTGCTGGGAGTACATCAAGAATTCTTGGACTAAATTGCAGTTCCTCTGGTCACTGGACAGGCGCCAGCCCATGTCACAGGCGCAGCGATAGCCCAATCTGTTGTCTTGATCGCTCGCCGCGGTGACTATGCACATGTGTTGGCAGCCACCGTTGTTATTCCCGCAAGGATTGGAGACCATCGGTTGAGTCAGAGAATGCAACGCCTTGATACCCTTCGCGTCTTTCATTTTGTAGACCATTTGTATAGAAGAGTCGCCTTCCGTTTTGTCCACGCTCATTATCGCCTGCTTCGTGCCGTCCGTCCAGTAGATCCTGTTCTCGAAGAGCGTCAGTCTCGTCGGCGACGGCGTGTGCGGTCCCCTCAGCACCATGACTCTGTTCTTCCCTAAATAATCGGCGGTCTCGATGTAATCTAATTGAGAGTCGCACCAGAAGATCCTCCGGGCTATCACGTCGACGGCGATTCCGGAGACCTTGTAAGCAGCCTCGAAGATCACCGGGAACGCTACGGTTCCGTCCATGTTAGCCCTCACTACTTGTTTACTGTCGGCGATGAACATTAAACCGACTGTGGGGTCCAAACCGATGTCGGCCGGGTTCGTCAGGTTCGAGCTAAGAGCGATCCCGTGGTATCTCCCGTCTAACTCCAGCACGTCGATCTTCTGAACCATCGAGTCGACTACGTATAATTTCCGACCGATCCAGTCGACGGCGATGGCCACTGGACTCCACGAGCTAGTTAAATAAATAGCAACCCTCGAGTTGGAGTCCTCGCTGTTCAGAGGCTCAGAGTGCACTTTCTTGGTTTTGATATCGCTCCAGAATAAGAGATCTCTGGTGTAGAGGTAATCTACTCCGCTGGCTCCTGTGGTGTTAGCGACGATGGTCCTCTCCTCCCCGTTTGGCGACATCCTCCAAACTGCCTTCTCTTGGGCGACGAGGAGCTCCAGTTTCATGCCGGGGTGCTGCTGAGCTCGGCACTTGTTCCGACCCTGCAACGCGAACCCAGAGGCGCATCTGCAAGTGTACGAACCCTCCGTATTCTCGCACAACTGCTCGCAGAAGCCCCATTCCGAACACTCGTCCCGATCTAAATGTAAAAAATAAAATTGTGATTTACAAGGTAGGAGGAAGTAAAGAGGTATCAAAGCCAGCGTATAAAAAACAGTTCGACTCACCTACGCAGGTCGTTGAATCGTTCGCGAGGATCCAGCCCGCAGGGCAATAACAGATGCCCCCCGAAGGCGACGCCCGGCACTTGTAACGGCACGATAAGGACGCACAGACGTCCGACGCTGCAAACAGAATTAACGAAGCCCCGTAAAAAAAAAGATCAGTAAAAATTAGAATCTCCATTTTTGAATTATCAGAAAATACCTGGTCTATGGGTCCATTTTTTAGTCAGTCAAAACAGAAGAATTTACCAATATTTATTAGACATTTGAATTGCTAAGGTTTGAAGTACTTACAACAAGAAGCCTGTTCGTCGGCTTCGTCTTCGCAGTCGGCCTTGCCGTCGCACACTTGGGATCGGTCTATGCAGAGAGGCTTCCCGTCGGGCGTTCCTCTAGGGCATACGAACTTGTTCCGCGGACAGGAAGTGGTCGTGCAGGACTTCTCGTCGGATCCGTCCTGGCAATCCTTGTATCCGTCGCAGACGAACGACTTCGGAATGCAGAGGGAATTCTCGCAGGGGAACTGGTTTATCGTGCACGGCTGAAAATCTGCGAATCGACGAATTAATATTCGCAGCAATTTACGAGAATTCAATTCGATTTTTATAAAGAGACGTACTGCAATTCTCTTCGTCGCTCTTGTCCCCGCAGTCGTCCTTGTAATTGCACCTGGCCGACTGTTCTATGCATCGCTGCGTGGAGTTGCATCGGAATTGGTCCAGCCTGCACGCCGGCTTCGAGTTGTTCTCGCATTTCTCCTCGTCGCGGCCGTTGCGGCAGTCTAGGTAGCCGTCGCACTTCTTCTCCTTCGGGATGCACAGCTCCGGCGTCGTGTTGCCGCAACGGAAGTCGTCCGGCTGGCATTTCCTGTAATCTTTTAGTACACGGTTGAGTAACAGGAGTTATGCAACCGAATAAATTTTTCTCCATTTCCCCCTTCGTCCCTACCGGACCCACGTCTCTTTTTATTATCACTCCTTTTATTCGCGTTATGTAAAAGATGCTATCATTAAAGGAACAACGTTGCGTCATTAACGAAAAGTCATCTTATCGCTGCGTGACATTAAAATCCCGGGCAAAAAATCGTTATCTATGCAAAGAGTAAGTCTTCGCGCGGTAAATTGGCAAATACTCACTGCAGCCGGCTTCGTCGGTCCCGTCAACGCAGTCGACGGTCATGTCACATCGTTGATGGGGAGGTATACAATACGTTTTGTTGAAAATATACTGTCCGCAGGTGATCTGGCCTGGTTCACAATCCGGCGGTGCTAGAATTAAGTTTACTTGATTAAATTTCTTGTTTTCTTGGCAGTTTTTTTTTAATTAAAAAGCAAATTCGATGAATCTAATCAATTACATAAACAACAGCCTCGGAAATAACAAACAGTAATGTTTTTCCTCGATTAATCGTGATTACGATAATTAAATCAATTGAATAAACAACGTATGAAATCAAAATAAATTGCATAATGATTATACTGCAGATTTGATGCACAGAATAGTTGCACAATATATAAATGTTGCAATAAAATTGCAAGTTGAGTGCATTCAAAGGTGCATTGCTTAAAATCAGGCTCGCGCGTAGGAGACAATACTTTTTAGGCCAGGTCTATTTTTTTCCCTATGAAGTCTCACGCGTGACGGAAGCGCATCGAAGAGGATTCGAATCCGGAAGCGTTTTTGTTCCCGCAGTTTCGTGCGTTCTTATGCACCGGAACCGGACGTCACGTTAATTTTTTCCGGCAATCTTCCAAACGACAAATGAATGAAAACTGCTTACTGCACGCTTGAAATTC
The DNA here is from genome assembly GCA_019453355.1 of Ceratina japonica. Taxonomy (NCBI): domain Eukaryota; kingdom Metazoa; phylum Arthropoda; class Insecta; order Hymenoptera; family Apidae; genus Ceratina; species Ceratina japonica. Next base: position 77,471 of record SMSR01015918.1, on the reverse strand, counting down.
ATCTTCCGCGTTATCGCAGTCCTTTTGATAATTGCAGACCAACGTGGTCGGTATGCAGGTGCCGTCCAGACATTTGAAGCTGTTCACGCCGCAGCCGCTGCCGTCAGCTGCACAAAAACCAACAAACAATTAGTAAAAATTCTTGAAATAAATAATTGCTTCGAGAAATAAAAATGCCCAACGAAAACTCTTTAAACAAATAAAATTAGAGGATGCAAGGAGAGAATTTAATTGAGATTTATAAAAAATCGAAAGAATTTGAAAGCAGCTTAGGAATAGGAACACTCGTGACTGGATGGCTCGGGTGCATCGATGGCGTGATAGGTGAAAGGTTCAATGGATGCTGGTAAGGTCCCCCTGGGCCCGGCGAAAATAATTCGCTCCGCGGAATCGAACGATTTTCAGCCGGATGATAAAAATTATGCCGCGCCGATTCCCGGCAAACCTGTTCACCGCCGAGCTCGCAGATAAGATCTATCGGGCGCCGAAGGGAAATTAACAAAAAGAAGACCGTAATTACATCTTGTAACGAATGCGCGCGCCGGGCCCAACGGAGGAAGCGAAGCGATATTATACGTCCGAGCGTAAACTCTCTCGGCATAATCAAAGACGGGATTGCACATGTTCTTAATAGACGCGATTTGTCAGATTTAAATGTTCGGTAAAAGTGGAGAGACATTCGGTAAGCGAGGAAAGTTCTCTTGTCCTGCGTAAGCCGACAACAGCGATTAAGCTAATTTAGTGATCCATTACTTCTCGGAGGCTTTAGAACTCAAAACATTCCAACAGTTATTAGACATTAGATAAAANCGAGGAAAGTTCTCTTATCCTGCGTAAGCCGACAACAGCGATTAAGCTAATTTAGTGATCCATTACTTCTCCGAGGCTTTAGAACTCAAAACATTCCAACAGTTATTAGACATTAGATAAAACGTTGTGGGAAATCGTAGAAATTTTACGAGTTATTATATCTTCAATTCTTATGACGAATCATAGTGCAATAATAGAATCCATAAGGAATTATTTGCTGTATGTTTCTTAAACTTTTAGAGGCCATGTCAGAGCTCATGGAGCTCTTAAATCAGTGGACAATTAGTTGGCTTAAATGAAAAGCGTACCAATTTTTTTTATACTAGAAATGAGGTGCCCGAGGAGAGACAATGCAACTTTCTACGAAATTTATGGAACAAACGGGCACATGGGAATCAACCCTGTTCCCAATACTCGTTGCACGCTCGCGCGATTATAATTACGAGAATAATTACGCGAAATATCATCATTAAACCCATAGCCGCGACGTTATCCAACTTCTATTGAAACTTTTCTATCAGCCATCCCATTTATCGGTAATAGAAATGCGGACATTTGTCTGGAATGAAAATAAATAATCAATCTAATTGAAGATGAATCCTGTCGACAATAATCTACAAAATAATTAGTAAAAGTATTTAAGACTACTGGTTCGATTTTAATCCGAACTGTAAATCAATCAATTTCACTGCTATTAATTAATGAAAATAGATAAGCAGTTTAATTAAAGATCCTGTCGATAATCTATAAAATAATTACAAAAACTATATTTAAGCCTGTTAGTATTTATTACCTTCGACTTCGATCCGAGCTATTTATCAAACGACTTCCACGGCGTTAGGTAATGAAAATAAATAAATGGTCCGATTCGCGATGCAGTCTATCGATAATGCATGAAATAATTGCCAGAGGAGTATTTGAAACTACTGGTATTTGTTGGTACGTATTGGCCGTTCGGGTCCGATCCGAGCTATTTATCAAACGATTTCTATAGCGTTGAGTAATGAAAATAAATAGAAAAGGCATCGCCGGTGGACGGGAGACAGAACGGTACCGGCTGGCACCGAACAGATAGAATCTCGACGGAATCTAGCTGGAATCGGTTATCTAGCACGTACGGCTGCCGTATATGTGCATCCTTTCAAGGATAACACCAACAGGATGCTTAGCCTTTCTCGTTCGATGACGTACGCTCAATAATATTGGCACTTACTGTCACGAAATTACAAGGACACGTCTTCCCAACGAATATAATCATTTATAATTTCCCCTTGAGTCTAACAACCAGACAGCTCGTTTCTTCTTGCATTTACCACGAAATTGAACGTACAAATGCAGCATAAAACTGTGCCTGAAAACCGAAAGAATTTCCTATTCGATTACGTGAAGATACCATAAATTTGCATAAAAATCCGCAAGCCACTGATAAGAATATGGACTGGCATTATTCTGCAGATCTGCAAAGACGTAAACGAAGCGAGGAAGGTCGTGGATTTTTTCAAAAACAAAACTCCGATATGCATTTGTGCCAGATAAGAGTAACAAATGCTTTGGTTTCGCTGACGGTACGCGATTCGTTTTTGCTCTGCCGGTCACGAAATGGTCGAGAACACGTCCTTCACGAAAATTAACAGTCCCTGCCCTGCTGCGTCGCCCGAAAACGTTGCTCCTACGTCCAACTCTACAAGGATATTAATTAATTATGAAAAAGATCATTTCTACGAAAGGCTGAATTTGCATTTAAGAAATCTGTTAGATCCTAGTTAGACCTAAGATTCATGTCTCTCACCGTGTAATTACCTAACTTGCCAGAAACCGGCTTCGGAGCGACGGACAGAACGATCGGAGCCCGGTCTCAATGGACCACTACGTCAACCTGTGACACTCAAAACTAGGACATACATGTAACACGTAGTTCGGCCGTATCCGAGCATCCATTCCTATATATTGACCTCGCGAAAAGACTAGAGAAAACGTGCTCGGCGGCGGAGGTTCCCGTCTCTCTCGTCGACGGAAAAAACGGGGAAACTCTTCCATTCATTTTCCTCGGCCGGTCTCGAGGAGAGTCTCCCATCTGGCCGGCGTATTCTCACACGTCTGCGAGTTTTATTAAGCCGGCAGGGATCAAGGGGGTGAACGCATGGTGTGGAAAGGTTAAGAACCGCTGGGTTCTCGTCTACACACAGGTTGCGAATTTTCTCATCTCGGAGGTGCGCTGTGTCGCCGGTCACGAGGAGGGACGGAGAGCCGCAACGAGCTGGAATGAGACGTGGATAGAGAGCGGGCGACGGGGAAGAGGGGCCCGGTGCACCGCTCGTACCAGGCGGTGCGCCCTGGTACGCCGGTGTAGACTCGGCCAGACTCAGCGCGACTGATCCGAGCCGTCGGAGAAGGGGAGCCACGGGAGAAGTGCACTCGCCTACCTTCGTTCCTCGCCGCTGTAATCTTTTTTGCGCGTTCCTCTCGCGCCGCGACCTTCTCTAGCCAGATGAAGAAACCCACCGGCGCTTTTCGAGGGACACACGTGTTTACCAATCGTCCGGCAGAAATCGCCGCGTCGATTATCGTCCGCGTGATAATCGATAAGCTAGGGTGTTCCGTAATTATAGCCTGACCGAGGAACGGTTAAATGAGATCCCACGCTCGCCAGACGTATAGGAGCGCTCGTTGTCCCGAGACGTTCCGAAGGATTTTTCCTGATTACCAAACACTTTCACTAATTAGATAGATTATCGGTTTTTCTATGAACGTGATCGCCGGTGCCGGGCGATCGGGCCGGCAAGAAGCGGCTCGGTATGATTCAGTGATTATTTTGAAACACGTCGACGGCTTCTTAATTCTTAATTGCTGACTGGGCTCGCTGACCCGGTTACATTTTCTTTCGCTGACGCGAATAACGAGTCGCAGCCAAAACTCGCGCCGCCTTCGCCGGTCGTTGTTGGTCGGAATCGCTTGACTCCGTGCGTTAGCGTTAATAAAACGAATTATTCAGTTGTACCGCGCGGCATTAGGTAGATAACAATTGTCCGGCCGGTTTAAGTATCCGCTATTTTTTCGCGACTTCAGCCGTGAAAAGAGCTCCGCGGTACGTCGACTGTGAAAAGAGGTGGTACACGATTCCGGCGTAACGGCCAGTAATTTGCGTCTTAGGACAGGACGGAATCGAAGAATCTCGGCGTGTCGCATAACGGGTGGCCGATAAATACAACCTTGTCCCGATTCTTCCAATCTAGATTCCTCCCGGCCACGAGATGACTCGAAAAAACGTCAGGGACGATCCTAAATCAAACGTTAAAGTATGATCATTGCGGCTTGAATTATTGTGGCCATGCACTAATTTCTTATAATAATCAATAAATAAAATATGATACTCATAGGAGAATTCTGCAGTCCAGGAGTTTCTCCAATTTTAGGATCTATTAACTTTATAATTGTGATTATAATAGTAAAAACTATTTCAATTATTTCTAATGGTACTTCTCCCTCTGCACATTTGCTGGAATATGGAAATTATTATTTACTCATCTATGCCCAACTTCGATTTGNCGGCTTGAATTATTGTGGCCATGCACTAATTTCTTATAATAATCAATAAATAAAATATGATACTCATAGGAGAATTCTGCAGTCCAGGAGTTTCTCCAATTTTAGGATCTATTAACTTTATAATTGTGATTATAATAGTAAAAACTATTTCAATTATTTCTAATGGTACTTCTCCCTCTGCACATTTGCTGGAATATGGAAATTATTATTTACTCATCTATGCCCAACTTCGATTTGACTGTTTGGACCGCGTGCCCTAGGATTTATGAACTATCGAGGTGCGAATGTTCGACCTTAATTTCTCGCCGTCTCCGCGGCACGGCTGCAATTGCTCGGGGCGTCGATGCTAATTGGATTACGTGTTCGAGATTACTTAACTTAAAAGGCAAATGGACCATTCGTTCCTCGATCCATCTCAATCGTTATTAGACCTCATGCTCTTATTTATAGAAATCGTGTAACAGATTACGCAAGAAAAGAACCTCGACCATTATATACACATATGTACGTATGTATACAAACAGCCTTGAAAACTTACATATAATTTCCAATTATCATTTCTAGTTAAAATTGTATGAACTCTTATATAAAAACAATAATGAAGCATTGAAGTTGGCTTATTTTTCTATAACTCTAAGATAATATATAAAATTCTAATCAGCGCTTCATTATAACATGTCTCAAACTTTTGTCAGAGTTCTTCAGGGAAGCTGAACAATTCGTTGTTAAATATGCAGCCGAGGGATTTGACACGGATTACAACGACTATTTTTAACAACGGGAAAATCGTTTTTCCATTACGGTAACGCCTGATGGGAATTGTACGCCGTTGCATACATAGAAAGCGTGTACCCTTAAGTAGCAAAGAATTCGTTTCTCTTACTTAGAGCCGTGCGACTCCGTTACAAAAGTATCGCTGACCCTTTTTGTAAAGGAGCGGCGATAAAAACGAGACAATGCTTTTTACACGGCCCGGAGCTTTCATAGTTCCAAGCGCCTTTGGTATCGCTCATGAAACTTTCAGAAAGTGTCGACACGCGCATACATACACATAGAAACTCGGCAATTACCGGATTCGCTCCCCCTTTTCCCCCTATGGAAAAATTATCCTGATCGAGCGAGAGCGGACTAACGCGCGTTCGATGCGCAGGAATTAATTACAATGATTGATGCATTGTTCCGAGAAAATATTTTTCACGGTCAAACGGGAATAAATTAGAAAGAGCTTGAGAAATATACCGAGGGACTTTGTGAACGTAGCTTAAAGAAGCTCCCTTCACCGGCGGTATTAATCAAGTATTCGTCTCCGTGGCCTTGTAGACACGTACTACAAGTACAGTAGGTATGAGTCGAACGGTTGAATGGCACACCTATTTACGTGCGCCCGGATCGCCCACCACCGAGGAGTTTAGCCTGCCATCGTGCGTTGATCCGGCTCGCTCGCTTCAGAGCTCGGTGTCGGCCGAGGTATACGAAGTCAAATCGCCGGTGAACGTCCACCACGTTCGATCTCGCTCTGATCGGTTCGAAATTAGGCCGAACATTGGATGCCACTGTTTCGAGCAATGAGGAATTATTAGAGCTGCAATTATTAGATACAAAAAAGATCCTATGCAAATTTCTTTTAACTCCGCTTGTTAAGTACTCGACGATAGATGAACTAATTAATCGATTACTCCTGAAGTATTCGAGATAGAAGAAAGTTTTATACGACCTTTTTTGCAGGAAATAGCAGTACCTACAACTTTTATTTGAAGTATTTTTTGAAATTCCGAGAAAAAAAAATTTTTCCCAGATTTTCACAAGGGGTACTCCTTCAGATTTCTCGGAATTTTCGATTTTTGCCAATAACCTTCTTACCTGTTGGCGCTAGCGAACAATGTTTCAAACAAAAGTTGTAGCTTCGATTCCCAGATACAAGAAAGCTCCTATACAATTTCCTACTAACTCCACTCATTCACGAATAATTAACAATAAACGTTAATTATTCACGTATTAGCATAATTACTGTTTTAAACCTTGAAATTTCATTTGGGAACATCGAAATTACGTCAAAGTCCAGCGGCGCACAAGCCGACGGTGACCAGGAATCACTATCCCAACGTCCCAAGCCGTGCTCGTCCCAATTCATGCGATCATAGCGCACCGGCGCCATGCGTGCACTTCCTTTCGTTACTCCCGATTCCGCTTTATAAAACCAACATCGTTAGCCTTCGCGGCGGGTTTCACTTCTAAAAATACAATACAAGCCTTGTCCTGGATTCAATTAAATCACTTTCTTTTTATTAACGGAGACGTTATCCCGTTCCTGCCGGCCGCTGATATTTCTATTATTCATTAACGTGCAACATATACGAACGTAACTGGTTGCGCGGTAACGGTATTAATGGTCCAATGGTTTTATTGCCGCGCGCCGGCTCTCAGATGTACTTGGACGCTCGTAAATTAGAAAGGAGGAGTGATTATGCGATAGGGTCGAGGGAAGAAAAGCCAGGAATCTCGATTAGAACACGAGCGCGGCGCGGGCGGGGGGGTGGCATTCGCATTCTTTCTCGTTTGATATTCTTCGATGCACNCCGAGCAATGAGGAATTATTAGAGCTGCAATTATTAGATACAAAAAAGATCCTATGCAAATTTCTTTTAACTCCGCTTGTTAAGTATTCGACGATAGATGAACTAATTAATCGATTACTCCTGAAGTATCCGAGATAGAAGAAAATTGTATACTACCTTTCTTGCAGGAAATAGCAATACCTACAACTTTTATTGGAAGCATTTTCTAAAATTCCGAGAAAAAAATTTTCAATTTTTCCGAGATTCTCCCTTCAGATTTCTCGACATTTTCGATTTTTGCCAATAACTTCTTACCTGTTGGCGCTAGCGAAAAATGTGTCAAACAAAAGTTGTAGCTCCGATTCCCAGATACAAGAAAGCTCCTATACAATTTCCTACTAACTCCAC